>CM076582.1:504781162-505073662 GCA_034641835.2 Pinus albicaulis
CTCATGTTCATTTTCCCTCTTTATATTTTCATTTTGATTAATTAGGATTCTTTTTTTTTTCTAAATGAGATTAATCTATTAACAAAAGAGTAAAATTACATCGTGACCGTAGTCAAAACTAATGCCTTAGAGAAAGGCAAAATTATCATGAAAAAAGACATATGGAGACTGCCCAATGTCAGGGAAACTAGTCTGGATAAGTTGCCAAAAACTACATAGGGGAGAAAGTTATGTTCTTCCTGATGTTGTAGAGTTTGCATGGATCCAAAAATGAACAAAAATAAGCCAAAATTCCACATAACAGTTTGAACAGAAACATGCCCAATTGTATGGGCCGCAAGGTAATATAATAGCACCACAGTAAGCAGACTAGTCATCTGGAGGTTCTTCAACAATACGACACCAACTTGAAGCAAGCAGATCCCTGGCAAGAGCATCTTAGTATTCTGAGGGACCTGGATCAACCGGTGCCATCACAACATCAAGGACGCTGCGAGTTTGAGCATCCGGAACCTGCATCGACGTGCTGACAATCCCCATTTGGAGGTTCGAAGTCTGGGCAGAGTCCGAACCAAGGCTCGCCGTATGAGCGCTAGACTCCCCCATTTGGGCTTCCTCATGGAAGACCACCGTAAAGAGAGAAGTAATCCTTGGGCAATTCAGAGCGCTGTTGAAGGTGAAGCGCACGGAGCCAGTTGTGGGAGGAGGCGAAGTGGCTAGAGGTCGGGGAGCAGGGGAGCCCAAAAAATGGCGGGATTCAAGAAAACGCCCTCTCCCACTGCCGGTTCGAGGTTAGTGGCCAGCCAACAAACCGCTGGAGAGAGAAGGCGAGTCAGAAGAAGGGCTGGAAGGTGCGCTCGAAGGGTGACCCCTGGTGCCGCCTCTGTGGCTCCGCAGTCTGTGGCACAGACGAGGCATAGGGGAGACAAATTGTGGCCGAGAAACAATAATGGCAGGGTAAAAACAGTTTGAAAGGAAGCCAGAGGCCCAAGTGAAGTGCCAAAGGTCCAACGGAGGCAGCTCCGCTAAAGGACCAGAGCGAGGCTCCAAGATATCTTCCCCCTCTAGGCAACAAGAGGCAACAGGAATGGTAGAACCGACACCATACAGTTTGAAACCAGAATTGAGGCCGGATGCCAGATAGAAATGGGTGCGGTGCGACTGAAGCAACTCCACAGAAAGCCCATCGCCACGTTGCAATTTATCCTCCCCTCTCACGCATCAAAAAACCCCCATCATAACTGAAACATTGAAGAACGTCGAGGTCTCCAGCATGCAGGAGCATGCAAAGGCAGAAACCAGAGCGGTGGGCATGATATGAAATCCTGAACCCCTTGAAACAATGCATTTGAACTTTGCGAAACTTAAATGCGAGGATTCGTTGAATAGTGGTCGGATATCCTCCATGTCCTGGGTAGGCAGGTGTCGTCCCACCTCGCCGCACCCCTGTCCCACCAAGTTAAACGCCTGACTGTTCACCCACATCCGAGAGATTAATTAGGATTATTACTTATATTAGAGAAGTATAATATAATTTTTATTAATACTCTAATTAGTTTAACATTATTTTTACTCACATAAAAATAAAACTTGATGAAAACCTAACCGACCAAAGCAATTTATTTGATTACCTATTAAAATCTAATTTTGTGGCTACTATAAAATTTAAATCGACTTGTTAAAATTTATTTTCCTGCCGATATTCTCCTTGCCAGGTCTAGGACAGAGTTCGGTGCTCCTTCTCTGCTCATAGTTTTTATTATTTCTCCACAGATTCCATACCCTTCTTTGAAATTCAATTCTTCTATCCACTCTACTAGATTTTTAACCCAAACTTATTATATCAAATTTGAGTTCACTCTTTTTCGATCTTTATTTGAAATTTTTCTTCTCCTGATTTGGGGCTTTTGCTGCAATTCGGAGCAGAAAACATGTTCAAGAACTCTGAATTTGGCTATAGTAAACTATATTAATTTGTCATTGTCCCTTAGCATTTATCTGCTCGTCTTTATCCAAGAGGCTCGATTGATATTGCCACTATGGTGAAAATCTCGCCAGTCAAGTAGCAAAATAGACTGGTCTTCGTGGGATGGATGGCTGGGATCGTTGGCTTCACCAACGAATGAGGTAAGGATTGATGGATTGAGGAATGAATAGATAAAGAGGATGTTATAATGTGGTCTGAATAGTAAGTATTAGTAAGTAGTTGAACTTCATCTATTTTATTTGTGTTTTCGGTGGTTATAGCTTCTGAATATGCACATTCATACTCTTCTAGGGCTCTCCTACAACCTCTTCATGCCTTCGGAATTTTTCCCATAGAGTATTAATCTTAATGCACAACCGATCCAACCATCCAACTTGGGTGTTAGCTGCTCGACTGGAAATGGGAGGAGGCCCTCATCCTTTGATGGTGGGTTTATAGTTTTGTGGAGCACTGTTTATCTTTCCTCTTCTTGTGATCATATTCCTGGTCCCTTTTTACAATCATAAACTAAAGAGAGGAAATCCATATCGAAATCTTTCATTTCATTTTCCCTAATAATTTCTGAGCCTGTTTCATCTTCCACACTACTTTTGGTTCTCTGTCATCTTCTCCCTTTATCCACCAGCCCCTTTGAGAGGAATTCCATATCAACATCTTTCATTTAATTTTCCCTAATAAGTTCTGAGCCTGTTTCATCTTCCACACTACTTTTGGTTCTTTGTCATCTTCTCCCTTTATCCACCAGCCCCTTTGAGTTATGATTTTCTCTCCCTTGTTCTCAGTATTACTTCTATTCTTGTGTTCCTGCTTTTCCCAGTATTTGTTTGATTGGTTTAAATTTCTGCAAGCTCCCAAGATCTTTTTTTCCTTGCCGAATAGTTTTCTGATTCATTTGGAATTCCCTTTATATTCCCATGCTTATGGCATGTCTGGCACCAAAAGGGTATTTTCTAATTATTTAAGCTTATATCCACTTCATTTCATTGCTTCAGAATTCCTGTGGAAGTGAGCACAATTGAATCTGCACTTCTTCCTATGTTGTCGGTAACCCTAATTCTCACTATGTTTGCTTTATAGAAGATTGTACCATATAAAACAGTATTACTCTCTCTTAATTTTTATTTTGATATGGTTTCCGCTAGACTCCAACCCATCAATTTGATATTAGTATGTTGAAACTTATTCTTCTGCTTCTGAACCATTTCATATAACATTTCATGAGAAAATCTTATAAAGCAATTTTGTTTTCACCTTGTTTTCTCATCACTTGTCCATTTATTTCATGATTTTTGGTCAAGGATACAAAAATTATACCAAGGATTTTTCAATTCAAGCTTGTTTTTTCTCCACATCTCTGTGCTTTTATATGAACATATTTGTCATACCATCTGATATCTCTGTATCTACAATTCTAATAACTTGCATTTAATGATAATTATGCATGGTTTTACCGCATTAATTTGACAATAATGTCGATGAATAATAATAATAATAATATTGCATATACTATAAAATTATTGATTTTATTTCTGATTTGCCTGTTCAATATTCAGCATGCACAGACTTCTCAAGCAGCACCTTCTCAACAATCTGGCAGTGGGACAACAACATATATGACACCAAGCCAAGGATTTTTGTTCAGTTCTCATGTTTCAACTGTCCCCAGTATATTTTTTAAACACTTCATGTCGCTTCTAAATCTAGACAATGTGATGTATTGGTTACACGAGAATAGTTGCCAATGCAGATGAGAATGATAGCTCAAGGACATGGGTTTATTAATAAAATCTATTAATTGATGGTCGATAAGATTTGAAGGGGCTGTATCCTGTTATGGCTTGGCAGAATGTTTTTTTCTTCATTGTTATGTTTCAATAAATGTGTTTGTGTGTAACAGGTGCAAGAACTATGAACAGTTTTGGACATGCTCTCAATATTGAAACATTAGTTGTTGCAGCTGAAAGACGGGATACTCCAATTGAGGTGTGTCATGTACCCAAACCATTAAGAAGAGGTTCACGTGGAAATGACAGATCCTAACCTTGGGTGCTTGCATTCTCCAAATGACAATTCAATAGCTGAAGAAAATAACGTGTGATCATTCAATATGTTTTCATTTTTGGTTTTTTCCTTTGTGAGATTTATGATAATGTAGATGTGATTGGTACTAACAGTGAACTATTGTCTATCCATGTGGAAATGCAGGCACCTGCCTCAGATGTTCAGGATAAGACAACTTTCTTGATCAATAACATTTCAACCTCCAACCTGGAGGCTAAATCCAAAGATCTTTTAGAGGTTTTGAAAGAGCCACACTATGCATGGTTTGCTCAGTATATGGTGATGAAAAGGTCAATATGATGTTATGTATTTGACTGTTCTTGGTCATATATTTTTAGTTTGAAACTGTGCTTGATAAAAGAGATGAAATAGCCTTGGCACTTCTTGGCCATTGATATTTCCTTTTGAAACTCAGCTTGAAAAAAGAGATGAAAGAGCCTTGGCGCTTCTTTGTCATTTATGCTTCCCTTTGAAACTGTGCTTAATTGCTGGTGTCTTTTCTATTTTACTAATTTATCCACATTTAATCTGCAGGTCTAGCATTGAACCCAATTTCCATGATTTGTACTTGAAATTCTTAGACAAGATTAATTAACAAGCATTGCATAAGGAAGTCATCAAAGCTACCTATGAGAACTGCAAGGTTGTAGTTTTAGCTTGTTTGTGTCATTGATTGTTTGGTGTTTCGGAAAATTGGTTTACTTTTTGGACTAATCTATATCTTATTGGCAGGTTCTCTTAAGGTCCAATCTCATTAAATCTAGTTCAGAAGAATGATCTCTACTGAAAAATTTGGGGAGTTGGCTTGGGAAACTTACCATTGGTAGAAATCAAGCATTAAGAGCTCGAGAAATCGATCCAAAATTGTTAATTATTGAGGTTGTTTTGACTTGCTCCTGGTGTTTTTTATTCCCTAGAAAGTAAGGTGGTACTTTGAGAGTTCTTATTTCATGAGAGTTCTATGGTCTTCCTTTTTACTGGGCAATTTGTGGGAGTTCTTATTTCATGAGAGTTCTATGGTCTTCCTCTTTTTATTCCCTAGAAAGTAAGGTGGCACTTTGAGAGTTCTTATTTCATGAGAGTTATATGGTCTTCCATTCCTCAGTGCTTTAATATGTTGGGGGTTAATGTTACCAGGTTGGCTTGCTAATCCTTTCTAGTTCTCTAATAACTTTGATACAAGGGTTTCCACCTTCATGTACTGTCCATTTCCACAGGAGGGAGCTAGACGAAGCATATATCTAGACCCTGTGAGGAATTTATGCATTCAGGACCAGATAACATCCATTTGCATGTAATGAACGCAACGGTGAATCCATGGTGTGCCGAGAGGCGCTGGGGGAACTCGGTGAATGGGATAAGATGGTCCATTCATCCACTGGGAAAAATGGCGACATGAGGCTTTTGGCTTCCCAATCTCACTGCACTTGTCTTCACAGGACAACACTATTGTAGCTACACTTCACGACAGTTTCCTGCCATTAGCATTTAGCATGGATCCATGTTCAAGCACATATGGAGATAAAATTGCACCCTTACAGAACTCCGATAGGGAGAGTCTATATGGATACGTTTGACAGGTATTTTTCTGATCTTATTTCTATGATTTTTATTGTTAAAATTTCAAAGGATTTAAACTTGTATACTAAATTTTTCTGATCTTATCAATAAACTTGTTTGTTTCAACTTAATTCATTTCCTCTTTGACTTGCAAAAAAGGAATGTCATGCAATACCTGACTACGCCCTACCTCTTCTCTAAACAGGTCGATCTCCCATTAATTATAACAACTTGGAATAATTCCACTCAAACGGTCTCTATGAATGACACGCAAGAGATACGAATCTATTTAGGCTATATGGCTTATTCTGGGGTTCTGGCCAATCTAACAAGGTTTCTTTTTCATTGTGGAAATGCTCTTTGAACTGGAATATGAGAAAAAGAAGCATGACCAGGCTCCCCGTAGCAAGTTATTGTTGTAATAAATTTTGCATGTAGTAAATTGTGTCTATTATAAACTCTAATTTATAACAGAAATCATTAAATTAAAAGTATCATGTATTTGGGATCTAATTGAGCATTTCTAGTACTATCTTAGCCCTTTAGTACTTGGGGGCTTTCTTCAATCTGCAAAAATGGGTTTCCTTGTCTTGTTCCTCAAAGCCCTGTGGTTTTCATGACTTGGCTGAGATTATTGACCTCATACATCCCAATCAATTTATCATACATCTCCTTTGACTTCTTCGGCTTGGACACATAGGTGATGAAATGGCCTCTAAGAGAGTCAATGATGAGATTTTTGGCCTTGATCTCACCTTTCTTGTACTTGTATATGACATTAGCATTGACATTCTTAGGAGGTTCAGCTACTTGGCCCTGCACATATTCCATCACATCATTCTCTTGAAGGGTAAGATCCAATCTAGCCCTCCATGCTGTGAGGTATCATTCAGTTTCTCTTCAACCTTGAAGTAGGAGGAAGTCATCTTGCCAAGAAAGTTGATCACCAATCAGCAAGAAAAATGTCTTAAAGGGGTGTTCTCTGGTCTCCAGTAGCTAATCTTCACCCCACTTTGATACCATGCTAATTTTACATAGTGTTCTATGCTGATATAATCACTTAAAACAATTTCATCCAATTTCATTCACCCTAGGAACAATTAAGCAATTATAGATAGAACGATAAACAATAATGCACAATAGAAGATAGGCAAACATGAGACACAGATTTTGGTCAAAGACCAGGGCAAAACCCCACAAGGTTGAAATTATTCTTCTTCTTAGTCAATCAATGTTCAGCATGAGATACATAGTCCAATAGTACATCCATAAACTAGTCAAAGTCAAATATTTGACTTTCCATGTCAACCAAACCAAAACCAATCCAAATAGATAGAAAAGTCAATTCTTGTCCAAGATAACAGTTTGCAACAGAGGGCCAAAATTCAGCCTGTTGCAGCTCGGTCAACCACAGTAAACAGACTGCAATTTTCAGTCAAAGTCAACATACAAACCTTCCCAGAAAGCTTTGGTCAACCCAGCAGAATATTTGGTTTCGTTCTTAGTCAAAGATTTGGTCAGCCGATCCAAAACAATCCTGCAATCTTCAGTCAAATGAGAGAGATTTAAATGCAGTCAAAGTTCAGTCGAATAGTGTGGTCAACCTCAGTGAATGGCCCGGGAAAACAGAGATAAAGATGTGGTCAACAGAGTCAAAGATTCTGGAATATTCAGCCTCCCAAATCAGTCCAAACATCTCGGTCAAAACAGAGTTAAAGTGCCCAGGTCAATGCAAGTCAAAGGAGAGAGAAACTGCTGGTCAACGCAAAACAGAAATGACTCCTTTCTCCTTCACACATGTGAACTCCTACGAATTTCAGATCAGATTGTGTGATGTGTGATAATGCCAAATGACCTCCAATGATGGGTCTATTTATATGTGGTTGAGGAGGGGTCATTTCCACTGTGGGGCCGACTTGACTTCATTAGGGCTAACTTGGTCAAGGGTCAAAGTGTGACTTTTCTCCATTATTTTATTGATGAAATTTCGACCATAGCTGCCCAATTTTTCAACAATTTATTCTATGAAAGTCAAGTATAAGTTTTTTTTTATCATGAGCTCAACCCTTTGTTTGTCTTTTGTTCTATGTAGAGGGATGAGGTACACCATCAGCTCTTGGCTAAGGGTGCTCAGTTGATCAAAGATTCCTATCTTTGGATCCAAAAGTTTATTATGATTTTATCTTAGTTTTAGTAGCTTTGAGGAAGAGGTTATGATGTCCATTGTATATACCCTTTCAATTTTTTTATTGCTGTTTGTAAATATTGTTCTGTAAATATAAGATGTACATTTAAAAAAAACAAGAAAATGAAAAATAATTTTTCTTGATCTATGCTAACTTCTTGGAAAAGCAGTCTTTTCATGCTTGCCGAGTGCACAACCCTTGTGCATTTTTGGCTTCTGGATCTTGAAGTCCGACAATCCTTGGACAATGTGCTTAAGGGGTGGGAGTGTTCCATAGTGTAGGCGACTAAATTTCTTTTGCAAAGGCTCTTCCAGCTTGTGATTGTCATGCACTAAAGCACCATTTTTCATTGGATCCACAAGCAAACTGTATGGGCCCACCTTCTTGCACACATTTGGCCAAAACTCGACTATCTGTTTGGCTGCAATTTTTTATGATGACTCACTTTATCATCAATCTTGGCTACGTAGCTAAGGTTTTCCTTGGTTGAAACTGAAAGAAGATTTTTTGTCAAGCGAAGAACATTTAAAGGTATCATTTGACTGTAGAACATCGTCCGATACCCTTTAGTATTGTAAGAACTTACCAAGGGGAACCATGCTGCCCTTTCCTAGTATCCATTTATAAAGATTGGAAACCAAATGACAGATTCTGAAAGTCCAAGCATAATTACCCCCTAGTCTATTTCAAATTTTCAACTTTCAAATGCTCTTTGGTATCTTGATGTTATCAATTCTAAGTTAAACCTGCTAACATAGATGTTTTAGTATATAAGAGAAATGGGTCTGTCAACTATTGAATTATTGAAGGGATTAGTCATTAAGTATGATATAGAAATAAAATGTATATGTTCCTTCCAATTTGCAAGTTTTGGTTCCTTTTGTGGCAAATATATGTTAAGGCAATGTTTTAATTTTGACTTGCAACTGCAGGTGGGAAACCACTCAAATTTTACTTAAAATAACATGACACGCGTGAAAAGATTATCAAGGATGCCAAATGTAAACACGAAAATATATTGCATGAAAGAGCCGTCGATTCCTTTGTATAGATGAAGTTCAGTTTTATATCCTGACTCCTTGCTTTGCTTTTATCTTAAAAATATGTTGAGACTTGGGCTCTAAATATCTACAGGATGCTTCTATGCATATGAATGAATTGTACTCTTTTGAACATTTAAAATTAGTACTCTTTGTGTGCACACTTTACATATGTTATTAGATGATATTTTTTGACATGAGTGGATAACTAGACAATGATTAAGAAAATATCACTTTTGATTGTTTTGAATTATTAAACTTCTACTAATTGAATTAAATTTCTTACTAACAGGGATGATAATGCTAAGAAAGCTAGGCAGCAAGACCTTTTTGGTGCTAGCATCGATGAGATCATGGAGGCAGCAAGTTATGGATTAGGTCGCAACAGGCGTAGAAAAGAGGTGTTAATTTCTATTTTTCATTCACACCTGGAAAACAATTCAAGATGTTCAAGAATAAGAATAGTGTATAATGGTTAGATGAGTTGTCAAGCCTTTGGATAGTAAGCATGATACAAACACTAATTTATTTGGAGGTTGTAGTGCCAAGTGGTCCTTAATTTTTTTGGCACGTCTCTTGATATTTCCCTCCTTGTTGTCTCATGTGATAGTACAAGAAGAGGAGTCGTAGAAAGGGGGATGGTCCAAAGTTAAGTCCTGAAGTGACAAAGAAACTAGGTGATGCTAATCTTCTTTATGCCACAAGTCGTTATGATGAGGTAAATATTCTCCTTGACTCTATTAATTCAACTCGCTTTGCTGTTTGGATTTTCTAGGTAAGACATTTGGATTTAGCATGTTTTTGCAAATGACACTTCTATTGATTACAAAAATTAGCATAATTGGATAAAACAGAGGACAACCTCCTACTTAAACTCCTAAACTGCAATTCCACAGTGTGAAAGAGCCAAAACAATGCTGACCCTACTATACAGAAATTAACCAAAATTGGGACTAAGTCCAATATCCATGAGTTCAGCATCATAAAAACCAAATTAAGCCCTTTAAGGGTGGTTAACTGTACTGCAAATAGCAGAGAATCTTGGTGGGGGGCATAGGATTTTTCTACATTGGTTGAATCATTACCTCACCCTGTCAACATCTCTCTGCCTGTCTAACAAGGCTTTTTTTTCATTGTGGAAATGCTCTTTGAACTGGAATATGAGAAAAAAAAGCATGACCAGGCTCCCCGTAGCAAGTTATTGTTGTCATAAATTTTGCATGCAGTAAATTGTGTCTATTATAAACCCTAATTTATAACAGCAATCATTAAATTAAAAGTATCATGTATTTGGGATCTAATTTAGCATTTCTAGTACTATCTTAACCCTCTAGACTTAGCCATAGGTCCTTCGCATTTATTCCCTCATCTAACTCAGAGCCCGACCTTATCGAATAATATCCTTGGAATTTGGTGTGTATTTAGTAGAATCCTTGAAAGGTATTTAGCCTAAGAATTCTCGGGTTACTTAATCTCCAAGATTTTCTGAGATAGCCTCCATTGTGGGGACATCCATCCATAGAACAGCAGAGGAGCAGCTACTAAGGTGAAAGTGGTGACTGATCCCTATGTTGCCCTTGAGCTAGAGTACTTAGTGAAGCTTTGCACTAACGTGCTACATTTTGCTGTAGCAAGCCCTGAAGAATCCTATTTTACCCTAAGTACTATCCTTGGAATGAGGGCAGTGCCTAGTGGGTTTCCCCAGGATATGTATTTCAAGGAAACAGACAAGAGAATATAAGCTCCCTTTTATATATCCTTCCGATTTTTGTTCTGCTGTTGTAATTCTTGTATATATAAGATGTATTTTTCTATTAAAACCAAGCAGAGAGTAATTAAGATTTCTACACAAACAAATCCATTAACAAAACCAAGCAGAGAGTAATTGGTCACTTGCTTACATAGGGCACCCTAAGTGAGATAAACCCTCCTTAACATCATTGATACTATTCATATGCAAATAAAAATCATAAAAGATTATATTTAGACAAATAAACCAATACAATAAAAATAGTAAAAGGAGACTATTTCGATATCATGGACTATAACATGGACTCCAAATGAATCTGAATCCCATCCTATAGCCAACATACTCACAAAGTGATAAATAGGAACTAAGCTATTTTAAAACAGCAAAAGGGAGGATCACTAACCTTCAACTTGCTTGTATTTAAAATCCCTTGGATAAGCAGGCACCAATGCATTTGCTACCAATAGGATATGAGTGATATTCAAACTCTTTTTGAGGCTGCTCCAACAGAACCAAGAAATAGTCCCTGAAAAACAAATAAAAGGTTACTTTTGTCCCATATATGCCCAAAGCTTGAAAGTGGTCTCTTAAAGAATTCCATTTTCAATGTCCTTTTATTTCAACATTGACTTCCTTTCCAAATCAGAGACAACATACAATATGTAAAGTGTTGCTCATAACAAGGTCATGAAAAATGGGAAAACATTTCACCCATAGTAGATTATTAAGACAGAGTAACAGACTTGGACAACTAAAAGAAATTCTTACTAAGCATTAAAATTTAAAAGTCGTTAACTTCCATCACAATTTTCCTAATCAACTACAGTTTGAATGTGTTAAATTTTCTAATCCCGGCAACCTGACTAATTATTTCCTACCAGAATATTACGCAGATCTACTGAATTGAAAGCACAACTAAGATTTTATGATCCAAATGGATTTTACAAACCCGAAAAACTTATATCTTCAAAAGTTGATGCAAAGGTTTCCATGTTGAAGAGCTCATCGAGCGCTTTCCAATGATTCTTGAATGAAGTAAAACAGATGTCATGTGAAATAGATGTTCTTCAATAGGTCTGCTAGATATATTCACTGTAAAATAAACTCAATATTGTTCCTCTCAAGACTTCTCTGTAATTTTATTCCAAAAATAGAGATCTGCAGGTCTGAATTTGTCTTCAAAACTGCCACTATAGATCTGAATTACAAGACTGTTGCAAGGTCACATATTTCACCACAGGTCCAAATTAGAAGGGTCTGAGTTGCAGAGCATAGTCTTAGGTCCGAGCTTCTAGAAAGGTCAAAGTTACAGGCCTGTTAGGGCCGAAATTTCAGGCCTGAATTCAGTTTCGAAAAAAATTATTTCCACAGGTGCAAATAGGTCTGCAAGAGATATATCCTTCTAGTCCAAAACATTGTAATTATGATCTCCCTTTTAATCTCCTTGGCCTCCTGTTTTATCTCTGAATTCTCACTGTATTTTTCACTGAAATTTTCATTCCAAAATGATGAGCATGACTAGTTATTTATAGTTGTTTGTGTATGAACTGAACAGTCATGTCTTTTGATTAAGGAGCCGACATACTGATTTGAGCCGACCTGTGCATCATTTTTGGCATTTATTTAAACCAATTTTAAGACTGATACAGGGGGGCAATTTTATGGTTAAGTCTGGGCCTCAACGCTTGATAGGAACACCATACAATATAGCGGTACTTGTTGTATCTTCTATTGTAGTGCAGACCTGTTTTAACACCTCTTTTGCTGAACACTTGATAGTTGTAGGGGATTAACAAAATTATGTTAGATCCCTCCTTTGTGGCTCAAAGACTCTTTTTGTCATATAAAATTCTGCATGTCAAAGCCTCTCTGCTCCTTCACTTCCCACAGGACATGTCACATTGTCAAAGCCTCTCAGCCCTCCTGCATTCATTCAGATCACCAAACTACACATATGTTACCTGAAATAGTAGTGCTCTAGACCTCCACAAACAAACATACATATACAGAAAAAGAGAGATTTTATTCCTAAGTAGTGGTCATTATAGGGCTCTAGTTAGCTGGATAAAACATGCATGCAGAATAGAAAAGGCAGATTTTCACCATGGAGTGTGTTGTTGCCATCATTCTTAGGCAGCTGATATTTTTTCTCATTTAGCGTGAATTCTCTATCCTTGATACGGTTGGCGACACGACCCACCAAGGCACCAAAGTAAGGTCTACTGGAGCTCATGTTCTGCATTAATAAACAATCTCATATTCCCCATAGTAACACAAACATTTGAGATCCATTCCAATATGTGAGTAGAAATTGTAAATTTATCTTAAAACTTTAGCATATGATGGCAGTACTAATTTCCAAAGGGAAATGCAAATACATACCATGTATGAGGCAATATTGTCATAGCCAAGAAGTACGTCTGCTAGATGGCCTGAATGCATAAATACCAATACTTAATGAGCTAGCTCCCTCTTAGTAAATGATGGTAAAGCAATTGAAGGGTAGGGTTTAGGGATGATTACCTTTAGCATCAAGGAGAGTGAGGGAGATGAGGGTAGCTCCCCAGTTGGTTAGATTTATATAAAGATCACCTCTGTGAAGTTGAAAGAAACTTGGGGCATTGATCTTTTTGTAGGGATGACCATAATGAGCCAACTTGCCTTTCCCTTCCAAATTTCTTGGATTCAATTCCCATTTGTGCCCTTGAATGATAGCATGGAATTTGCAAAGGTGAATGAAAACCTGAATGCACCAAAAATGCAAGAGAATGGATGACACTTTCACCATCATCGATCCCTTGACTGATCAAGGGATAGATGTATAAGCTAAAGAAGAACATTCAATGATATATATAGAGAGACTCACATAGTCCATACTAGACTAGGGTTTGTCTGTAAGCCTTAAGATAAGGTCACAATGTAAGACATAACATGGATTGTGCGCAACTATAGACAACCCATGCACTGTGGCTACCAAAAAATGTAATCTTTGGAATCTAAACTTGTTACATTTTTGAGTTTTTGTCTTATTACCCCAAATTTTTTTTTGGCCAAATCTTAATTTTGTTATTTAAAATGGAATTTTGAGTACATATATGGATTCAACACCTTGAAAAAACCCTAGAGCAGTACATTTTTGTTGTTTGTAGATTGAAGGACCTAAACTAATGCAACATGGTTTTGTGGATGCCATTTCTAAAGTTGGGCTGGCCAAATTCCTTTTTGACCTTTCTACCACCTATATAACCAAGTAATTTTCTATCACCTGTATAACCTTGCCTTTTTATAAAAAAAAGAGGTTCCTACACTCAAACAATTGGCTTTTCCTAGCCATGTGGCAATTAGAATGTTGAAATTCTACAACCTTTTGGATGAATAGAAGATCCAATTTTGCCATTGCTAGCCTGAACTATGTTCAAATTGTGGTTTTGGGTGTAAACTGTTGGTCAGTTGAAACCCATTTATCAACTGCACTGTCTGAGTAAAGCCTAGATAATATCTAAGATGAGGAGGTTGGACCTATTTCAGGCTATTGTACTCAAGCTAACGATCAAACATAAGGTTATGCATATACATGTGGTTGAAGGTCTCCTTTTCCTCACGTTATTCTCTGTGAATTAAGGAATGTATGTTGCCAAGGAGGAACACCTGCTGGTCTAGGATCTGATACAACCAACAAGTTACTAGGAACACCCAACAGATTACTAGGATCTGATACATGCTTTAGATTGCTAGGATCTAGTCTAGGAACACCCAACAACGAGAGGTATATCCACAAACCACTCCAAGTAAGATATGAAAAGGGCTCCTGAAATGCCTCTGAATACCAAAGCACTCCAATGTTTATAATGACATACTGATGTCCAATTCAAATGCTACCTAAGGATTTCACAAAGGTTCTAGTGCCTTTGTTCAAGGGTTCGTTGTATGTTTCCAAGGGTTTCAAAAAAAAAACTTTCACTAGATATTAACAGCCCTTATGATATTTTTTACCACCACCATTTCTGCCATAAAATTTCTGTAAGGTGAAGACACATGAAGATTTAAATTGGTTCATGTTTTAAGGAAAGATGAACTGTTCTGATTGATGGGTATTTAGAGTTTTATTGTTGGCTATAATTTGCTTACAATGACCCTAGATGTAGTCACAAACAAGTAATAAATATTATTGTTGTTCACAAGGCTGAAAAGTTGTCTGAAATCCCTCAAATTATCCCACAAAAAGCTTCCCAAAAACCCCACATCATTGTTGGAAACATTTGTTGATTTCACCTTTATTTTTTTAGTTGTTTTCATGCTGCCCTATCTGTCCAAACATTGGCATTAGCGCCATAATAGTGCTGTCATTAACCCTAGTTCTATTTGTTGGTGAAAATTTACCACAGTTGGAGGTATCAACCATTGGAAAGACCAACACTATTGGGTTCTAGAGAACCACCAATCAAAGGATATATCTACTGTTGTACCTTCTGTTTAGGGCTCTTCACATGCTGCCATCAAATATGCGGTAATTTTCTTCTATATATCATCTTCATATTGCCTCATAATCCTACAAGAGTATGTTACATGACCTCACATCCTCCCAGCAAAAGTTGATCTTATATGCTGAGTTATATTTATGCTTGGATGGTGATTTGTTTGCTTTGTTTGGAGACCATGGAGGATGACAAGATTATTGATGTCAAACTGTTCGTGGAGGCTACCACCAAATCTGCAATAAGGGAGACTTTCCCATGATATTTTTGGAACCTTAAAACCATGTTAAAATTGTTTGAAACATGAGCCCTAAAACTAAAACAAATGCTACAACAAAATCACTATAATGTGATGGAAGTTCTATTATAGGACTTCTCTACTGCTGCTCATACACTGTCTGAAATAATCAAGTTGAAATTTAGAACCTAACTATCGCTGGTCTAGTATGCAAAATCCAATTCCTGGCATGAGGCATATGATGAAGCCATTGGCTAGGTTACATGTTGGCAGTGTATGTTATGTTGATCTATTACTTTTTCTTTTGGTTAAAAACTAGGAAATTCACCACAACATCATACCAAGATGTAAAATCTGAATTAATTGTTGTGAGACAACTAGCATCTAGGATATTTGTTTCTATCCCATACTTTGCCATCAACATCTAAGTTGTATTGCCTGTGCATGTATTGAATGGAGCAGCTATTGTGGCATCTTTATGATTGTCCATGTCAAAAATACTATTCTGACATGTCTTCTCTATGTGGGGAAGGTATTGATACATTGTATTTTCTAAGGACACATGTTCACCGAGACAAGTCAAATACTTCAAAATGTTGGATGTGTTTTGTATTATTGTTCTAGAACATATTCTCTTTGTCTTTTTTTTGTATTATTGTTCGAGAACATATTCTCTTTTTCTTTGTCTTTATTTCACACATTGTTTTAGGATATTTGAGTGTTTTAGGTTATTTAGGTTTTTGGCCCTGAAATTAGTGATTGAAATGCCAAATAGTCACTTTATAATTGTGCATTTGCTTGTCTATTTGAGTTATTTTACATAAGCAATCTTCATAAGTAGATATTCTACCCTTAGCTCTATTTCAAAGTGTTGTAAGAATTTCTGAGGACCTCTTCTATTCCTTGACTCGAGGTGGTGGATTCCCCATCCTGCTGAGGCCTTTCTCTTTCATCTAGTCCTTCATTTTCCATTGAATTTGATTCAAGAGATTCTCCCACTGGATCTCTCTTGGGGGATTCTTGTGGTGGTAGTCCATGTATCATTTTTAAAAGTCTAATTCTTCCCTTCACCTACTTTTCATAACTTCCATAACCATTAGGTAGGGACCTGCAATGTCGATGGTGTTTTGTTTGTTTAGTAAAATATTGTCAAGACTTTAATTTATTGAAAGTTGTAGAATTTACAATCTATGAAGTTTCAAGATATAAATTTTAAAAGTCTAATTCTTTAAAGGGCGCTAGCTCAATGGAAGAGCACCTGCTTTAAAAGCAGGAGGTTGGTGGTTCGATTCCATCGTGCCTTGATATTCATATATAGGGAATGACGAAGATCAGTTTTTGGTGACGGATGCTCTTTTGACCATCACCAATGAGCTTATGGTGACATTTTTCGACCCTCCCCAAAATATGAAATGGTGACGGTCAACGAACGCCACCATATATACGCATCAATAGTGATGACCATTAAAGGTCTGTCACCATAAATCGTTGTTGTTGATATGAAATGGTGAGGGTCACTGTTTGTCATTATAGTCATTATTCGTGACGAACCTTGATGTCACCAATGAGTTTATGGTGACGGTCAATGAACGTCGCCATATATATGCACCAATAGTGACGACCATGAAAGGTCCATCACAAAAAATCGTTGTTGTTCATATGAAATGGTGACAGTCACTATCTGTCATTATAATCAATATTCGCGACAGACCTTGAATGTCACCACAACAAATACTTTCGGCGATGCCACCTTTGGTGATGTTCATTTTTTTGGTGATGGAGGCTATTGTCTGTCACCATTGCCCATATGAAATGGTGATGGTCACTATCTGTCACTATAAATCATTATTGGTGATGGACCTTGAATGTCACCACAACATCTATACTTTCGGCGATGCCACCTTTGGTGACGTTCAATTTCTTGGTGATGGAGGCTATTGTCCGTCACCATTGCTCATATGAAATGGTGATGGTCACTATTCACCACTATAAATCATTATTGGTGACAGACCTTGAATGTCACCACAACACCTATACTTTCAGTGACGCCACCTTTGGTGACATTTATTTTTTGGTGACGAAGGCTCTTTTGACCCTCACCAATGAGCTTATGGTGACCATTTTCGCCCCTCACCAATGTGCTTTTTTCTTGTAGTGCTAAACCATTCCTTTGAGTTTGATTTAGAAGTTTTTCACTTACACTTATCTATTCTATTGCATATGAGATCTATCACAAAGGCTTCTACTCCACGGGGGTTCCTACAAGTATTATCCACATACCCTTGTAATTTTCACTTGACCTTGTAGATTTTCTATATTTTTAATTTAGTACTTTTCTTACTTCCTTATCGGTGTTTTTTTCACAGGTTAATCACCAGAAGTTCATGCTACAACCTCCTGTTGTTGTATGCTTATTTTTGGGTGAGGTATTCCATAAATTAACATCCCACTTCCTGATTAAGCTTCTTTTGCTTTCCAGGTTCCTCTTCGATTACTCTCTCTCATGTATTGAAGGTTATATGGGATTTGACAGTTTACAGATATCATAAATTTTCTCTAGGATTAGGAGTTGTGAACAGTTCTTTAAGGGTTCTCCGTAGAATATTAGGGCTTGTTCGAACTATGTGAAGGGATATCTTTTATTAATGTAATACTATTATTCAATTCCCGAGGGTTTTTTCCTCATAATGGTTGTGTTGAGTTTATATATGTATACTATTTAAATTATTTACTGCAGGCAGAGTCGGTCGTTCACACCTACTTCCTATAAGAATTTATTTCGTATAAAATTTGTTATCTTATCATTAGCTAAGAATTGGGAATGTTTATTTCTTTGGAATTTATTCATGCAATGGTCATTTATTTGATGGATTCAAAGATGATTGAATTTATTATGTTGAAATAATGTATTCAAGGGTCTTGGTTTGAATGTTTATAATTCAGGAAGAAAAATATTCCATGGTTTATCACTACAACCCATCTTTAAATTTTTCATGCAACATTCCCTTTCCCTACTAGGGTCTGGAACAATTTCTGGGTTGTTGACCTAAATCATCTCAACCCAAAAACTAAACAGGTCCCTACTGGTTTCTTAACCTACCTCGTTCCACTAGCACTTTCATTAATGAAAGTTTCGAAGAGGGTTTTAAGGTTTTTGTTATGGTTCATGGTAACCTGGACAAATTCTAAGCTACGCTTCCTTCTTTTTTTATGTATGATATGTTTTTTTTAGTTCCCTTATCTACCTTAAGTATTCATTCAAACAAAATAAATTCTTCCTTCTTTACCAGTCAACCCATAAGTCCCTTTTCTGCCAATACCAGGTTGACCATTCTTAATCCAACAACACATTTTTCTTAGCTTTGGGTTATGTTATTGGGTGAGTCTCTACTTACTCACATTTATAAGGGTTCAATCATACACTATTGTAAGTTTTGATTATTGTTACAAAATATTTGGTTCATAAGGATTCTTTATTTTAATAGAATGCAATACATTCATTTTTCAATATCATTTGGAAAACAACAATGGTTCCAATAGTTCCTCTACTGGCATAAATAAAATTAAGAATTTTCTATTGTCTTATAATAAATTCCATGTGTTGGGTATGTGCTATATTATTTCCACAATTAGTCGCACGCACGGAAGTGTGGGTTGGTTGAAAGCATCCCCTGTACGTTGCAACAGACACAACACCGCGAGAAATTTTTCTTGGACCCTATTTTTCGGTTGGCAGACCCGCCCATGGTTTTGTACATGGATTTGCACATGGCTTTGTGGCATGATCGTTTTAGGCCCCTGGTATTTTGTAGATCCAGTCAAGGTAACTACGATTATGTTCTAATCCAGGGTTAGTGGATTGGGGTTTATGAATGCTTCAACATGTATATATATGTGTTGTAACACTAAAAGGAATATAATGAAAAATCCAGCTGGTAGTCCCAATTTGGGATCTAGGGGAAAATCTTTATGTATATCTATTTTATGTTTTATTTTCTTGCTATTTTTCATTTTCTGTTTTTAAGATTCGCTTGCAGATAATTTCTATACAAGGTTAAAACCTAAATTTGGTATCAGAGTTGTTTCAGCTTCAAGGGGACACCTTTTCCGCTGAGGGGTTTTTTTCTCGAGCCTGTGGTAGACCCTGTTTGGTGGGAGATCTGCAGGATTGATTCTTGTGGTGAAAGAAGATGGTGAGTAGTGGAAAGATATAGATTGATAAATTTAGTGGTCATATTTTTGAGTTGTGGAAACTCAAGATGGAGGATCTACTGGTGGATAAATATCATTCGATCGCGATATATCCAAGTACTAAACCAACGACAATGTTAGATGAATACTAGAAGAATTTGGATCGGAAGGCAAAGAGAAAAATACGGTTATGTGTCTTAGATTCAGTATTGTTGAATTTATTTGCGGAAGCTACGAAAAAGACATTGTGGTACAAGCTAGGGACTTTGTACCAATCTAAGTCTTTGGTGAATAAATTGTTCCTGCGGAAAAAGCTGAATAGCTTGAGGATGAAGGATGGAGACTCAGTGATAGAGCATCTGAATGCTTTCAATATTGTGGTAAGTTGGCTATTATCTGTTGATATTAAAATCTTATATGAAGATAACTGCATCAGTTTGTTGTGTTCTCTAACATATTTGTGGGACAGTCTCATTATTGCAATAGGTAGCAATACAACTACCTTGAATTTTGATGACATTGTCTTAACCTTACTATTAGATGAAATGAGACGGAGAAATATGGAGGGAAAGAATGGAGATGCCTTATATGTACGAGGATGGTCCTAGAACAAAAAAGAGAATAATGTTTCGAGTGGGAGATCTAAATCTAGAGGGAGATCTAAAACTCGAGTAAAGTTTGTAAAGGTGTGTTGGAAATATAGAAAAGAAGAGCACTACAAAAATAACTGCAGATCTAAAGCTCCTAAGAAAGGAAATGGATTTGATGATGCTCCTTCTGTAGAGGCAAAAACCACCTCGGGTGAAGGTGGGGATGTGTATTTGGTTTCTTCTTAAAATACACATGTAGATCATGAGGCATGGTTGATTGAATTAAGTGCCTCCTTTCACTTCACTTCTGATAAGGAGTGGTTCTACGAGTATGAGAAGTATGATGGTGGTGGTGTCTTCTTAGGGGATGATAGGAAGTCCAAAATCGTCGGACGTGGAAAATTCAAGCTGAAGCTGTAATGTGGAAGGATTAGAACACTTCCTGGTGTTCTGCATATTACTTCATTGGCCAGAATTCATATTTATGTAAGCAATATGGATGATGTAGGTGTAAAAACAATGTTCGAGAAAGATACCTACAAGATGGTTCGGGGATCCCTAGTATTAATGTGGGGAGTTCAAATTGGAAATATATACAAGCTTTAGGGTAGCACTATTATTGATGGGTGCAACAGTTCTGTGGTTCCTGAAAGTGGAGTGGAAATCCTAGTGGTCTCTAGAGAAAAGACCATGCTATGGCATCAAAGGCTCAAAAATATTAGAGAGAAGGGCCTTCAGATACTGCATGGAAATGGTATGGTAGAAGGTATGTCTAATTTCTCTCTAGATTTTGATTTCTGTGAAAATTGTGTATATGGGAAGTAGAATCGGGTGATTTTTCCTTCTGGTGCTAAGAGGGTGAACAAGATATTCGTGCTTGTGCATAGTGATGTTTTTGGACCTGTGTGGGTTCCATCACTAGGAAAATCTATGTACTATGTCTCATTCATATATGACTTCTCAAGGAATACATGGATATATTTCTTGAGGAAGAAATATGATGTCTTTGACAGATTTAAAGAATTTAAGGCTCTGGTGGAAAACCATACAAAGAAGAAGATAAAGGTGTTGAGGATAGATAATGGTGGAGATTTTTGCAAGAAGGAATTTGAAGAATTATGTAAGAAGTGTGGTATAGCATGGCAGAAGACTAATCCATACACACCTCAGCAAAATGGAGTTGTAGAAAGAATGAATAGAACTCTGATGGAAAAGGCAAGAAGCATGCTCAGTGGTACCGAGTTAGGACAATAATTCTGGGTAGAGGCAATGGAGACTGCATGTTACCTGGTTAATAGATCACCTTCATCAGCATTGGAGGATAAGACTCAACATGAGGTATGGACTGGTAAGAAACCCTCTCTTTCACATCTCAGGATATTTGGATGTGATGCATATGTACATGTTCCAAAGGAGAAAATGACCATGTTGGATAATAAATATGAAAGGTGCATCTTTATTGTGTTTAAGGATGGTTTAAAAGGTTACAAGATTTGAAACCCAAGAATAAGGAAGGTTATGTACAACCAAGATGTGGTGTTCAGAGAGGTGAAAGATGTTGTTAAACATAAATTCCTACCAGAGGAACCTGAGAAGATACAGTTTGAGCTAAAGGAGGATGAATCAGATTCTACAATAGAACAAGATTCAGAAGAGGAAGAGCCACAAACTCTAGCTATGAGGAGATCAGTTAGGGAAAAAAGGAAACTAGAAAGGTATAGTCCATATGCTTTCTGTTCAAATTTTTCTTTAACTGTCACTTATTATGATCCCATAATTGTCAGGGAGGTAGTGGATCCATATGATGGAAAGCTATGGAAGGAGGCCATGGTTGATGAAATGACATCCTTGCAAAAAAATGAGGGATGGGATCTGGTGGAGTTGTTAGCTTGAAGGAAGCCGATCGGGAGCAAATGGGTATTTAAGAAGAAGATGAATGTAGAAGGCAAGGTGGATAAATGCAAAGTTCGGTTGGTAGCAAAAGGTTATTCCCCAGTGCCGGGAATTGATTTTGGTGATATTTTTTCTCCTGTTGCCAAGGTTAGTTCTATTAGATTACTTTTATCTGTTGCTGTGGCATTTGATTTTGAGGTAGAACAGATGGATGTGAAGACATAATTTCTTCATGGGGAATTGGAAGAGGAGATCTACATGAAGCAACCTGAAGGCTTTATGGTGAAGGGTAAGAAATAACTTGTATGTAGGTTAAAAAAGTCTCTGTATGGGTTAAAACAGTCACCAATGATGTGGTATTAGAAATTTGATACCTATATACGGGGACTTGGCTTCACCAGAAGTAAAGAGGATCACTGTGTTTATTTTAAATTAAATGACGACCATGTTATTTATTTGGTCTTGTATGTGGATGATATGTTGCTGATTGGAAATCACAAAGAAATTATCCAGGATTTTAAGACCCAATTTTTCTCCAAATTCAACATGAAGCATCTTGGTGCTGCAAACTATATTTTGGGCATGGAAATAAAGAGAGATCAGGAAAAGAGGAAGCTCTGGATAAACCAGAGGAAGTATGTCGAGATAATATTGCAAAGGTTCAATATGGAGGATAGTAAACCAATGAAAATTCCTATTCCTGTAGGTGTAAATCTATCTGTTAAACAGTGTCCCAAGACATGAGAAGAAGAGGAGGATATGTCCCCTGTTCCATATGAAAGTGCAGTGGGTAGCCTGATGTATGCAATGGTCTATACTAGACCAGACATTGCACTTGTAGTGGGAGTATTGAGCAGGGTTATGTCAAAACCAAGGAAGGAGCATTGGACAACAATGAAGCGGGTTTTCAGATATTTTCACGACACTAGTGATTATGGTTTGTGCTACCAGGGAAGACCAGGATTGGATAGAGTTTTGGACATCCATGTTTTTTTTTTATGTAGATTAGGCTGGAGATCTAGACCAAAGAAGATATATAAGTGGGTATGTGTTTAGCCTATGTGGAGGTGTAGTTAGTTGGATGAGTAAAAGACAGTTTGTAGTGGCTCTTTCAACTATAGAGGTATAATAGAAGGCAACCACTCATGCAAGCAAGGAAGCAGTTTGGTTGCAGAGATTGTGTTCAAGTATGGGGTTGTTGAAGCGAGCTATAAGGATAGACTGTGATAGCCAAAGTGCAATTTTCTTGGCTAAGAACCATGCTTATCAGTCAAATACAAAGCACATTAATGTTCAATATCACTTTGTGAGAGATATGGTTGAGGATAAAACGGTGTTGCTGGTAAAGGTGGACACTTTGAGGAATGTTGCAGATGCATTGATGAAGTCTGTGAGCACTCGTAATTTCTCTTGGTGTAGAGAAACAATGGGTGTTGCAAAGTTGGAATAATGACTAAGCTCTCCTGTGGCCCCCTGCAGAAAGAAAAAAACAAATGGGAGAATGTTGGGTGTGTGTTATATTCTTTCCATGATTAGTCGCACATCCGGGGGGTTAGAAGGGAGGCGAAAGCCCCACTTTTACATTGCGTTGGGTGCAGCAGGGGGGTCACAGGGGGGGTGGAAGCCCCCCCTATTTGGGGTCTGGGGCAACGCCCGGGAAAAATTCTCTGGACCCTATTTTTTGGTGGGTGGACCCGCCCATGGTTTTCTGCATGGATTTGCACATGGTTTTGGGGCATGATGGTTTTTGGCCCCTTGTATTTTGTATATCCGGTCAAGGGAACTATGGTTATGTTCTAATAAAAGCTTAATGGATTGGGTTTTATGAATGCTTCGGCATGTATGTATATGTGTTGTAACAATAAAAGGATTATAATGAAAAATCAAGTTGGAAGTCCCGATTTGGGATCCAGGGGAAAATCTCTGTGTATATATGTTTTATGTTTTATTTTCTCAATATTGCTTATTTTCTATTTTTAAGATTTGTTTATAGATAATTTCTGTACAGAGTTAAAACCTACACCATGTACATAAAAAAAATCATTTCTATAATCTACAAAAAACTTCAACTTACTTATCTAAACAAATAGAAACCAGGTAATCTAACTAAGAGAACAACCTCTCCTCCCAAACATGAGAAAATTAATTATGTCCAGTTCTCTCCCCCAAGATTTAAAACTACATAACAAAATAAGAGATAGTAACCCCTAATTTATATCTATTGGCATCAGGGTACCAACTGAGCCAAGAATTTCATTAACAACTCAAGGTCTCCACCGGCTCACAGTTCAGCTCAAGTTGTCCCTTAATGGCAACATCTTGCCTAAAATTCCATGTAATATCCCAAAAGGGAGAATGGGGTAATAAAAAAACACAATATATGAACAAAAAAAAAGTAAACAATCAATCTAAATACACATCAGAACGCACAGAAATAACTGAGCCATTTTATTATATAGGAGGTGGATAAATAGTACAAAAGTGCTCAAAATATGAGATACTCAAGCCAAAGAGATGGCCTAGAATGACCTTGAAATGATCCCACAAGAGGGACTGCGTAATTGCTGGGTTGCTAGAAGGAAAAATGTGTTATCCGCTACTGCAACTGTTGGGACTACAACTACCGGAAAAATGTAAAGTTAGATCTAGGCAGTTTGGGAGCTCCGACGATGTTGAAACTTTAGATCCAGGATCTATGATGGATACCCAAGATAACCCAGAAAAGAATTTTCCAAATCTATCAATCTAAGAAAATCACCCTCTTAGGGCTTCACTATATAACTGTTGGGTATGCAGATCTGAAGCTAGATCTGACAAAAGGATGGCTGCAATATGATACAAAACCAGATCTATGCTTGAAGGGTTGATCCCTTCACTAGATCCTCAAGCTAGAAGCTCAAGATCTAGCTCCTCCAACCTTCTCCACTAAATGAAGCTGCCGCTACACAACTACTTGAAAAGAACTGTGTTTTCAAGGAGGGAGGTTCTCTAGCCTATTGTTGGGTCAAAAAGGTGATTGTTTTAAGGGTAAGATTAATTCTTTACATTAATTATCAACCTAGGGAAAGTATTGTTATTTCAAGAGTGTAAGAAAAATATATGCAAGTGACATGAGAGGTTAACTACTCTAGATCATTGTAAGAAGGATTATCTAATTCTCGAAGTTCAATCAAACCAACTTGGAAGTGAATTATGAAATACTTCAAACTAATCAAAGGAGAAAATTTTGTTCTAATATTATGTAGAAATAACCACTCAAGACTGAAATAAAGAATAAATTGCAATTGAACAACACACTTTGATGAATTGAAAAACTACTTTAATGAATTGAGCAGCAATCTTAATGAATTGAACATCAATCCATTATTCTAGATTTTGCAATGGAATTCTGTATTAATCAAATAATAGCATCATTCAGAATTAAACATGAAACAAAACGTTCACATTTATGATGGAAAGATTCAATAAATAATTGTATGCAGAATTGAACAACAACCGCGCTGAAACTACTCTAACGAATGTAAAAGCATCACTTTCTAGTAAAAGAACATTAATGATAAATCTAATCTATTGAAAAGGAGGTTATAACATATCATGCCTGTGATTAACCAATTGAATGATAATGCTATGAAACACAAAGGATAATTGAAAATGAAAGTTCCGTAAATAAACGTATAGCAAATAATAGCAGGAGAACCCCCAGGGCTAGGCCTAAAGCCTCTAGAAGCCTTTTTCTAATGAATACTTAGAAGTTGTTTATACTAAAAATGTCAATTTATTCATTAATCAATATAGAAATACATTAGCACGAACTTGATGATTCTGTATGAATACGTTTACTACATGAAAATTATAATACATGAATTGTCTCTTTGTCTCTTTCAGCTCCATCCTTTTATAGCTTAAAGGCGAAATAAAACAGAGTAACAGATCCTCCCTATCAAGAGATCATGTCGCTTCGTGGGTATCAACTAAATACTCCAAGAGTAGGCATGCCTCTACATTTTCCATTGATTCATAGGAGTCGATACGATTCCGTTTACTTTTCTTGTCTTCTGTCATTTGGTCATCCTGATTAGCATTTTGGCTATTTCGCTTCCCTATCAATAAAGACAACAATAAATCAGTTTTTATGCTATTAAACACACCTTTTATCAATAATTCATTCTACCTTACTTTTGCATTATTTTCCTTTACTTTATTGCTAAGATGAAGGAAAAATATATAAAAGTAAATGAAAAATCGTGGTAAAGATAGGGGTAAAATGTACCTTCTCCTCGGCCCAATACTTGCTGCTAAATATGTCAAATCAGCTCAACAATGGTGGAAACAGTGAATGCAAAGAGAGGAGATGGTCCCTCACAGGATTTCTAGTTGAAATATTGGAAAATTCCTTCCTCCTTCAGATCTACAAGACTAAACTGCGCAATCCTTGAGGGGAATGTTGTTGCATGGAGGTAAAATACAACAGCCTGAATGCCAGATATAGATCTGCTACTCCTAAAAGGCTGAACATGAAGCATGAGGTGAAAGGATGAATCCTGCGTTGGTTTCCTAGCTGGAATGCTAGAAAAAACATCCTAAATATGGCACCAATTCCTGATGAGTAATATGGCTCAATAGAAAGCTTCCCAGAGTAGGCACTGGAAGTCCCACGTGGGTAAGGGTGGATTTCCACTCGGAAACACGGTCTGCTAAACAACACTGCAAACTTAGCTAAACAGCATAAGCATGCATAGAAATGTCAACCAACAAATCTAGATCTAAAAATATCATAAATAATAATCCAAAGTCTGGCTTCTATTACTGCCTTCATCTCCCTTATATGATTTCTGAGCCTTCCATAGCCCTAGCCCACCTCATAACTGTGCTACACATGTGGCCACTAACCTCCATGAAGACTGTGTTGTCTCTCCATGTTCTCCACCATCTCTGCATTTAATTACCACTCTCTCCATTGTGTGTACATTGGATGCACACTTCCTCCACTATCTCATCATTAGTGCTCTATGATCTTACTTTGAAAGAACCATGATCTCAGTTGACCTCCTCCAATATCTCCATGAGTTTACATTAATGATCCATGATCTCCACTCTTCCTTCATTTAAGAAGCTACTCCACTACTCCATAATGTATATCTAGATCTAAAATATCCACATACACACATAAAAAGTGGATTTTACTCATATATGGGGTTTGTGCGTCCCTCCACCCTCTAATTTACTTAATTAATTAAGAAAATTAAGAACTCTAATATTCCAATTATCTAATGGAAAATTGGGAATACTACAGTCCTCCCTGCCAAAATGTTGCTTGTCATCAAGCAATTGCAAAAGTGGATGCTACGGAAAACATCCTCCCTCCAGATGGCATCCTCATATTAAAGGCCTCCCAATATTCCACAATGTGTAATGCATGCCCAGTTCCAAAGTTGCCTCTCTAGAATGTCTAGAATGGCCTCCAACTAAAAAGTTAAATGCCTCTCCTCATCAATGAGCCCCCAAGCGGAAACCAAATAATGTCCAATGATCTCATATATACATGAGATACTTGACATGAAGTGGTTTCTTCCCAAAACATAAATTCCCAACTCATTAACTATCTCTCCAACCCATGTCACATAGAGTAGATTGCATCTCTCAATGCTCTCATCATTAGCCCTGTTGGCCTTATAGGATCCAAACATAACATCAACATAGTGCAAAACAAGAAGTAGATACATATGGATGAACATATGCAATGTCAAACCATATTCTCCCAATAAAAACCACCGTAGTAAATCCTTCTGCTGCCATGCTAGATCATCATGAAAACAAGTAAGAGAGCCATACTCTCTCAATAGAAGCCACTGTAGCAATGCTTCTTGCTGCCATGCCAAATCAGCATCAATATAAATATGAGAGCCATACTCTCTCAAAAGAAGCCACCACAAAAATGCCTCTTTCTGCCACACTGTTGGCTTGAGAGGTCCTCACCCAGGTTTACAGGTTAAGGTTTGCCAACAAACCCCTATACTACTAGCCCTTTTGCCAATGACCTACATTTGGAGGCCAAGGTCTCACCCAAAGTAGTACGGAGGGTGCTGGAACCTAGCTTCCGCACCCTAGGAGAGAGTAGGTAATTTAAGGCAAATTTGCATTGCAACTTATCAGGTTCGCACAAAATGAGTCTATTCGCAAGCTCTTAATAGTATAATCAGAACATAACCATAACAAAGTTACTATTACTAACAGATCTAATCAATACATTCGTATCCACGTGTGCATAAGAAAATACCATTAGAGAACATTCTAATCCCAACTAATTCTTAGATCACAAGTACATTTGAAACTTAATAAATATCACAGATGCACTTTAGTAATAAACATGATCAATCCAGATACCATAAAGATACTTCAAAGATATTCCGCATTCATTAGTATGTAAAAACCCATGTACAACCCAAAACACATCCCGCGCACACAACCAGTGGGGTCCGTACACAGCAGGACTGAGGATCTCCATGCACACATCCAATAGGATTCCTTACCCAAAAAACCCCAAAACAGATCTCAACAGTTCGTATGTACCATCGATCTTATGCATTACTTTTCTACTAGACCCAACTATCTATCTATTTATAACATCATGGCCTTTGCTATCTGATGGTCCGCAAACCGTAGCTTGCAGACCCTAGAGCTACCCTTTAACCCATTATAAAACATTAGGGGCTTTGACCCACCCCAAAACTCCTACAAAAGACCGACTATTACAAAATTATATCAAAAACGTAGGTTAGGGAACCCCATTCCAACAGGCCCCCAACACAATCTTGTGACTCGTCCCGAGTCACAGTGGTCGTGGGGTTTGCATCTGCGCCTGAAGCTACTTAATCGCATCAACCAGAGGGGGCAACATGCCTTCACTTTGCGCAAAAGTGTTCTGAGAAATATCCACCAACTTCTGCGAATTTGGGCCTTCTGTAGCGACAATGACACGTTCCAAGCTCTAGTTCACTTACTTAACTGTGACATCCACTTCCTGCGAGAGCTTAAGGGCTTCATTGACCCATGTATTAAGGTAATCACTAAGAACCTTATTTTTGTGGCGGAGCTCTTCAAGATCATCTCTAATTGCGTGGCTGGTATGCAGTCATGCTAGGCATTGAGCGGGGACCAGTGTGGGCATTGTAGCTTCCATCTTCTCCAACTCTTTTTCCTTCTGGCACAGCTCTTGGGTGATTTCACGAAGGAGAGGATAGCGCTGCACCTTAGACCACAGCTACATAGCTGTCTCCAACAATTCTATGCCCTGAGCGATCTGAGCTACAGTGGCAGTGGTGGCCTCTATGACTAGCATGTCTCACTGGGCTCTTACCTCAGGTGGAGTTTCTGGCTGAAATTTGGCCTGCAAAGTAGTAATCTGTTGCTCCATTTTTTTCTTGACAGTCTGAATCTTGGTCCTAGATGCCTTTAGGGCAGAAACAAGTCCTTCAATATTGGCCTCGGGGGTAGCAGAAGCCAAGATATCCTCATTTACATCTGCCCATAGCCTACTGATTAGGCGTTCCAACTTGGTCTGTTGTGTGGTGGCCAGGGTGCATGCTGCCTGTGCCTAGGAAACCTTAGCAGTTTTTTCCACGATCATCTGCTCAGCTGTACTGAGTTGCTGATGCACCCTTCGGTATTGGTGCTAGATCTCCTCAAAGAGCGAGGTGTGTAGCACTTACAGTGGTTCATGTGGGAGCCGAACCAAGTCCAGTTATACCTTTGTGCAGGCCTGTACTTGTGCACTTAAGGCAAGCGGGTTCAATATGAATGTTGCGCCCGAAAGGGTGTAGAGGTGGCTCTTAGTTGTGATGAAAAATTCACTATTGGTTGTTGGGGGTAGCCTTGTTTGAATCATGCTTCTCTATAGGGTGTCGTTTTTGAGCTGCAGAGATCAGAGCTCAGACTAGAGTGTAGCGACCGTGACCTTCTCTTGCTCTTCCAAAGCTAGCCATTTATCTTCTGAGGTGAGGGTTACTACGTTTGCGATTTGCTCTAGGTCTTCCTTTGTCAGAGTAACTTTAGTCTCCCGACCTGGCCTTATAGCTCGATGTTTCTTTCGTTTTCCTTTAAGAGGGTCAGCAATCTGCTTCATACCATGCGGGGAGTCAGCACCCTGCGCATCCATACCCTCTGTGTCAAGATCCTACTATGAATCCTACTCCGCACCCTTCTCAGGGTCCTTTCCATGTCCTTTTGTCTCTTTGGTGGTATCCAGTGGGGTGGTCTTCTTGGCACTCGTACCTGTAGTATCATCTGTACTTGATTTGAAGCCTAGTTTCCAGTGTGGTGGCCAAGTGGCAATGAGGCGATCGATTTCCTCGTCAGTGACCATATATGGTAGTGGTACCCATGCTGGATCCTTATGGCCCCAGATCTACACATTGTTCATTATGACCTGGAATGCTGCGATGCTCTTATAATCGTCATAGATCGTTGGTGACAAGCACGGCTGGGAGTGGATTACTGCTACGAGCCTGCTCTAAAATAGGACCAAGAAGACCTTATTATCCTGAATGTGCTTCTCATCCTTTGAATCCCACAAATTCGCATACAACACCGCCTCGCACATATCCAGCTCGAGCTCAGGGAGGACCGAGTCTTCCAACACTTCCCATGTGACCAACACAATGAGGAGTAGCAACCAGGAGTAGAAAAATGCCCTTCCATGATACTAGGCCTCATGCACGTTCTCCAGAAATTCATTACACAGGAACTGGGACTCGTTGAAGCAGACCCCTTTTTTGCAGTAGCTAGCCAATTGAATTACATACGCGGGGACAGTGGCAACCTCACATTTGTGCATCATTTTTCATGCTAGCAACAAGGTACCCATGCACACACTGGGGTCACTAATAATGTTGATCAGGAACCCCCTAGTATTTTGTTCAACGTGGTCATCATCGCGCACCTTATCGGCGATCTGTTGCTCATATTTCTTACCAACGTGCTCCATGAGATTCAACCCCTTCATGGGAAGACCAGTAATATGGTGAGTAAGCACATCATCGATGGGCATGCGGTCCTGGATCCACAAGCTGTCAAACATGGACTAGGGCTAACAACCATTGCACAATTCGGTCAGTGATATTTTAGTGGCCAAAGTGAGGCATCCGTAGCAGGTTTAATAACCTGGAACCAACCAATCTGTTTGCTCATGGCATGGGGACTACCCTCAACACATCATCCTCCAACACCCTTTCAAGATGTAGTTCAGGTGTCAATTATCGGAAGGCCTCCAGGTTGGCTAGTTCATGATCGTCGAATTTTATTGAATGGAGTTTGCCAAAGGATTCTACAATTATGGGGACCTTGCTTGGGATCATTGGAATTTGCAGGTAGTCATGCATACCATTGAGATTCTTAGGCGTGCGCACCGAGGGCCTGCGAGGCCAAACATATGGCAGTAGCCAGTTTATTGGTTCAGCAATTTGAGCTTGCTCCTACGCAGACAGAGGTTTCTTCGATGATTTAGGAAAACATGCTTGGGGCACCGTTCATGGGGACTTCAAATTCCGAGGGGAGGTGCGTGGCTTTTCTCCAACCCATTTTGCAGTCCTCCCCTGCCCTTGCTCCTGTGCTTTCCCTTTACCCTTATTCTTTTCAACCTGCTTTCCCTTTGTTGGTGTGGACAAAACCTCTTCTAATTTAGGTGTGACCTCCAATACTTCATCGGTGGAGGCCACAGTCTGCGATGATTTAGTTGGATTAGTTTCATTCATTCTCGCTCGGAAAATAAATTCGGGATTGCTACTATCAAAAGGGGTAGCCCACCCAAACATTAACAGAGCACAATGGTGACAGATTTTTGCAAAACACAAGATATTCAGAATGTACGGAACCCAGTTTTGATCTACCCTCCTGCTTTTATAGCTCTGGATATCGGCCAACGGTTGGGTAAGGCTTATCTAAAACTTACCATCAAGTAAACGATAAAAATTCTTCGGAAATCACCTCATTAATTGTCGACTTCCTGCTCCTTCCAACGGTAAAATTTTCTTTTTACGAAGTTTTACTATTCCAATGACTAGTTTTCGCAGCTATGTGTTACCCCTACGAATCCAGTGCACCTTCACGGGCTTCCAAACCTGCGATCCACCCTTTCGCTCCCAATGCACCTCCCTGGGCTTCCAGGCTTGTGAATGTCCACTCGATATAATAGGCTTGCCTGCAATTTTCTTCTGGCCTACGCGTATGCCACCCAATATAGCTACGACGACCATACAGACATTTGGTCTAGTACGGTTTGAGCCAGCTACCGTTAACATACCCTGGGACAGTGTTTCTACGCAGTGTGGCTAATCGGACAACTCCTCTGTTATTGATTTACTTTACTATATAGGGACCTAGCCAATGTTGATAGAACTTCCACCGGTGCTTCGGAAACTGGCTATCGTATAGCAGGACCAATTATCCCTTTGAAAATATCTTTTTTCAAATATGTAGATCATGCCATGGTTTTTCCCAGGCCTTCCGAACTTGCTAATGGAAGTTGGCAATAAATTGATCTTCCTCCGAGGCAACGAGTTGTGCTAAACATTTCTCCAGGATTTCAGGCTCTACCATGTTTGTAAAGGCCACGATGTGCAGGTTAGGAACAATATAATCCATGGACATAATGGCCTCCTTTCCATAAACCATATGAAATGGTGTTTTCCCTATCAATTTCTTGTAGGTGGTTCGATAGGTCCAAAGGACCGATGGGATGCGCATGTCCCAATCGCTTCGATCGACATTGGAGACCTTGGTCAGCGCTTATTTTAGAATCTTATTGAAATCTTCCATAATTCCATTCTCCTTCGGGTGATATGGGGTAATTTTTGCATGGTGGATCTGAAATTCTTCAGTCAAAGCCTATATTGTTTCATTAACAAAGTGCGTACCTCTATCGCTCATCAAGATCTTCGAACAACCAAACCTGGTTAGAATATGTTCAAAAATAAAGTGCGAAGTGACATATATAGTACAATCCTTTACAGGCTATGCTTCGGCCCATCGAGTTACATAATCAGTTGCAGTGATGATGTAATGGGCACCTGTCTTCTTCCCTGGCGAGTTGATGGTCCCAAAGAATTCTATGGCCCATCTGTCAAATGCTTGCAGGGCCATCTGCTACTGCAAGGGCATTTTGTTTCTGAGTGAGGGTCTTCCTGTCCTTTGGCATTTGTTGCAGGCTTTACAATAGTCATGAGAGTCACTATGCAGTGTGGGCCACCATAGCCCAGCTCTCAAGATCTTATACATCATCGCTTTCCCTGTGTAGTGACCTCCTACCACGCTACTGTGGGCTTCTACCAAGATGGCCTACCTTTCATGCTCCAGAACATATCGCTGCAGGACCTCATCAGCTCCCATCTTATACAATTTGCCCGCTATAATGGTGAAGTCCATTGCATGGGTCACCAACTCTTTTTTTTGTTGTACGAAATACTTTGCAGGCGCCATCCCCGTAGTTAAGAAGTGAATGATGTCAGCGAAGTGCGCATAAACCACCTTAATAGAAAATATTTGTGAATCGGGCAGTCCTTCTTCTAGGTTGGTCGGTTTTTCACCATTCTCGATTCGGGATAAGTGGTCCGGCCCAGCATTTAGTTTCCCTAGCTTCACGATGATTTCAAAGTCGTATTCTTGAAATAGGAACAACCATCGGCAAATCCTCCCCCCCCAACACAGTCTTATTCCCTAGGTACTCCAAAGCTGAGTGATCCATGAACATATTGAAGTGACCTCCTAACAGATAATGCTCGTATTTCTACATGGCATATACCATGGCCAACCCCTCGCGCTCCATAGTGGAGTAGTTGCGCTCTGCACTAGAGAGTTTTCTACTAGCAAATGAAACTGGATGGTCGATGTCCCCTTCCCCGGGTTGTGTAAGGACAGCTCCCATGACGATTCCTGAAGCATCTACGTGAGCATGGAAAACCTTCGCCCAATCAAGAAATATGAGGATAGGCACATAGACCATCTTCTTCTTGAGTAACTCAAAGCTCTTCTGACACTCCTCATCCCAAAAAAACGAAACGTCCTTCTTTAGCAACTTCTCCATGGGTGTTGTGATCAGTCTATACCCTTGAATGAACTTCCTGTAGTAGCCTGTATGTCTGAGGATAGAGTGCAGTTGTTTCTCAATTGTAGGGACTGCCAGGTGGATGATAACTACTACCTTGGCGGGGTCAACCATCAATCCCTGGCGACAGACTATGTGGCCTAACAAGATCCCAAATTATACATAGAATATGAAATTTTTGATATTTAGGTAAATATGGTGCTTCCTACAGGCATCCAACATCATGCGCAGGTTTGAGACATGATTCTTTACCAACCCAAATACTGTCCAATCATCAAAATATACCTCCAAAAAATTGTGGATGAACTCCTTGAATACTGAAACCACCACCTGTGAAAATATGGTAGGGGAATTCTTGAGCCCAAATGGCATTACGGTGTATTGGAAGGATCCCCATTCATTGGCGAATGTAGTTTTGTTGTGATCTTTAGGTGCGATCCTGATCTGATGGTAGCCTGAGAACCCGTCTGTGAACAAGTACACTTCCTGTCCCCCCATACTATCAAGGATTTCATCTGAGAATGGCATAGGGAAGGGATCATGTATGCATGCATCATTCAATTTGCGCAAGTCGACATAGATCTGTATTTCTCCTTTAGTCTTTTTCTCCTCAACCACCATAGGGCTTACCCAATCTGACTGTTCAACTAGTTCGATGATACTTGCAGCTAGCATTTTGTCAATTTCTTCATTGACCTTCTGCTTATATTTGGGGTTCAATTGATAAGGTCGCCAATTAACAGGGCACACATCTGGTTTTAAAGTGATGTGCATGACCCCTAGGTCCCCTGTAATCCCCTTGAGTTCCGAGAATTTCGTAGGAAACAGGTCCTGCTACTCCGTGAGGAGTCCTGCAACTTTCCCCACAGTATCATCATCCCAGTAGTCCCCAATTTTAGCTAGCTTAGGTTTCTCTTCAGTTCCAATGTTGAATTCCCATAGCTTAAGAGGCTTAGTCACATCGACGGTCTGCAGTGGGGGTCTAACAACTGTGTGCTCTCCCTTCAACTCCAGGATAGTGATATTTTGCGGGTCTTCATCACATTCCTACATTTATATATTGTCGTAGTTGAAAATATCCTGCATCTGCATATCCCACATTGGTGCCCCATATGTTGCATGTGGGCGTGATTCATCAAATACTAGGGCATCGATATCTCGCAAGGCTTCATCCAATGCCTCAATTCCGCCTATCAACCCAAATGTCCCCAAAAAATCATCCCGCACGGTCTCCCATTGGCGGGTGCGCTGGTGCAGCTCTGCATCCAGATACCATGCAATGGGAATTGGCCCCAAGGCATTGATAAACAAGTGGACCGATTCGTCCATGGTCCTTTCACAACATGCCTCCATCCATGTGGCCACATGCCTGCACGGATCTCCTTGGCCAAGGAAAGCCTCCACACATAGGTGAACCAGAGGTTCAAACCATAGAATTATTATTTCGCAGCATTCCTCCCAATCCTGGAATGTCCCCTTATGAGTTTCCCACCACCACCCAGGGGTTGTGCGCATGGCTAGGTTAAGTGCCCACATTATTCGTTCCCTTGGGACTTCAACTTAAAATGTTCGCAAAAAATCCCTAATACTACCAGAACCATCAAATTAGGGTAGCTCTCTTACCTCTGAGGAGATACACCGAAAGCTATTCATGATCCTAGGACATCGCAACGCCAATACGTCATGTAAGCGATTCTGCCAATTTTCTATCTCTCCATTGAAGTCAAAGAGGCATTTGTAGTCTTTCTCCCAGGAAATCACACCATTACCTATAGGATTAATCCAATCATTCTCCCTGGCGGTTAGTTTATAAATGTGATCCACATCGTTTTCTTCACACACTGGTTCTGTATGTCGTTCTCTTTCCACAGGGTTCACTCTTGTACCTTCATTCTAAAAAACCATGATCATTTTCTTCAAGTTGATAATGCCTCCATGTCTATTTCCCAATCTAGTCCCAAGAGTGCAGGATAAGGGTCTGCATCTTCCAAAATCTGAATTACTTCAAAATCTACGTGCAACTTAACTCCTGCGATATCTACTATAATCTTTGACAACCTCCCCAATGGTATTATTTTCTATTGGTTAGCCATGTGCAGCTGTATATTAGACCATTCCAGCTTAGGTTCTCCCATCCACTGCCATGCTTGCTTGGGAATTGCATTCGCATCTGATCCCAGATCCAAGATGACCTGATCCATTTCATAGTCGCCGGTCTGCGCTATTAGTTGCATCTCCCATCCAGTGTGCTTCTTGTCCTTGTACAGTTTGTGAACATCTCTAACCTCTATAGGAGGGTCGATTCTCTTCGTGCAGTTGTCTATCAATGTTTGAAGATTCTCCACTACCTTCTGGTTGCGTAGCAGCTTCATACATGCCTGTAGGAATGGTTTAACTTCGTCATCTGTTCTTAGGTTTGTTGGTGCCTTGGAAGTAGATGCCTCATCCTTGGTAAAGTCTTTGCGAGCTTCAATGAAGGTTTCTTTCTCCTTATGCAGGTCCAGGCTTTCCTGTTTGATGGTAGCTTTTCGGATAAGGGGTTCAGTTGCAACTTTCTCCTCAGCTCCTCCAGTAGCTATGCTGCTGTGCATTATGAAATTAATACTTGGACCTTCATCATGCGGTTCCGCCTTAACCCTCTCCAAATTCTACATTGGTGTCTATTGTTTTTCTTGAATTTTTGCTATTAGGACCGAAAAATCTTCGATCACATTGTCCAATTATTGACAATAGTAGCAAGATTTCCACACAGGGTTTGGATAGTCCCTTGAAAAGTGCCTTATTTCTCCATAGTTGTAACAAATAAATTACCCTCTTCCCTGACCTGTGTCTCCACCCTTTCCCCCTCCCCTGCCTCTTGTTGGGGAGCCTCCTCTGCCTGAGGGAGATAGTGGTGAAGAAGGGTTAGCATGTACCTTGTATTGGTTCCCTCGGTCTATCATCAAGTCATAGGTATGACAGTTATGTTCGTCATGTCCCACAAAGGAGAAGAATCAACACCATTGTTGCTTCAATTTTGGAACATAAGCACCAAGACGAGGAAAGTGGTTGGTATCATGTAGTCTAGCTACGTGATAGTCAGTGCACCATAACGTCAGACCACTTGGTCCCGCAGCCTCTTTAGGGCACAATGGACTAGGGCTCCCAGCCTGCATGTAGTTCGCCAGCAGAGGACACTGATCCTTGGTGTGGCCAGACACCCTACATCTTATACACCATACGTCTGGGCTAGATTCTTTCCCTCCTTCTTTTCCTAGATTCTGGATTTCAAGGTGCATTTCCTCCAGTTGTCCCTGGATCTGTTGTACCCCAAAATGAGCATCATCACTTGGTGCAAATTCTAGTTTCATGGCAATATCCAAGGCTTTCTCTTGCGTCTCGATCACTTGCTGACCCATAGGTTCACGCAGGTGAGGTAGTAGCACGGCGATGAACCATTCCTTTTGCTGCCTATCATCATACTAAAATTCCCCATCTCTGATGACCTTCTTTAACCACTAATCAACCTCTCAGATAGAATTAGTGGGTCCTTGTTTAAAATCCCTCAAATCAGTTACTAGCTGAGAGTAGGACTTAGGCTTCCGGAACTTTTGTTTTAACGCATTCTTAATTTCTTGAATATACGGATCTGCATGCTGGCCTACGTACCCTATGTACCATTTCAGGGCCCCACCCTCAAAGGTGATAGGTATCTACACTCTCTTTACAACATCGCTAGCCACATTCTGCACAGTCCATACTAATCTGCCACAAACAAAAACCAGTCCATATCTTCACCTCCTACACCCTTGAAGGTGGGTAGCTTCATGTGTGTGGCCATATCTTCTTTTGGTGGTGGCGGAGGCGTGGGGGAGTTCTTACCCTTATGCTGGCTCGAAGGTGGTGTAGCAGGGGAAAGGTTTCCTACATGCACAGCCGATTATCTTAATGGAATGTAGATGGATCTGTCCCTTTCTTGGTTGGTTCTGTAGTGCTTGCCACTTCTTGTTGTACTTTCACCTTGATTAGAGGTCATTCATTCGGTGTGGCTGCACAGAACGCATTTTTCACACAGTAATATTTTAATTAGCAATGGCAATGTTCGCAAGAACTTACCTCGGAAAACTTTGAAGAACCTCCATTCTGCCTCATAATAGGATACGAACTGATCAACTGCAAATTCTATTACAAACCCTCCTAGCACGTTGTCCACCCAATGATCTATCGTACGGGTGATTGTGTTGTCAGCCTTCTCCAATCGTTGAATCAATTCCAGAGTCCACTGCATAATATGATCATCTTTTCAACAGGTCTAGAATTATACCAGCCTTGCTAACCACTCCTGGAGCTTGTGTGCAAAATTTACAAAGAAAATTTCATAGACTTCAGTGAAAATATATTTGTTTCTCCACTTCTCAGTTTTCAACTTCGTGTTGCGATTCTCCTTTATAGAAAATTACTGTATCTATCTTTCGAACCAATCTTCAAGTTCTAGTTTCTCAGGTCTCCAACGGCCTCATGGCATTACCTTATATCTCTCTCAAAATTCTCCCGGTCCCAGCAACAGAATCATTTGTTAGCTTGAGGGGTCCTGACCCAAGTTCAGAGGTTAAGGTTTACCAACAAACCCCTATACTACTGGCCCTTTCAGTAATGACCTAATTTCACAGGCCAAGGTCTCACCTGAAGTAGTATGGGATGGTATTGGAACCAGGCTTCCGCAACCTAGGAGAGAGTAGGTAATTTAAGGCATATCTGCGTTGAAACTTATCAGGTTCGCACAGAATGAGTCTATTCGCAAGCTCTTAATAGTATAATTAGAACATAACCATAACAAAGCTATTATTAATAACAGATCTAATCAATACATTCACATCCACGTGCGCATCAACAAATACCATCACAGAACATTATAATCGCAATTAATTCTTAGATCACAGGTACATTCACAACTTAAATAAATATCACAGGTGCACTTCAGTAATAAACATGATCAATCTAGATACCATAAAGGTACTTCGAAGATATTCTACAATCATTAGTATCCAAAAACCCAAGTACAACCCAAAACACATCCCGCACACACAGCCAACGAGGTCCGCACACAACAGTGCTGAGGATCTCCGCGCACACAACCAACATGAGTCATTACCAAAAACTACCCCAAAAAAGATCTCAACAGTTCGCACATAGCATCAATCTTATGTCTTACTTTTCTACTAGACCCAACTATATATCTATTTATAACATTGTAGCCTTTACTATCCGATGGTCCACAAACCATAGTTTGTGGACCCTAGAGCTACCCTTTAACCGTTAAAAAACATTAGGGACTTTGACCCACCCCAAAACCCCTATGCGAGACCAACTATTACAAAATTATATCAAAAACTCAGATTAGGGAACCCCATTTCAACACACAGCACATCGTCATTGTACCAAATGTAGTGGCCATATTCTCTCAAGAGAAGCCACCGCAACAATGCATCTTGCTGCACAATCACATCATCATTATACCAAGTACAATGACCATAAACCCCCGACATAAGCCAATGCAGTAAGGCCTCCTGTTTCCATCCTCCATCAATGTCATGCAGTGTATGGGTAGGAATCAACCATACTCTCCCAAGGGTAACCAAAGAAACAAGGATTCTTGCTGCCATCTTACATCATCATGATCAAAGTCATTAAGAAACAACATACTAATGGACATGTGGAATGTCTCATCAGAAAAATAAAAATAAGATCCCTTCTGCCACATCATGTGAGAGTTATTCCATGTCCCAAACCCAAGTACATACATGAATATAATTTATATCCGAAACAAAAATAAATGTAAAGACATGATACATATCCCAAACAAAATTAAATACAATGACATAAGATATATCATGAGATGTCCAAACTCTATCATCAATAGCCAGCGCAGCCATGCCTCCTACTCCTGCATGTCTTTAGTGATATACATGGCATCATTTTGCAAATGTGAGGTGTTGGGTAAAAACCATACTCACCCAAAAGAAACTAGAGCAGCCATGCGTCTTGATGCCTAGTATCATAGATCTGCAAGAAGGTTGGAAACCTCCTACTCCTCATCCGGATCCATTCATCCCAATGTGGATGATGAATCATGCAAATATCAATATTGGTATCCAACTAAGGTAGAATACCAACATCCTCCATCTCAATAGATTTTCACTCCATTAAGTGTTTAAGTGCACCTCCATTGAGGTCCCTCCATGATATCCTCTCATCAATGGCCCATTAGAACCCATGAGGCTCCATACATGTTGTTGGTAGACATTTCTCTTTGATCTGTGAGGTGCTCATCAAGGAAACTCCATCATGATAATGGAGAATTCTCTCCATTATAAGATGTCTGCCATCTAACATTTTTCCCTCCACTGATTCATGAGTGAAGCTACCATCCGAATGCTCCAAGAATAATGGGTCCCTCTTCCCATCACTGATGCTAAGTGACAACGTTGTAGATCTGCATGGGGATACATGTGTTGTCTCATGGCCCTATACAATTCTAAACTCATAGTCTCGCACTGTACTAAATAGGACTGCGCTCCTCCCATCTTTAGAAACTTCACACTTCGACACAAAGTGTTGGGTGTAGCTCAACCATGATAAAATGGGATAGCTATACATCTTATCCTCAATCAAATCAAGGGTCCTTTGTACAGTGATAATTTGTTGCTCCAAATCAGCAAGGTGCTCTAATCCTTGGTTATGCACTTGCCCTAATGGCATGGTCTCGCAAATCTCAATATGAGGTACTAAAATAATATGAGATGAACGTATATGAAAACCTTGAATATGCTGAATCTCGGGAACATCTTACACATCTACAATAGTTCCTCCACCCGGTGCAATGGTCTCTTCAACTATTGGTAATGATGATGGTTGATCTTCTACAATTGTATCAGTGCTGGTATCTTCCTAATCCTCCTCATGAATCTCATGAATCATGCATGGGGCTCCTAATGTCAAGAGCTCATGACCATCTTGCAAACATGCAAGTGATCCTCCTCTTGATGTAAGTACATATGCAGCTGGTGGTGGTGGTGGTAGAGGCTCCTCCTCCTGAGTGATAATGAGGACATCTTCCTTAGTCTCTTCATGCACTATCTCCTCACTGATAGGATATGTCACTATGTGAGATGTCTCCAGTTTCTTTCTACCATACCTATTATTCAGTATTTGAATAAAATATGCCTAAGAACACACCTTCATATGGGATAAGTGACTGAACCACCAATCTATTGCTTCACCCTCTAGGTGCAATGCTGCAAACTCCATAGCCTCTCTTTCTGCTATAGGATATTTTAGAAATAATGTAGATAACTCTTCCCTCCAAGCCCTCAATGTGCTTGTGGGAGAGCCATAAAATGTAGGAAACAAGAATCTATGCCTCTTTCTTCTTTGAGTTCCAAGAACTGTTGGAGAGTTAGATTCTCATTGACAGATCTAGGTTGTGCTTTGTACTCGGACAGATATTTAATTAGGGTCTCATGCCCCAAGTCTCCTTCATATTCAGACCGGTCCCATCTCTTATCAAAGAAAGTGGATCTAGTAGAATGATGTGAAGCTCTTTACTTCTCTGGTTGCTTCTCATTTTGATAGGAAGTGCTTGGACCTTCCTCATCGAATATTCTTCTTGGATCCTTCCTTTTCCTTTCTCTCTTAATTTTATTGACCTCCTTGGAGAGATCTTGCAAGGATCTAAAGAGAAGAGTCGTAAAACTGCAATCCTCCTTCGTGATAGATCTCTACTATTTTCTTCTTCTTTTGATGAAAAAGATAAAGTGTCCACAAGCTGAGCCAAAGACCATGCTCTGATACCACTGTAATATCCCAAAAGGGAGAATCCAGTAATACAAAAACACAATATATGAACAACAACAAAGTAAACAATTAATCTAAATACACATCATAATGCACAGAAATAGCTAAGCCATTTTATTATATAGGAGGTGGATAAAAAGTACAAAAGTTCTCAAAATATGAGACACTCAAGCCAAAGAGATGGTCTAGAATGACCCTGAAATGATCCCACAAGAGGGGTTGTGTAAATGCTGGACTACTAGAATGAAAACTGTGTTGTCCCTGCTGGAACTGTTGGGACTGCAACTGCCGAAAAAATGTAAAGTTATATATAGGAAGTTTGGGAGCTTTGATGATGTTGAAACTTTAGATCCAGGCTCTATGATGGATATCGAAGATAAGCGAGAAAATATTTTCAAGATATATCAATCTAAGAAAATCACCCTCTTAGGGATTCACTATACAACTGTTGGGTATGCAGATCTGAAGCTAGTTCTGATAAAAGGATGGCTGCAATATGATAAAAAATCATATCTATGCTTGAAGGGTTGATCCCTTCACTAGATCCTCGAGCTAGAAGCTCAATATCTAGCTCCTCCAACCTTATCCACTGAATGCAGTTGCTACTACAAAAATGCTTGAAAAAATCTACACTGTCAAGGAGGGAGGCTCTCTAGGCTGCTGATAAATATGTCAAATCAACTAAACAATGATGGAAACAGTGAATGAAAAGTGAGGAGATGGTCCCTGTTGACCGAATAAATCAATCTTGCGGACAAGATCGATCTCCCTAGTACCAAAAGGTAATCTAGCAACAAACATCCAAACAAACCTATCTTTCTCTAGACATGTGCGATTTACAAAAGAATACTATAAAGGTGTTAAGGTCTTACCGTAGATCTAATGCTTGTTCGAAGTAGTTGTCCTTTGGTCACTTGAAGGAGTTATCTTTAAAGACCTGCAGTCACAAACAAGCAAACATTAAATAGCACCTGCATAGTAAATATTATAAATCATACCTATCCTGGTGGTCAAGGAATCCATGAAATAAATAGTTAATTAATAGCTTATTGAGAAAAATGAATTCATTTGTATTAACTTTGAATGAAAGAAAAACTTACAACCTTAGCCTTGATGTTAAACAGGCCTTATCGGGGTTCGAAGCAGGAATCTCCTCTACTCTAACAAGCCTTGCACTCTTCCAACCGAGATAGATAGAGGTATGTGATCTTTCCTCACGAAATCTCAGTTAAATGAGTTTGAAGCCCAACAACACTTTACCTCAAACAATTCTAAAGCTTCAAGTCCCTTTGAGGCTACCCAAGGCCTCTTTTTATAGTGCAAAAGAGGAGGTTTCAGTTCCAGCTATGAAGGGATAGAATCCTCCTTCAAAGGGATAAGCTTCTCACATCAAGGCATGGGATGCATGAATGTAAAAAGAGCGAACTTGCCACCGAAAGATTCCTTCCAGAAGCTTCTAGAATTTACTGAAAGTGAGCTTTTTGAGTTTACTTGCGCCTTTTTAATATTTTACAGGGGTCGCACCATTAACATAGAGAAAGTGAGTTCAGGTACAGAGGATTCATGAACATTAGGTGCGGGACCGCAGGCAAGACAAAGAGAAAGTGTGATACCCGAGTTAAAGATATTTTTGAGAAATTTTCTCTTATTTTTAAGGCTTGTCATGAGGAATTGATGTGTTAGACTTGAAAAAGAGGAAGTATGAGTGATAATGAGCTCATACAGATAGCAGAATGTCAAGATGACAATTTTCAATGCAACAGTCCCTCATAGGATTTCCAGCTAAAATATTGGAAACTTCCTTCCTCCTTCGGATCTACAAGACTGAACTGTGCAATCCTTGAGGGGATTTTTGCTGCATGTAGGTAAAACAAAATGGCCTAGATGCCGGATATAGATCTGCTACTCCTGAAAGGATGAACATGAAGCACAAGGTGAAAGGATGAATCATCCACCGGTTTCCTAGCTGGAATGCTAGAAACAACCTCTTGAAGATGGCACCAATGCCTGATGAGGAATATAGCTCAATATAAACCTTACTAGAGTAGGCAATCGAAGTCCCCCATGGGTAAGAGTGGGATTTCCGCTCGGAAACACCCTGCGTTAAACAACATTGTAGACTTACTAAACAACATAAGCGTGCATAGAAATGTCAACCGACAAATCTAGATCTAAACAGATCAGAAATAATAATTCAAAGCCTGCCCTCTATTGATGCCTTCATCTCCCTTATATGCTTTGTGAGCCTCCCATAGCCCTGGCCCACCTCATAATTGCACTACACATGTGGCAACTAGCCTCCATGAAGACTGTGTTGTCTCTCCATGTTCTCCACCATCTCTACATTTAATTCCCACTCTCTCCATCATGTGTAAATTGGATGCACACTTCCTCCACTATCTCATCATTAGTTCTATATGATCTTACTTTGAATGCACCATGATCTCAATTGACCTCGTCCAAGATCTCCATCAGTTTACATTAATGATCCATGATCTCCACCCTTCCTTCATTTAAAAAGTTTCTCCACTAATCCATAATGTAGATCTAGATCTAAAATATCCACATACACACATCAAAAGTGGATTTTATTCATCTATGGGGTTTGTGGGCCCCTCCATTGTCTTATTTAATTAATTAATTAAGAAAATTAAGAACTCTAATATTCCAATTATTTGATGGAAAATTGGGAATATTACATTCCATCTCTCCTCTCTATCTTCAGGTGCCTCGAACTTTTATTCTTGCTTTCCTCAGCCCCTTTTCCCACTAAGAGGCCTTTTTTCTAGGGAGAGTGAGAGAGAGTAACTAACTATCTCTAACGGTTTGGTAACTAACAATCTCATTTTTTGGTTTTCTCTCGTGGATTATAATACTTTTTAATTTTATAAAAAGTAAATTAAGTAATTTCTCATTTTAAACAATACAGTTTCAATATATTGTTTTACTTATTCCCTTTTTTACAAAGTATGGATAGTAAAAGTAAATTTAAAATGTTTGCAGTACCTAGGGATATTAAAAATGTTATATATCACAACTTGTGGTCAATTTCCTTCATACCACTACTCACTAGGATTTCATCTCACACACATTTTTTTAGAGAATTCATGTTCATCTAAACCTTTAGCAAGTCACTGCTTTGATGCTACTATGATTTCCATCCTACCTATGTGGTGTGTTCTACCTATGTTTGGGGTTACATAAACAAGCTTCCTAACCCGATTACATAGAGAAGAGATATTTCATTTCATGCAACTTAGATTAGTAATTCTACCTATGTGGTGGGTTACAACAATAAGCTTCCTAAGCCAATAAGCTTCCTAAGCCCACTACGTAGAAGTGTGACATTTTAGTTTTACAAATGTGGTTTTAATTATAAGTGTATTTTTCCTTTCTTGGTGACGTGTGAAAGAAATTTAATACCTAGATTTAAGACATTCATTTATAATAATACAAACTTATCAATAATGAAAAATATTTTACTAACATATATAATGAATGACAATTCTTAAGTTCATGAAAACCCTAAATTCACAATTAAACGAACATTTCCTTGATTATCTGAAAATTAATTAAAAGGTGATTGAAAAGACTTGAGTGGCGAAAAGAGAATATTTTTAAAATCCATTGAAGAGAACTTAAAGAGAATATTTTTAAAATCCATTCAAGACAAATTTTGATTTTGAAAAGGGCTATATAGTATGTATCATAAAATGACTATATTTCTAACAATTATGTTGTGCTTAATATAAGCTAACGTATTATCTTGGGAATGTGTTAATTTTGTATATCACTGTTTTTCATATTTTTATTCCTACTTATGTAAATGTATGTTCAACTTACTAATTACATATTTTTATTATTATTTTTAAGTTTTTATATTATTATTATTTATCTTTATATTTTTAACTTTTCACTATTTCGTATTATTAATACAATTTTTTTATTATTTTTACTCTTTTATAATGTTTATTTTTTAATATCATTTTATTTAAGCTCAGTGTACTTTATTCTTATTGTCAAATTTTCTTATATTCTATTTATTATTTTATTTTTAATTCTAAAATTGATCATTTACTTGATTATTTACCATATTTTTATTAAATTTTAAGTTATATTAACTAATAATTATAAGAAAATTATAAAATAATTACAATTTTATAAAAATAAAGAGATTGGAGAGAAATTACACGCAACACCAAAACAAATTGTGATATGTTTATTGATTACAACAATTACACATATATATGACATAAATCTCTGACTTCCAAATGTCTAGATCATGACTACCACTTATACATATGAAATAACAATTTCTAGATTGATGCTTGGGAATTCTCAATGACAACTCATTACAACACATGGAAGCATTACTTCCAATACCCTCCCTTAATACTTGCATCGAAAACATTAAAAACACATATTACAACAACAAGGATAATCTTTGTCTAATTGGTCTTAAGAACTCACATCCGCTTTGGAATCTGACAAAAACTTCTCTTTCACCACCACATCTTCGAGATATCATTTGGCCTCCATTTAAAACGTAACTGCCTCTCACCATCATTGATGAACATTGCAAGATAAAAAAATATTCACACCTCAGCTCGTTAGTTCTTCTACAATAAGAGTCGTCAAGTAATGAACCATATTATGGACCAAACACCATCTACGAAATATTTCGCTTTCAGTTATCCATTAGTTTCTAGGATGGTGGTCTAGATATTGAATGTGTTCAAAATTTTATCAAACAACTTGACCTTAATAACACACAAGAACTAATGTTTCGAACACCGAGGATTCCATTTTAAGAACCACCAACCATTTTTATAACCAATCAAAACACACAAGACTCAATGTTTTGGACACAACAGATTTCAGTTTAAGAACCACCAACCCTTTTTATAACCAATAAAAACACACAAGAATTGATGTTTTAGACATTGGGGCTTCCAATTTAAGGACCACCAACCCTTTGTATAAAGAATAAAAACACAAACACCAACCACCAAAATGTACATAGACAAAATCAATGACTTCTCTTTATTGACCTGTGAAAATCAGATCAAATATAATAATAATAACTTTACATATTGGTATTTTCCATTAGATCTGCAGTGTTTGGATCTCTATCTATGGATAAAAAATACCACAATATTTTATTATTTTGGATCTAGAATGAGAAATGTGAACATTCCACCTACATATCGCAGTTGTACATCTTTCACCATCTGATAATCTCGCGAACCACCATTTAAAACATGAGGACATTGCTCTCAATTGTAGATCTACACTAGATCAAAGAAAAGCTATGTTGACCCAGATTTTTCACAAGGAGATCTCCTCTTATTTTACAAAAGATTTATCCACAATGGAAATTCACATGAAAATAACCACTAGTACATATGGTCAATTTTCCAACACTTTTGACGTATTGTCGAAAAGTTCCCCAATTTTTCTCAGTTTTTTTAATCCCGCCAACAAGCGTTGCTCTAGCGACGTTTAGGGAGTATCATCAGAATAGCGATGTTTAGGGGTATCATCAGAATAGTGGCGTTTCGAGACAAAGCGTCGGAATTGTGACGTTCAGGAACAATGTGTTAGAAGTGCGACATTTAGGAGCAGAGCATCGAAAGTGCGACGTTTAGGAAAAGTGTCATAAGTGTGACATTTTAGAGAAAAGCATCAAAAGTCTAACTATTAGGAACAAAGTGTCGGAAGTGTGAGGGTGCCCAAGGAATGCATCCGGGTCGGGTCATGTGATTGGGTCGTGTGAGGGCACTCGAGGAAAAGCATTCTAGCGGGTCGGGTTAGGTCTGGTAGGGTTGCGCAGTGTGACGTCGCCCAAGGAAACGCGTCTGCATGGGTCTGGTCAAGTTGTGTGATGGCACCCAAGAAAACGCGTTCGGATCGAGTCAGGTCGGGTCGTGTCGTACTATGAGGGCACCTAAGGAAACATGTTCGGGCGGGTCGGGTCGGGTTGGGTCGTGTGAGGGTGCAAGGAATGCATCCAGGTCAGGTTGTGTCAGGTCGTGTGAGGGTGTGTAAGGAAATGCATTCGGGTGATTCGGGTCCGGTCCATTCAGGTTGTGTCGTGTGAGGTTGCCCAAGGAAACAAGTTCGGGTGGGTAGGGTCGTGTCAAGTAGTGTGAGGGTGGTCATATAAAAAGATGCTAAGTTGTGACTTCCCATGTTTCTTATGCACATTTGTGTGATGGGTTTTCAATTTGCTCCCTCGTGCACCCTTCGTTCGGGCAGGTCAAGTCGTGCCATGTGATGGTGCCATAGGAAACGCATTTGGGTCAGATTGTGTGAGTGAGGTCATATAAAAATGCTAATTTGGGACCGATCGTGTGCCTTGTGCATATTCAGGCAACCCATTTTCGGTTTGCTCCCTTGTGCCTTCAACGTTCGAGCGAGTTGGGTTGGGTCAAGTCATCTGATGGTGCCCAAGGAAAAGGGTTTGGGCCAGGTCAGGTCGGCTCATGCCGTACTTTGAGGTTGCCCAAGGAAACGCGTTCAGGTGAGTCGGGTCAGGTTGGGTCACGGGAGGGTGCCTAAGGTACGTGTCCGCCCTGGTCAGGTTGTGTTGGGTTGTGTGAGGGTGACCAAGGAAACACGTTCGGGCAGGTCGGGTCGAGTCCAGTCGGGTCGTGTGATGGTGCTTAGGGAAACGGGTTCGGGTGGGTCAGGTCAGGTTGGGTCGTGTGTGGTCCCCTAGGGAAATGCTTTCGGGTGGGTCGGGTCAGGTCATGTGAGGGTGATCGTATAAAAAATGCTAAGTTGTTACTACCCGTGTGCCTTGTACTCCACATGTGTGCGACTCATTTTCTGTTTGCTCCCTCGTGCCTTTGACGTTCAGGAGGGTTGGGTCGGGTCAGGTTGGGTCGGGTTGTGTGAGGGTAGTCGTATGAAAAATGATAAGTTGTGACCACTCGTGTCACGTCAGGTTCGGTTCAGTTGTATCGTGTCAAGCCGCCCAAGGAAACACGTTCAGGTGGGTCAATTCAGGTTGTGTTGTTTGAGGGCGCCCAAGAATATTCGTTCAGGTGAGTCGAGTCGAGTCCAGTCATGTGAGGGTGCCCAAGGACACACGTTTGTGTGGGTTGGTTTGGGTCATGTGAGTGCACCTAAGGAAACACGTTCGAGTGGGTCAAGTCAGGTCGTGTTGTGTGAGGGTGCCCAAGGAAATGTGTTCAGGTGGGTCAGGGCGGGTCGGGTCTGGTTATTTGAGGGCACCCAGGGAAACGTGTTCGGGCAGGTCGAGTCGGGTCAAGTCATGTGAGGACACCTAGGTAAACACATTCGGGTGGGTCGAGTCAGGTCAGGTTGGGTCATGTGAGGGTGGCCATATAAAAAATGCTAAGTTATGACCACCTGTGTGCTTTGTATTGCACGTTCGTGCAACTTGTTTTTCGTTTTCTCCCTCGAGCCTTCAACATTCGAGTGGGTCAGGTCGAGTCGGATCATGTGATGGCACCCAAGGAAACATGTTTGGGTCAGGTCGGGTCGGGTCATGTCATACTATGAGGGCACCCAAGGAAACGCGTTTGGGCGGATCAAGTTGGGTCGGGTCATCTGAGGGCACCCAAGGAGTGCGTCCTGTTCAGATTGTCTCAGGTCATGTGAGGGCACCCAAGGGAACACATTCAGGTGGGTTAGGTCGGGTCTGGTTAGGTCGTCTCATGTGAGGCCGCCCAAGGAAGCACGTTATGGCAGGTCAAGTTAGGTCAGGTTCGGTCGTGTGAGGGTGGTTGAAACAAAAAATCTAGGTTGTGACCGCCCATGTTCCTTTTGCACGTTTGTGTGATTCGTTTTCCATTTGCTCCCTTGTTCACCCTTCGATCAGGTGGGTCACGTCGTGCCATGTGAGGGTGCCATGGGAAAAGCATTCGGGTCGGATCGTGTGAGGAATGCCATATCAAAAATGCTAAGTTGTGATCGCTCATGTGCCTTGTGCACGTTCGTGCATATTGTTTTCCATTTTCTCCCTCGTGCCTTCGACGTTCGGATAGGTCGGGTTGTGCCGTACTAAGAGGGCACCCAAGGAAATACATTCAGGTAGGTCGGGCCGCATTAGGGGAATTTTGAGGTCTAAAATGGGCCTCCTAAGGAAATTATAAAATAATAGTGGAAATAATAAAATAAGATTTGATGACATCATCAAATTTTAGAGGGAAAAATGAAAAAACTACTCTTTAACTTATCTCCCAAAATTTTCACTCAAATTTCGAGCAAGAGTACTCATTGGATGAAAAAATTAATTCCTCATCTAAGGAGTACCCATGTTGCATGCTTTCGATGGGTCCTGCTACATGAAATATGAGAAATACATGAAAATGTGATTGTAATCACATTTTTTTATGTATTTATCATTTTTCATGTAGAAGTTTCCTTCGAAAGTATGCAACATGGGGACTCCTTGGATGAGGAATTAAATTTTGTATCCAACGACTACTCTCGCTCAAAATATGAGTAAAAAATTTTGGAGATAAGTTGAAAAAGTAGTTTTATTATTTTATTATTTTTTAATCTTTTAACCCTTTTACTTAAAAAATGGTGAATCATCCCCCATGGTTGCCATCATCATCTTGAATCCTATTGGTTCTTATAAAGTTATTTTTGTTGTACATTTTTCTTAGGAGGCCCATTTTAGACCTCAAAATTCCCCTAATAGGTCAAGTCGTTTGAGGGTGCCTAAGGAACGCGTCTAGGTCGAGTCGTGTGAGGGTGGGTCGGGGCGGGTCGGGTCGTGTGAGGGTGGTCATATAACAAAATCTAAGTTGTGATTGCTCGTGTTCCTTGTGTACGTTTGTGTGAACTATTTTCTATTTTCTCCCTCGTGCCTTCGTTCAAGCATGTCGGGTCGTGTCGTGTGAGGGTACCACAGGAAATGCATTCGGTTTAGACCGTCATGTGAGGGTGATTGTATAAAAAATGCTAAGCTGTGACCACTTGTGTGCCTTGTGCATGTTCGTGCGACCCGTTTTACATTTTCTCCCTTGTGCCATACTCTCCATTTACAAATGGAATATGTTGAAATAAATTTAATATTTCTTGATGTGAGTTCATGATATTGAAATTTAGTACAAAAAAAATGGGAATATGACAGACTCAAGGGTTTCCTTGGGTGACCTCACACGACAGAACCTCACCCGACCCGACCCGCCTAAACGTGTTTCCTTGGGCGCCCTCACATGACTTGACCCGACCCACCCAAAGGAATTTCCTTGGGCGCCCTGACACATTCACAAAGACTGTTCACAAAACATCGGAATAGCGACATGGATGGAAAACGTCAGAAGCGTGACATAGGCTATTGATATCATCGGAATAGTGACGATCTGAAAATATCGTTTACAAAACATCAGAATAGCAACGACATGAGTATGTCATGAAGTTTGTTCAATGTCAGGATGAACTGGGGAGTGTGGGAATCACTATTGATGATGATGATTTGGTGAGCTTGGCTCTATTGGGACTTCCTAAGAGTTGGCACAGTTATGAAGACTGTGTCAACGGATGGGAAAAACTGCCAGATTGGGAATGACTGTGGTCAGATCTAGTGCAGGAGGAGTTAAGGTGGAACACTAGATATGGCTCTTCATAAAAGCATGATGATGAAGAGGATTATGCTTTGGCTGCCAAGGAAAGGAAAGGGAAGGGGAAGAAATTCCATTCAAAATCCGAGTCTAAAGGAAAGAAGTTGGATTTGTCCAAGGTGAAGTGTTGTCACTGTCACGAACATGGGCATCTCTCTACTAACTGTCCGCAAAAGAAGAAGAACAAGAAGGTTGTTGGAGCTGTAGCTGGTGTGGCCCTTGCCTCGCAATTTGAAATTTTTTATTGATGTATTTGAAAAATTATTCAAATTTATAATGATTTTATATTTACTCTTCATATAATGTTGGCGATTTTTAAGGTAAAATAATTTTAAATTGTAAAATTTGGGTGAATCATTTTTATAAATATGGAAATCGGTGAATCCTTTTTTTGGAAAAATCATGGAAAATCAGCCCACCTGTGAATATTAGCCCCTAAAATTTTCCATGGGGCCCAAGGAAACGCGTTTGGAGTTTGCTCTAGTACAAGGTTTTGGGTTAGCCAATGGTGAATTTATAGTACATAAGTGTGTGATTTCAAATTTATCAATCATTCACAAGCCTATAAAATTAAGGTATGGTATACATTTTTTCTGGTGGACAAAATTAGAGTTTGGTTGGAATTTATGAAACAACCAACATCAATGCCTTCCAAAAACAACTCAAAACATAAGCAAAGTGCATGTTCGTGCGACCCACTTGTCGTTTTCTCCTTCATGCCTTCAATGTTCGGGCGGGTCAGGTCGGGTTGGGTTGTATGATGATGCCCAAGGAAATGTGTTCGAGTCGGGTCAGGTCTTTCCATACTGTGAGGGCGCCCAAGAAAACATAGTATAAAAGAAAACACCTCCAGCATTTTAGAATGAAGTATGAACGAAATGAACAATTACTTAGACTACATTTTAATCCAAGAAACCAAATTTATAAATGCAAGGATCTACAATCCCAGTTTTGTTCAATCTGCTCCATCTAACATTATAAGTATACTAGCCATTTACAAATGGAGTACGTTGACATAAATTGAAGATTAATTCATTGATGTGATTTCATGATATGGAAATTTAGTACAACAAAAATGGGAATATGACATACTCAAGGTCAGCTATGTAACGACATATTTTAATTTCTTTCTTGATCTATTGATGGCAATTTTTGTGGTGCATCAATTGTTTTTTTTTTCTTTTAAATAATTTTTTCCTAATTGGTATCTTGAGGAATTCTCTAGAGCTACTCTATATGTTGGTGGGTATTAGGGTCTAGGATTATTATTATATCTTCTTTGTAAATGATAAGCACTCTTTTGTGGGCTAACTTCTTATGGGCACCTCATAGCCCTCTCACTTTTTCGGAACCATAATTTTCATGGGTGAACTATATTTGAGCTTTCGTATTGTTCTAAGGCTCCATTTCATAGTCATACTTATTTTTCTCTCTATCCCAAAATATTCCTTTTGATATTTTTCAACAATTAATCTTAATTTTTAATCAATAGAATTTTTCCTTCCACTTTGTGTTTATTTCCCTCCACCTTTCAAGATGAACTAATTTCTACAAATACAACTTTGGAATCCTATATCTAATGGGGTTTGTCTATTAGGAAAGGTATTTTAGAAAATTATTCCAAACCATTAAGGTTTTTGATGACTTTAGGTTTTTCAATGGAGCTTTAATCCTTAGCTACAATTCCCAACCCCTAACCCATTTAACCCCCTAAACCTCTAAACCTCTAACCCATTTAACCCCTAAACCCTAAAAATCTAAACCCTTAACCCCTAACCCCTAAACCATTTCACCCCCTAAATCCCTAAAACCCTAACCCATTTAACCCCCTAAACTGTAAACCTATAAACCCTTAACCCTTAACCCCTTAAACACTAATTCCTAATCCCTATCAAATTTAACCCCGTAAACCCCTAGAACCCTAACCTATTTAACCCCCTAAACCCCTAAAACCCTAACCATTTAACCCCTTAAACACTAACCCCATTAACACCTAACCCCTAACCCCTATAAGTGCCCTCCATCATCATTGTTTGCAAAGTGCATTATCCTATTCCAACGTGTTCATAAAGTTATTCCTCTATCATTGACACATCTACAACATCTTATTCTTCACATGTCTCAGCTTCTTCTTCTCCATCGCAATCTATAGCTCCATCCTGCTCCATTTCCAAACCAATTCAAAGAAGCTCTACTTCAACATTATCCTCCAAGACTTCAAGTTCAACACGAATCCATGGGTGCTCTTCTTTCATATGTGTCAACCTGTACTACAAGGTATGAAAAATCCTCTCTTGATATTCTTCCCAACTTTCCATTTCTTGTTATGCAGCTTCAACCCTAACCAATGTCTCGCCCTTACCAATGTTTCACTGAGACCAACCAATATAATGTCCAAGCTTCGATAACAACTGCAGCCTTACTATTGTATTTGGGTCGGGTCAGGTCGGGTCGGTTCAGGTCGTGTGAGGGTGCCCAAGGAAACATGTTCAAGCGGGTTGGTTTGGGTCGTTCCATGTGAGGGCGCCCAAGGAAATAGGTTCGGGTGGGTTGGTTTGGGTCGTGTCGTGTGAGGGTGCCCAAGGAAACGCATTCGGGCAGGTCAGGTCAGTTTGGGTCGTGTGAGGGCATTCAGGGAAACACATTCAGGCGAGTGGGGTTGGGTCGGGTTGTACGATGGCGCCCAATGAAACGTGTTCAGGCGGGTTGTGGGGTCGGGTCATGTGAGGGAGGTCGTATAAAAAATGCTATGTTGTGACTCCCTGTGTGCCTTGTGCACATTCATGCGACCCATTTGTCGTTTTATCCCTTGTGCCTTCGTTTGGGTGGATCGAGTTGATCTGAATTTGAAAATTAGTTTTGCTATGCTAATTTCAATTTCAGATATAAAACTTATTTATTGATCTTATGCTTGATGTGCAGGTTCCCTTGTTTCTTATGTGTGTCAAAGAGGTAATTAAAACTGAATTTTATGAGCATTTTTTAAATAATAGAGCATCAATTTAAATGGATGAACAAGAGAAACATAAATTACAGTAAACCATAACAACTGATCCATTAAAAAAGAGTTTTGATGAATGAGTTCACCCCTCTTGGGCTACATCTCCTTGGCCCAACTCCATAGCTTGGGCCACTGTATTAGCTCAATTCTACTCAAAATGTTATTTAAATGCATCAAATTCTCTTGGAACCTGTTCTAATAAGTTTAAAATGTCGAAATATATCAGAAATAACTATTTATCTACTCAATTTGGTTACCAGATGCTTTGGGCATGGCCTTCCCTCCTGGTGGCCCTCGGCTTCAAAAATATTCAAGGCAAAAAAAACATGTATAGATGAGCTCCTCTACATATGAAACCTATTCCAATGGCTCCAAAACATCAAAATCTACCAATAATGACTCTTCCTGAGAAAAAATTGGTCGAAAATTGACTCAGTGATGGAAAAAACAAACTTTCCCCTAATTTCTCTTCCAAATATGGAAAACTATAGTTAACTATGACTAAATTTGGATTGTCCGCCGAAAATGGCCCTCTGCCAAACTAATCACATCATTTATTAAATGATAAGTGTTGATCAAATGTGGTCTTATGGCTAAGCGCGTTTTACGGTCGGAGCCCTCCGACACTGTCATCGGTAGTGATTACATGGAGGAGGGTTGGCCCCCTCCACTCTGCTATGAGATCCGCAAGACCCTTCAAGTAGCAACTCCCCGCATGAAGTTTCAAGGAACATGGCCTTTGACCCAATGGTAAATGTGCTCCGGTGGGGAGGGGGAGGTCATGGGGTCAAGCCCTGACCCCTCCCCTCGTACATGATTTTTTTCACTAAGTATTAACCAACACACATATTGCGCCTCACCATAATACATTGGGACCTTATATTAATACACATGCCCATACTTTGTACGTATGGAAACGAATTTTACAATGTATAATCCACCATATGATATTTAAATGTGGCCAATGCTCGTAATGTTGCAGCTAAGGTTTGTAAATAATTAAACTTGAGGTTTGTAAATATATACATGCGGAGTATTTTAATTTAAAATTAATTAAGGTTTTAAATAAAAATGAAATATATATATATATATATATATATGATTTTTGAAAAAAATCATATAAAATATAATATGTACATTAATATAACCTTAATTAATTAAAAATAAATAGAAATTTCAAGCACATAATATCATAAACCCAAATTCAACCTTAGGAGGTCATTGGAAAATTTTTACCTTCACAATCCAAACTGGCGAATCCCAGAGTTAGACTTGTCACATTTTGATTGGACTAATACTGAATAAGATTCCCTGAATGCTGACTGGGCTACCATGTCATCAGCCTGTACATGTTCTGCAATTTTTTTAATAAATGTTTACCTGTTCTGAACGGCGATCAGCAGACCATAACTCCTTCATCCGAACTCGATTTTCAATGAAACGAGTTGCGTTGGATTCCTTGCTATGAGACGGTCGTTGTCGTTCTAGTTTCATTCAATTCTGAGCAGTTTCATTTTTGAGAAAAAACACCGAGCCTCTGATCATAGGTCGTGCCGTGTGAGGGCACCCAAGGAAATGCGTTTGGGTCATGTTAGGTCAGGTTGGATCATCTTAGGGAGGACTTATCAAAAATTCTAAGTTGTAACCGCCCGTGTGCCTTGTGGCGCACGTTCGTGTGACTAGTTTTCCTTTTGCTCAGTTGTGCCTTCGTTCAGGTGGGTCATGATGTAGGGTCATGCGAGGGTGCCCAAGGAAACGCGTTTGGGTTGGGTCGGGTCATGTGAGGGTGCCCAAGGAAACACGTTCAGGGCATGTTGGGTCAGTTCATGTGAGGGCACCCAAGGAAATGCGTTTGGGTCGGGTTGGGTCAGGTCATGTCGTGTGAGGGCACCTAAGGAAACACATTTGGGTCAGGTCGTGTGAGGGAGGCCGTATAAAAAATGCTAAGTTTTTACTTCCCATGTGTCTTGTGCACGTTCCTGTGACCCATTTTTCATTTTCTCCCTTGTGCCTTCATTCGGGTGGGTCGTGTGAGGGTGCCCAAGGAAACGCATTCGGTTCAGGTCGAGTCGGGTCATGCCATGTGAGGGTGCCCAAGGAAACGCGTTCAAGTTAGGTCATGTGAGGGCATCCGTATAAAAAATGCTAAGTTGTGGCCGCCTATGTGCCTTGTGCATGTTTATGTGACCCATTTTTCATTTGCTCATTTTTTCCTTCGTTTAGGCAGGTCGGGTCGTGTCGTGTGAGGGCGCCTAAGGAAAGGCGTTTCGGTTGGGTCGAGTCGGGTCGGGTCTTGTGAGGGTGGTCATATAAAAAATGTTGAGTTGTGACCGCCCATGTGCCTTGTGCACTTTCGTGCGACCTGTTTACCATTTGGAACTCCTTGGTGCCTTCATTCAGGTCGAGTCAGGCCGTGCAAGGGATGTTGTATAAAAAATGCTAAGTTTTGATTTCCCATGTTCCTTGTGGTGCATGTTCGTGTGACCTGTTTTCCTTTTTCTCCCTTGTGCCTTCGTTCGGGTGGGTCGAGACATAGGGTCATGTGAGGGCACCCAAGGAAACGCATTCAAGCAGGTTCAGGTTGTGTGAGGGCGCCCAAGGAAACACGTTCAGAGTGGGTCAGGTCGGTTCAAAGTAAATGCATTCGGGTCGGGTCGTGTGAGGGAGGTCGTATCAAAAATTCTAAGGTTCGACCGCCCATGTGTCTTGTGCATGTTCGTGTGACCCATTTATCATTTTTTCCCTTGTGCCTTCGTTTGGGTAGGCCAGGTCAGGTCGAGTCGTGTGAGGGTACCTAAGGAAAAGCCTTCGGGTCAGGTCGGGTGGGGTCGTGCCGTGTCAGGGAAACCAAGGAAATGTGTTTGGATTAGGCTGGGTTGTGTGAGGGCGGTTGTATAAAAAATGATAAGTTGTGACCGCTCGTGCGCCTTGTGCACGTTCATGCGACCCATTTTCCTTTTGCTCCCTTATGCCTTCTTTCGGGCGGGTCGAGTTGTGATGTGTGAGGGATCCGAAGGAAAGGAATTTGGGTCAGGTCGGGTCAGGTTGTGTGAGGGTGGACGTATAAAAAATGTTAAGTTGTGAATGCCCGTGTGACTTCTGCATGTTTGTGCGACCCGTTTTCAATTTGGTGCTCCTTGGTGCCTTCGTTCGGGTGGGTCTGGTCGTGCCGTGTGAGGGCGACCAAGGAAACGTGTTCGGGTCGGGTCGGGTCAGGTCATGTGAGGGAGGTCGTATAAAAAATGTTAAGTTGTGACCGCCCATGTCCCTTAATGTGCATGTTCGTGTGACCCATTTGTCGTTTGCTCCCCGGTGCCTTATTTCAAGCGGGTCGGGTCGTGCCATGTGATGGCACCCAAGGAAATGCGTTCGGGTCGAGTCGAGTCATGCGTGTGGGAAGTTGTAAGTTTTACATATTAAATAGTTTATATACACCTTAATATCTTATCTATTTATATTCAATTTTTAATTTAATACTATATATTTTTTTTTAATATTATTATTTACATTTAATTTTTTATTTTAATTCCAATTCCCACCTCAAAAAAATTTCACCCTTAACTCCAGCCTCCCTATTCCCACCTGCAAAAAATACACTCTTCACTGCACTGCCCAATTTGACCTAGAAACTGTCTGCCACCCGAATCATTGTTTTGAATGCATTGTCACTATTCTGCACGTAGACTTGGGTTGAATCCGACTCGACCCTGCCAAACTGCTCGACACCCTAAGGAACTCGACTCGCCATGAACCTTAACAATGAACACATTTTCCACAACTCAACCCTTCTGTTTCTTTGACTACATTGGAGCAGGGTGTGGACCGAATCCATGCTTTTATAGGCTCTGAGGTGCCACGAGGTCAGTGTTATGGTTTATGGTATCCAAGCTTGAAATAATTTGAAGGCAACATCGAAGACTCCACACAGGAAACATCATGGCTCGATCGAAACAATTTTGAAGAATAGATCTGCGCATAATTTCTGAGAACCCTAAACCCTTAAGCCTTTGTCTACTGGCTTTATATTCTTTTGTCGGAACTATGAGCTGAGTCACTTATCGTAAAACTAGGATTTAGTTTTATATTCCCAATTCAAGACAAATTTTGTATCGCCAATATCGGGAGATGAGTGTCTTAATCGAGGCGGGGTTTTACTAGCAAGGTTTTGCTAGGGATTTTGCAGGTTCGTAATCCTGAGTATAAGGTCAGAGTTTGATTTTTTTCATGAGGGCAGAGTATTGAGTCATTTTTGAGATGCTACAATGACAGAATAAGCACAACAATACTTAAAAACAATTACCTAGAATTTATTTATTTATTTTTTCTAGATCAAAGTAGTGACAACTTATTTTTTAAAATTTTATTTTATAGGTTCTATCTCGCGATAGTTTGGAATGTGATGCCATTGATGAAATTTTCATTAAGGATTAAGCTCTTATGGATGAAGGTGAGTGCAACATGCTAAAAATCTGGTTGTCTTGAATTTACCTTTAATGTTTGAAAAGACTACATATTGAGTCTACATTGCGATATTCAAAATTATATAAAAGTTCATGTCTACAAATTGAGATAAACATTAGTAAATTGGGTTTAAACCATCAAAGATAAATGCCATGCATGTGCATTTAATTTTTTATCCATTATGGAAAATTATATATATATATATATATATATATATATATATATATATATATATATATATATATATATATATATATATATATGTCATCTAGAGTGTGGAAATAGGTATGAGTTTTAAAAATGATTGGTTTTTGGAAATGAATGGTTCCACATATGACTACGGGGTTAGTAAATGAAGTCCAAAAGGAATTTATCCAACCTTGTTTGATGGTTCAAGTACTATAACATAAAAGCTTATGATGTTCTTACTTCAATTCTTCTGTCCAAATATTTCTTACTAGGTCCATAGCTTGAAAGTGATACGGAACTTGATTGATCCTATCCATGAGGTGTCGTGTTGTAACTGTGTTAGACAGTATTAAGATATAAGTCCCATTTTTTCGTGTATTGATGATGACTTGGAAGGCAGACACAAGTGTCTTAACAACTTCTTTGACTATGTATTGGACTAAAACAAAGAAATTTATAGCTAACAACCCAATGTTTTCCAACTTGCCTAGAGTGGCTGAGAAAATGGGAGTTCTAATAAGTATTAAAGAAGGGAAACATAAAATGTCGAATAATAGTCTTCAACATTTTCTGCTTTGATGGCCAATAAAGTAATTTTTAGATGATGGAGAATTTTGTAATCACCAAAATTTCCCTAAGAAAATTATTTCTTTTGCTGATATGATTGGCATGCAGTCTTTTGGAACAAGTGAGCCAAATTATCTGATGTTTCAACTTTCAAACGGTAGTCTAGGAAAGGCTCCAGGTTGACTAAGGTGTTCACTACAAAACAAAGAATACTGGTGGTTTTTCCACATACATATTTACCTGGCATTCAAGAATATTGAATAAGACATGAATTGGTTTCTGGCTAAGATAGTCAACAAGAAATTTGTTAGCATCTGATATGTATGAGTAAATATTCTATTTTCTAAGTGAGAAATGTTGTCAACTTCAATTGTCAACTTCGCAAGGGAAAAAATTTCAGAATGATGAGTAACTAGTTGTCCCTTCTAATAAAGAACAACAACCAAGGAAAATTGGTGTCCATTTCTTACTTAAAATGGTTGTTGTGATTCAAAATGATTAAGCACTAGTGTGACACAAAATGCATGTAAAAGTTGTCGAAGAGCTTTATCAGCTATTGAATTCCAAGAGAATTGTTTATGATTGTTGTAAGATGATCAAGAGGATATGCAATATTTGAAAAAGGATAGAATAGAGTACCTATACTCTGACTAGTTCTTCAGCAAGTACAAACCATTACGTGGACCCTTTTGCCAACATATTTTCCAAATTAAACTCTAAAAATGCTTCCTCAGTCAAGAATCTATGAACTTTCTTTTTGCAATGTTTGTTGATTTTTTCTTACCTAGTCAAAGTGTTGTAGAGGATAGTGCATAGCTATGGCAAGTTGGAAACTTATGCAAGTATTTTATTTGAGTGAATTGATGGACAAATTATTATTTGAATGTTTATATAGCTACCTTAAAGAGAGATTAGTACTGTTGTTAATTCCCTATTGTTGTCGTTAGTAACTTATATGTCAGAGAAAGGTAATAATTGAGTTGAATATGTTAAACATGTTTTGATGCTGAGAAATGCACACACAGAGAAGTCTTGAGTAGCCAATTTCTTGACAGAGTATTGTGTAGGCCTTCACATATTTTGTATTGGATAGAGTATGTTTCATATATATTGCAACTTTTATAGAGTCTATGGTAAGCTGTTAGGATGTTCTGAACATGCATATGATGATAAGATTGTTGCTAGGGCTTGCATTGCAAGTATTATATTACTGATGATGTTGTTTGTCTTTTGATAATGTATGTTGGATTGAAGTCAGTGAGCCCATGATAAATGAGAATCTAATGTTTTTTCTTTAAAACTGTTTTGAGTGCAAGGATGGTTGATTTCAACACTTTGATGATGGAAGTATAGCAGAAGTTAAGTATGTCATGCTTTGACTATAATTATTGCAGATGCAAGTGGTGCATGAAAATTTTATTCTACAATTATTAAGGTGTGATGTGGTTTTGAGAATGAAAGGGAAACAAACCAACAAATATTACCAACCCACAAATTGATTTAAACTAAAGTATATGGGTGCCTTAATCATGCCTATATTCCTTATAATATTTTCCATATGTTGAGTGGGTGAATTTTTTTGCAAAATCAAGTAAATTATTACAGTATCATTACATTCGTTCATGAGACCAGAAACAAAATGGGTATGACAAGCACAAGTCCATTCATTCATTCGGGAAGATAACAAGATGTAAAATGGTGGGAACCATCATAACATTGCTTAAATATTATTACTTGAATACTGGCAGAGTGCCTTGGTCCTGGCTACAAAAGAATATTCAATAGTTCATTAAAGACAATAAATGGCACCAGATGGGAACTATAAACTATTAGTCATGTTCCTTATTTCTTTTGATTCCCATAATACACTACTTGAATCAATTTTACTGTGATCAAATAATTATAAAAGAATATATAACTAATACAGATCAAACCAACGATTTACGAGCCCTAACCAGAGATACAAGAGAAAATTTCAAGCACTAGGTCAGATTCTGAATTGGTTTTGCTAAGGGTGATTCATTGAAGTTTTTGAAGGCTATACGTTTCTCTTTAATAGAATATTTGTGCACAAATACTTAGACCTTCTCCTAAGGCTATTTCAAGGCATTAATTGAAGTCTGTTATGCAATCATTCAAGCCTTATCTTGGAAGAGAAGTCTTAAACATGATATTTCAAGTTGGACCTTGTGATAATGGACCATGAATATAGATTTTCATGGTAACTTCATTCTCTGATGGAGTCCCACTTAGTGGGGTCACATTTTAGAGCACTTCGTTTATTCTTTGTCGATAATATTTTTTCAAGAATTTATCAAGGAAAATATAGACCTCTCTTTGTGGTAGGGTATACCTCACTAAGCTCAAAAAAGACAAAAGCTTCATAGTACTACACATATATTGTCAAATAGTTTGTTTCCTCTCCAACTAGAAAGCCAAACTTATGTAATTTACCTAGATAGACTCCCCAACAATGGAACCATTTATTATGTTGTCCCCCAGGTTGTTCCCCCCTTTCACAAGGGTTTCAGTGATGAGTCATAATGTGTAGGAGCACTTTCCTATGCCACTCTAGATTTTAGAGCTAGTCCTCAGGCTAGAGGGTACCCTCAAGTATACTAAAGTTATTTGTACCATATTGTCACACTAGAATTTTTTTTTCCATTAAGCTCTTACTATATTAGTTGCAGAGATAAGTGGTGCATGAAACAATCCCTACAACTATGATGATTTTTCAATTGCTATATAAGTGGTAAAAGGGAGATATTACTTAAATATTGCTGATAGTAAAGTTCATTAACCCAAAGCAGAAGGGCATGTTAATCATGATTCCATATTCACAAGACATAGTGTATAAAATTGAACATGCTTCATAATAAAAAGAAACCCATCACTTTCTCATTTAACACTGAAAATCAAATGGGAAAGACAAGCATAGATCCAGTGATTCATTCAACACCAAATATAAGACAAAAATGGAAGAACACATGTATAATTCGCTTGATTATTCTGATTTCACTAGTGAAAATATGTCTCGGTCCTAATTCTTTGAATTACAATAGGGGCACTGGATGGGCACTAACAAAATATCAGTCCTAGGCCTCTATTTCTTATTTCCCAAAATCTAGAGCTTACATAGGATTTGAAGTGAAGAGGATAACAAGAATAGATAGAATATATAATTAACGTGACATATCCTCCCATCACGTAGTCAATGAAACAATACAAAATGATAGGATTTCTTCTCTCAAAATATTAGCAGCCTGTTGGTATCCAAATTCCTTATTTTTTGTGATGTTGAGGGCAGCTTATATACACTTTCAATAGCTTCCCACTTCTGTTTATTAGTTCTCACCCTCTTAAGGATTAACCCTTAATTTAAGACTACCACTCATATCTAATCTCTACAAAATGAGGGGGTAATGTCAGATTGCAACCGAAAATGATTGTTGATTGTTTTGGTCTCTTCCCTTTATAGTACCAATTTTCTTTTGAGTTTTGGAAGGTGGTCTCAAATGTGATGAATCTATGGCTGAGGGTGGCTGGGAAGGTGCCTGCGTTCCAATTAACATCTAAGTTCGAGAAGAGACTTCCAGAGGTGAGCCTTCTTTTGGGTCCCTCTTGGAAAAAGAATATGCAAGGTAGAGTAGTTTCAACCCTTCCTCCCTATCTATCTTTCCACATCTTACAATCCTAAATGGCTTGTCTAGCTCTTATGATCAATGGGGCCTGGAGAGTAGACAAAGTGATTTATGACGGTCCAGATGGAAATTGATAGATGTATTTGATTGAAAACCTCCAAGGATGAGGTAATGGTCCCTTTGTCTATCACATTTCCTAATCTACCCCCAACTATCTTTAGTAACCCATTATATTTATTTGAATAATGTAGTGTTAACCAATAATCCCATGGGCATAGAGGAACATGACCTATCATAGTTCCCATGTAACCCATGCCATCCTTAATATGATTTTCTACTGTAGCATCCCTCTGGTCAGTGATATTCACACATTTTCATTCGTTAACATGGGTATTAACATCCATACATACCATCATTTTATCCCTGACTCCCAATAATTCTAGTGCTTGAGGTGGGATCATATTAAGGACCTGACTGCTAATTTCTACCATTTCAACCCTTTGTTCAATCTCCTTTTTTGTCAAACTTAGAAATTTCATTCGTTGCTTATGGAGAATGTAAAACTCTAGGTAGTACTGTAAGTGTTATCTAAACTTAGGAGTGCCATTGATGACATAACCCCAAATGGGGCCCTTTATAGATTTCATGGTCACTTGTAGTCTATCCTTTTCCAAGGCTTCCTTGTACCTTGTTTTCCAAACATCCCTCTTCTCCACTAGTACTATTGAATGCTTTTTCTCTTCATGCCACGTATTTTGTGCTTATTTTATATTTTTCCTTTTATTTTTATATCTTCTTTTCTCTTGTCTATTGTTGGCTCCAAAGAAACACACACAAGACAAAGAGGGCTTATGAAAGCTCAAAAATAAAAGTGGTTAGAATGATTTCGAATCAGTACTAGAGCATAGATCTTGCCGTCCTAATCGCAACAGTGCAAATGATTCATCAAACTGAGTTCGTATGCAAAATTTAGAGTTGGTAAATTTTTTTGGGTTGACATGATGATGTGGTAGGTTAAGGAGTCAACAATTTGGAATTTTTTCGGTGGCCAGATTCCGGCCAACTTCGCCCAAATTCCAGGCGAATTTATGGAATTGATAAATTGACTCCTTCGATGTGAAAATTTAAAAATACATATATTATTGTAAAGTATATATATATATATATATATATATATATATATATATATATATATATATATATATATATATATAGATAACAAAAAGAGATGGCGGGCCAGTAACCCTGCCACCCCCGCAGACCTAATTTCCCATGGAATAATTTAATTAAAGGTTGGTTGGGCGGCGAGTGGTCAACCTCGCCAACCCTGCATTAGTCGTTACCATATTATACATACTGGTGGACAAGCAGTTGGGTCAGGTTGCATGGGAGCGGACTTGCCCACCGCAACAACAATATGCACTATATGTATATGTGTGTGTGTGTGTGTGTGTGTGTGTGTGTGTGTGTGTGTGGAACAACGACGAAAGCAGGGTTGGGTCGGGTTGGGCTTTGTGGAGTTGACCCGCCCACCCTCCTTTGCCTATATTTAATGCCTTTTAACATAAAAAGGAGAGGGGAGGGATTTTATCCCCTGAACCCTCATCCTCCAAAATCGGATCCTAACCACTACGCCAGAAGCTTCCTTTGGGAAGTTTGCCCATAACATAATATTTAAACCCAGGTCATCAGATGTGCCTAGGCAGGTTGGAGCGGGCACACAGTTTGATATTTATTACTATTTTATTTTCATGCAGGTGGAACCATGAGCCAACATGCAGAGGTAGTGGAACCCTGATTGAGCCTTATTTCTAGAGGAGCCAAATTTTCCCAGTGTCCAAATTGGACAAATGTTATGTGGATTTTACACCTCTTGGCGACACAAACCTTATGGCGGTGTTAGTTTATGCAACAACGGTCTTGATTTTTCAGCCATATTCCAGATGGGGATGATGGTGTTGAATTCCAGCATGTGGACAGTCGATTTATTTCCATTCGACGCCACATTTGAGATGGTGCATTCAGATCCAGTGATTGAGTAGCCTATTCTTCAGCCAGCATCAGAGTTGAGGTATATGAAGTGTTGTTTCCATGTACTTCATTGATTATTGTTATAGGATGCTTTATATCATGTCAATTCCTGCTTGATGTACGTAGCAAAATATTTATTTTTATTTGTTGCTGTTGATTCCTGTTGATGTAAGATGTGGAATATTTACAGTTTATTTGATGTGGTATGTATTTATCATGGATGGTGATTTGTGTTGTGAGATCCCTTTGTTACCTTCATGGTGGGATACTCTTTGTCACCATGTGTAAAGTTGTCATGCTGATAGGAGGTTTGTGATGAGTGAGAGTTCCTTGTAACGGAACGTCTCATGGAGAGAATTTTCCACTCATGTTGAGGTCTTTTCCTTGTATGACAAGTCAACAACTTCCATGTAAACCATAACCATTTAAAGCAAAAAATGAAGTAGCCAACACCTTCAAGACACTGAGGCTCGAAGACATAGTCCACACTCGATGAAATCTGTTATTAAACATTTTGCATTTTGTTGTGTGATTGTTGACATGTGTTCCTCTTGATTATATCTCCATGTGTTCATTAATGCTTTAGATAAAATGTAATTCTAACACATCAATCGAAGTAAAAGGTCTTGGTTAAAAGGGTATTAGAGATTTACCCAGATCAAGTGGCATAAGAGAAGTTTTCTTGCTGATGTGAACCGCAAGCGTGAACCATTGAACGTGCAATAAAGGAGGATGTAAAAGACATGTATGAGAACATGCTAAGGGTGTCCGAGAAAGCGTACATGTTGTATGAATATTATGAGATATGTTGAGTTGAAAACACTTCTACAAGAGGAGAAGGAGGACAAACATTGATTGCAGCTTCAATTGCAAGCCACAACAGAGGCATTAGAGGAATTGAAGTGCAATGAAGAAAGTCTTCAAGCAGATCATGGGGCATTGAAGACACTCCTACAAGAAGAGAATGAGGAGAAATAGTGATTTCATCTTCAGCTACAAGCCACGACAGAGGACTTGCAGGAAGTGAAGCACAACGAAGGCTTAGAGAAGCCCTATTCACATGTTTCCAAATCGACATTTGAGGTAAAAAGTGTTTATTTCTCTTCTGTTTAATTTTCACATTATATCATTTCTGTTGGAGATGTAGAGATCCCCATTACATGAAATGGCATGAGACTCCTTACCAGGATGGGGTACAAAGGAAGAGGACTTGGCATTCATGGCCAAGGCATAACTCAGCCATTAGAGGTTTTGCAAAGACCTTGATACGCATGTTTGGGATACACTGAAGGAGAATGTTCAAAGTTGTTAGAAGCCTCCATGACATTGTGGAAACCGTCAAGGAGAGAGAATGATGGGAACACTTCACCATCATCTTATGACGACGCATATTGCAGAGAGAAAGTTGAGGCAAGCTCTCATCGCCATAATGACATCAGAGGAAAACATATATTGTTGAACTCACTAGGGAAAAGGATTGATGGGAACACTTCACCATCATCGCATGGAAATTCATGTCGCAGTGAAAGAGCTGAGACAAGCTCTCATCACCATGATCGCACCAGAGACTAGCAAAAAAGGTATAAAAAGTCTCAATATTCTCGAGTTCATTTTGATTACAATCATGTTGCTAATCATGATCTTCACGTAAATCATGGAATAAGAAAACTTGTAGTTTTTGTGGTTTGCATAACCATGTCATTGTTGAGTGTTGGAAAATAATGACAGCACAAAGGAGGATGAGGCATGAAAAACCTTCTCCATAGCAGAAAAATAAATTGGTTAAGTGGGTCTGGAGAAAGAAGACCTTTTGCAGCCATTGCAACCAAAGTGGCCATGAAAGAGCCACGTGTTCGAGGCTCCATCCAAGGCAGCATGTTAAGAACGAAGTGTCAGTTCTTGAATCGGTTGAAACAGATGTTCGACAAGCAAACGTGCCACAGGGAGATGATCCATTCACTTTGATAAGTGAGAGATGGTTTTTCTAGATGTGGTAGTGTGTCATGGCCGTGTTTGTAAATCATATGTTGCACTTTTAACTGTAAAAGTGATGATGTGTTTTCCATCGCTTGTTAAGTAACCATGATATTTTTGGCCTTGTTTTCTAAATCATGTGATGCATTTCTTTTATGTAAAAGTGATCATGTGTTTTCCATCACTTCAAAATGTGACAATGATGTTTGGGCCTTGTAATGGTCACTGGGTGTGATTTCCATTTGATGTAAACTTTACCACCTAGTATATAAACTCGTTGCAAGTATGGAAATGTTTAGGTCATAGTTGGTCATATTGAGCATGTAATTTGCAAGAAATTGTACTACAGTTTTGCAGGGGATGCAGGTGTCGGTTCATCGCTTATGGCTCTGAAGGACAAAGATGAAGAAGAAGGAAGGGTGACCTTTCAGGACAATTGTGGTGCAGACAAAGTACACGACAGTTTCAGATCCTTGTTGATTCTTTTGGAGGACCAAAAGCTCCTCAGTGGGGACGAATGATCCAGGTGGCTCAAGAGACACAGACAGGACAAAGAGGGCTTATGAAAGATCGAAATCAAAGTGGTCACAATGCTTTTGAATCAGGACAAGAGTGTAGATCTCATTGTCTTGATCACAACAGTGCAAACGTCTCGTCAAACCAAGTTCGTATGTGAAAGTTAGAGCTGGTCAAATTTTTTGGGTTGACTTGATGATGTGGCAGGTTAAGGAGGCAAAAATTTAGAAGTTTTCCGATGGAAAGATTCCAGCCAACTCTGGCCAGATTCTGGGTGAATTTTTGGGCTTGATAAATTGACTCCTTTAGTAAAAAATCGAGAATTTAAAAAATGCATACTTATTGTTATTAAAAAAAAAAAAAAAGATGTGGCAGGCCACCAACCTCGCCACCCCCACAGACCCCATTTCCCATGGAATAATTTAATTAAAGGATTGGCAGGGGTGGGTAAGATCAACCGCCACCATTAGTAGTTACCATATTCTCTGAGCAGTGGAGGACGAAAAGCGGTTGGGTAGAGCATGGGAAACGGACATACATACCAAACAAAAATATGCACTATATATATATATATATATATATATATATTTATATATATTTATATCTATATCTCTCTATCTATATATATATATATATATATATATATATCTTTGTGTGTGTGTGTGGAACAGTAGTGAGAACGGGGTGGGGTCTGGTCGGGATCCGTGGAGCGGACCCCACCACCCACCTTTGCCTATATTTAATGCCTTTTAACATGAAAAGGAGAGGGGTGGGATTTGATCCCCCGACCCCTCATCCTCCAAATTCAGATCCTAACCACTACGCTAACAACTTCCTTTGGGAAGTCAACCCGAAACTTAATATTTAAACCCAATTCACTAGATGCGCCCATGCAGGTTTGAGTGGTTATGAGATTCATGATTTATTATTATTTTATTTGCAAGCAGGTGGAATCATGAGCCAACATGCAGAGGCAGTGAAACCTTGATTGAGCCTCATTTCTAGAGGGGCCAAATTTTCCCAGTGTCCAAATTGGACAAATTTTATATGGATTTTACACCTCTCGGCAACACGAACCTGATGAAAATTTCAGTTTTTGTAACATAGGTCTCTATTTTTCAGCCATATTCTAGATGGGGATGACGGTGTTGAATTTCAACATGTGGGCAATGGATTTCTTGCCATTCGACGCCATGTTTGTGATGGTGCATTCAGACCAGCAATTGAGAAACCTATTCTTCAACCAGCATCAGAGTTGAGGTATATGAGGTGTTTTTTACATGTAATTCATTGATTATTGTTGTAGGATTCTTTATATCATGTCGATTCCTGCTTGATGTACGCAACATAATCTTCATGTTTATTTGTTGTTCTTGGTTCCTGCTAATGTAAGATGCAGAATCTTTATGTGTATTTGATGTGGTATGTATTTATCATGGATGGTAGTTTATGTTGTGAGATCCATTTTTTTCCTTGATGGTGGGATACTCATTGTCACCATGTGTAAAGTTGTCATGTTGATATGAGGTTTGTGATGTGTGAGAGTTCCTTTTAACAGAACGTCTCGTTGAGAGACTTTGATACTCTTGTTGAGGGATTTTCCTTGTGTGATAATTCAACAACGTCCATGTAAACCATAACCATTTACAGCACCAAATTAAGTGGCCAACACCATCAAGACAGTGAGGCCCGGAGACGTAGTCCACACTGGACAAACTCCGTTATTAAACATCTTGTGTTTTGTTGTGTGATTGTTGAAATGTGTTCCTCTTGATTATATATACATGTGTTCCTTAATTATTTTGATAAAATGTAATTCTAACACATCATTCGAAGAAAAAGGTCTTGGTTAAAAGGGTAGCAAAGATTTATCCGAATCAGACAAGCTATTGAACTTTTCCATGGAGTTCTTTGTGATAAGGGGAGGTTAACTATCATGAATATATCTCTCTTGTGGATATGTAAGTGAATTCTGCTAATCCTAACCTTCAATCGCTCAATTCATAAAGAAAAAGCCTAGATCTTATCAAGTTTCAAGTTACAGATGGTCGAGCGAGAAGCAAATAGTAATCTTGCAGCATTTTCCATGGAAAAATTCACAAAATTATTATAACAATATTATCGCTAAAATAAATGTGGTTTTGATCTGTGTTCAATGAAAATGTAAATTCCTATGTTTAAATGTGATATCAAAAACTTAGCTTTCATAGTTATGATGAGAAGTCAAATTAGAAGAAAACGTATTTTTCAAAGAGGCCTTCTATGCTAGATTATCTTTAATTTATAATTCATTACGGACTTGGAAATAAGCTTTGGTGGTGAGTTAATTTTTCAACTATATCGAGGCCATCTCTTTAGCCTGCAAAAGGATGCAAACAAGTGAAGGCAATGGTTATTGCAACAAAATAACCTAGGCATAACTACCTGGCACATCCATACCTTTATACACCCAAGAGTTTTATTAAGATAATAGAGGTATATCATTAAGGTTCCATATGTTGTTTCCTTAGTTGTCTCTTCTCTCTTTAATGTATTTTGAAATTCTCTTAATTGCAGTATGATTATAACAAGCATCTTTGGGTTTTGGATGATTTGTAAGGCGTCTTTGGCTAGGTTGTTGGGTTCTGTGTATATTTGACATGGGTAGTTGGTTTCTTAGATATGGTGTCAATCTATCCCTAGTACAAATATGTATCAAACATGTTTCAAGAATTGGATTGTGGTTGGTGACTAGAGATTTATTTTACTTTTCTGCATTTTATTCTTGTCTTTTTCTTTCCAAGAAAAAAAAAATTCTCATATTTTCAATTGTAAGGATCTTGGGAATAGAAAGCATTATAAATATGGTTCATTGAGAAGTTCCTAGCCCCCAACTGGGTTGATCCTCCACCAATTTCTGATTCAGTTCACATCCATAAAGAAGAATTTTCATCACTCGAATTAGCTACTATACATGATAAGGCTTAGCACAAAATGACCAACCATTCCAAATTCTCACCTCTAACCCCAAAGATATATCATACATAGTGAATTTCCTTTCTTGAATAATCCAATATTTAGGAAGGGAAAGAAAGTGTCGAGTCAACCACAACTCTGCAATGAACTAATGTTTAAACATTCCTATTTAATGTGAAATTTACACCATAACTCAAGTTGTTCGTGAAATTTGGCATTAATTTGATTAAAGGCATGTTCTAGAAGTTATATGTGTGAAAACAATACCTGCATATGATGTATCAAAAACCAACTTTGATTATTATGAAGGCCTGCAAATTCATGTCACTAATGCTAGAGGAATGAAGGACCAGACATATTTTGTGTTTAGATGAGTGTTAAAGGTGTTATTATGCCACAAGGTATGTCAGTCGTGCCATAAATAAATATAGATTTGAAATATCAATTTGAAACCTTGAACGTTGAATCTTTAGGACACAAATCATTTCACTTGTTAATTAATTCCAAATCATTTCACTTGTTAATTAAGTCGTTAACACAGTTTGGGCATTGATTTGTCTTTCTCAACAATGTAGATTATATAGGCACTGCAACACTAGACTAAAAACCCATGAATGTCAATATTCACCACAAGATGAAGCTTTTCCATATTTTAATATTTTCATCATTCATGGAACCCATGCTACCTTTTATTTCACCAAGGAGACAACAAAATATAAGATATGCCAAATCTAAGAGCATCCCTTCATAGAATTAAGGAAATCCAAAAAAATTCTTCTATCTTATTCAAACTATCATTATCAACCATTAATATCCATAAGAGTTTTTCTCACAAGGATAAATTCATTAATGTAGGGTCACAAATATCCAAATATCCATGACGTTTATGGGTTCAGAAAAAATCACAGTTGGCCAGAGGAAACCTTTTTCTTTTTTAATTTAATCCTTTCCATAATAAGATGTGAATGTCCATAATGATATGTGTTAGGTATGTTTGTAGTTAATTTTAATCAAGTAAACAATAGGTCTTATAGAAAAACAATAATTGATTACTAATTCTGGATTTTTTATTGTTGCAATTCTTATAACTCAAGGGGGGCCATTCAATGGCATTTGCAACAACAATGTTTTCATGGAGTGTTTTGGAATTCGGTGGGTTCATGGGTGGTGAGCTAGCCAACTCAAAGGATGCCATTCGCTAGGCCACAGATTACCTGCTGAAAGAAACTGTACATCCAAGTACCATATATGTCTAGGTAGGGGATCCGAACACTAATCAAAAATGCTGTGAAAGGCCAAAAGATATGGAAAATACTTGGACTGTTTATAAAATTGACAGCCAACATCCTAGTTCAGATGTTGCTGCTGAAACAACTGTAGTGCTTGTAGCTGCATCCCTTGTATTTCACAAATCTGATCCTCAATATTCAAAACGACTTATCCATACTGCCATGAGGGTATTTGATTTTTCTGATAAGCATAAAGGAGCTTATAGTGACTCCCTTAGATATGGAGTCTACCCATTCTATTGCTCATACTCTGGATATAAGGATGAACTACTCTGCGAAGCATCTTGGCTTCATAAGGCAACATGCAACCCAAATTATATAAATTACATTTAATCAAAAGGCAAGTCATTAGGAGCTCATGAATCAAATAATATATTTGGGTGGGACAATAAACATATAGGTGCTCGAGTCCTCCTATAAGAGGAGTTCTTTCTACAAAAAGTGAAGTCTCTTCATGAATACAAAGGGCATGCTGACAATTATAAGCTACCCGGCGGAATAGCATGACATAACAGAGCATGAAACAACCTCACCCTTCCCTTATGCTCTCTATATGTTGGATTGAGAATGCTCCTTTACCTTCCAAAAACCTAAATCAATTGGTTATCTCTCTATGTCTGTCTCGGTTCCTCACCCTGCTAACCCTTATTCATTCTAGTATGCAGATAGATTGCGCATATGACTACGTAAGCTGTGAACTTCAATAATGAAATTGAGCTTGTATGTGTCACCCACTGCATGAAGTCGTTCACCACTCACAGTAAAAGCATGAACATATACTAGAAAGCCTTAATTTCTTTTGTGTTTAGGATTCCTTCTCTGCTATCTCACGCATTGTGCAATTTTCTATAGAGAAATGAAAGAAGCATTGGAAAGGTGCCATTGTTTCTTACTCAGTATTCAAAAGAATTTTCACTCTACAGAAGTATCTTTTCCTCCTTCTTTCTTTGCCCTTCGTGAGCTCTAACTTATCGAGAATGGTTGCTCGTTAAGCCTCCCCCTGGTTCTTTCCTAATCACAGTAAGCTTGTCTGTGTCACCCACTGTATGAAGTCGTTCACCACTCACGGTCAAAGCAAGAACAGAGACTCAAAAGCCTTAATTTCTTTTATGTTTAGGATTCCTTCTCTGCTATCTCACGCACTGTTCAATTTCGGATGCCCAAAGAAGTTTCTATAGAGAATTTTATAGAAGAAGCATTAGAGAGGTGCCATGGTTTCTTACTCAGTATTCAAAACAATTTTCACTCTATAGAAGTATCTTTTCCTACTTCTTTCTTTGCCCTTCGTGAGCTCTAACTTATCGAGAATGGTTGCTCATCAAGCTCCCTAGAGTATCTTATTCGCAAGCTAAATATGATTTCCAATCAATCAAACCACTAAATATTTATTTATTTCAAGAATTTTGGTCTAGTTAGCAAGCAAAAATAAACCATCCCCAATCTAAAGTAAAAAGGGGATGTCATACAAATTCTGCAGAACCACGAATTTATGATCCAATTCCAAGAACAGGGCCATTACCCACATCCCTACAACATTAGATTTAGGGGAATTACCCACATCCCTGCAGCATTAGACTTAGGGGCATTACCCGAATCCCCACAGAATTATGTTTAGGGGAATTATCCACATCCCCACAGCATTAGATTTAGTGGAATTACCTGCATCCCCACAGCGCTTTGGAGATCCATAGCAAAAGGAAAAGGCGAGGCACTGAAACCGTATGAAATTATTTCGCTTAATCCTCCGACCTTTTTTTTTCCATATTCTTTTGTTGTCATTCGTATTCCGACAATAATGTCCACTTAAACACGTCATGTCAGAAGAGCTACCAACATGGGGGAACTTTGAAAGAGAAACGACCAGTTCGGAACGTCGAAAGAGTGACGACAACTTGAAAACATTGAAAGAGGGATGGAAATTCGTAAACGTCAGAAGAGCGACGACCATTTGTAAATGTCGGAAGAGCAACTGCAATTTGTAAACTTCGAAAGAGCGACGAAAATTTGTAAACATCAGAAGAGCGATGATAATTTGTAAACTTCGAAAGAACGATGGAAATTTGAAAACATCAGAAGAGGGATGGAAATTTGTAAACATTGGAAGAACGAAATTAATTTGTAAACGTCGAAGAGCGAAGAAGAATTGGAAACGTCAGAAGAGCGACAAAGAATTGGAAGCTTAGAAATTGTGACACTACCAAAAAAACGTCAGAATTAGTGTCGCTCTACTGACAGTTATTAGAAGTGTCAGAATTGTGACGAGACAGGAAACGACGTTTTGCCCAACCTCAAAGTATCGCTCTTGGGACGCCTATGTGTCGCAAGAGCGACATTTTGGCCGTCAGAAATTGGGCCAAATGTGCTAATGAACAACATTAGATCTTTGCACTTCTCCTTTGCGTGCAACTATCCACAATCCACACAAATCAAATATTCACACAAACAATAGATTAAACACTCTATTAAACTAATCTATTTACAAAGGAGTGTGATGGCTAAAATTTCATGATCTCAACCCTCTCATGAGAGAGTTAGGGTTGAACCAACTCTGATATCATTTTAGAAAAATAGAGAGATCATAGAGTGATTACACAAGAACGAAAACACATTTTTATATTTTTATTTATCACAATAGTTACACATATGTATGACATAAATCTCGTACTTCCACACTTCTAAATCAGTACTACAACTCATATATAGGAAACAACAACTTCGATACTGACGCTTGGGAACTCTCAATGACAACTCATGACAACACATGGAAGCCTTAATTCCAATATAAAATAATTAACATTAAAATATTATTTCATAATATGTTTTCCCTTAGCTTAGATTATCTTAGCCTAGCTTAGCTTATCTTAGCTTATCCTAGCTTAGCTTAGCTTAGCTTAGCCTAGCCTAGCTTAGCCAACATCAAATAAGTTTGACATCACCACTCGATTAGTGAAAAAACCAAGAAAATGTATTGAATAGTAAAAAATTTATATGTGAAAATATATGATATAAACTAAGAACATTTTTGTTTCATAGGTGCACCTTTTGGTTATGTTTTTCAACCCACAAACAATCTCTAGTGCACCTTTCAATTAATTTTTTCAACCCACACACAAGTATCCAACAAAATATGAGAATAAATGTATAATACTTAAAAATTAAAGTAATCAGACACATGTTTATATAGAAGGGAGAGATGAGGAAGCTAGAATACTGGAATAACAGTTAAATGTTTATAAATAAATCATATCAAAATCACACCTGCATGCATTTTTTGACAATGCAAGAATTACTAGACATGTCTTCATGGAGCATCCTCTAGAAGGATATTAAAAACTTATAAATAAATCAGTAAATCACACTCGCATGGATTTTTTTACAATACAAGAATAAGTAGATATAATTTGATGGATTATAGTGGCTATGCTAATTCTATCTTACATATGCATGGTTGATTGTTTTTAAATTTAGAATTTATGTAAACTACTAGAACTAAGTTAGCTAATTAGGAGTAGCTAGATGTAATTAACACATTCCAACACTATCCCTTAATTATGACCACTATTATGTATTATCTAAGTCTCAAAGAGACTCACAATAGTTGAAATCAATTCAAAAATGTGCTTACTTCTGCATGTTCGTGTAGGTTCTTGTCATCTCTATGTTGTACAAGTTTTTTCTTCCTTTTTTCCAAATTCTATATTTTGCATAGTCTTCTTCTTCAATATCTTGTCATATAATTTATCTTCTTGATCTAGTTATTCTTCTACATCTGCTTGTAGGTTAGCTAATGTTGATTGAATTTTTTTATCAAATTATATAAGATCCAAAACATCTTTTTCTTCATTGTTGCAAAGGTTTCAACAACTTTGATGGATTCATTTATATCATTTATTTCTTCTTCTCCTACAATGATGAAGGCTTTTCCATACTTAATTTCCTCCTTATCATATATGGGATTTGAAAACCACTCTTCAAGAGAAGATAATTCACCATCATCATCAAATTTAACTTTCAGTAGCTCTCCTCCCATGTCATCCTTGCCACCAAGTGGTATCAATTTCATCATCTACATGTTTATCTCCATTTTTTTTCACCATGTTAAAGCTACATATCTTGTACAAAATCACTTTTTTCTCATGTAATTTTTTTAGTAAATATCTCTATAGTGTTGATACAACTACACTCTCCATGTCTTATATATATCCCTCTACTTTAACAACATCTTCTGTTATAATGGTTGCTTCATCAAATGTAACACTCCAAGGCTCATCTAGCTAATCAATGTTTCTCCTCCGTTAATTGTATGTCAAATGGAAAATATCCCAAGCTCCTAGAGACCTAGTTGCTACAAAATATTTCGAAATAATGTTGTGATCTAAATATTGTTGAATGAGAAATAATGCTAATTCATTCCTTCATGTTGAATATAAGTGGATTGTTCTGATTCATCACGAGCTTATAAGACGCTTGACATGATAGTTCTTTCCATATAATCTGGTTCTCATCTTAATGGCCAAAAAAAATCATAATTTATCAGTGAAAATAGAAAAGAGTGCTATATATAGATTATACTTCACACTATAAATATGTCTCTTTCGTGTTTTTTTTCATATGTCACTTGTGCATGTTGTCTTAGTTCTAGCTGGTTTTACATCATTTATGATAAAATTAACACGCTTCCTTCACTTGATTTTTCCTTGAACTTTAATATGACATGGGTTCCCTCCTCCCTATTGCAGACATCTCTTCGGCCTTTGAATTTTTTCCCTATCTTATATATATATATAATATCTATTAATAAAAATTAATTTAATAAAATTGGATTTAATGCAAATAATTTAACAAATAAAGTTGGAATTATGGTTTTCAGTGTTAAAATCGGTCTATTTTACAATATTAATTATCCTCATTTGAAATCATAGTTAAATTCGAATATACATGAATTCTTTTGGTTCACCAGAATTATTATAAAAAATCGATTCGTTTTCTGATACCTAATTATTACTCGTCAAAATTGAGGATGGGAAATAAAAGGAAGATGGGCGAAAAAAGTGATTTAATAAGAATTTTAGGGTCACCCAAACTGTAAAAAAAAATATTAATAAATTGCTGCTTATATTCAGCACAATCCAGAGAGTGGTAGCAGTCAGCATGGGAAGCCAAAATAAGAGTCAAACTAATCACATTATTTTGTAAATGGGTAGATTACGAAATATTTAGCTAAATATTTTGATATATACTCATGATTTTTTTTTAATTGAAAAATATTCAATCAAATTATTTCGGTGTTATATTGTATTTACATGCAAATTCAAATTCAAACTTGATAGGTATAATATTAATTACTTTCCAATTACCTCAAACCATAAAATGGTCAGAAATAAAGTAAGCAATTAGTATGTTAAAACACTCCTTGGAAATCACCAGTCCAAAACTCCAATGTACGAAACTATATTATTTGCAAACTTAACAATTTTCCACCAAACTTCAGTCAAAGATTAACTCGAATGGCTACTGCAGTCACCAACCGTATAAATCAAAGAAAAACGTTCAACGGCTGGTTCGAGGGAAATGATCCAACGATAAAGAGAGATTTTCATAGGTGAAAGTAAAATTTAGAGACTTAACAGTTTGTTAGAAATAGGAATAATAAGATTTAGAGACTTAACAGTTTGTTAGAAATAGTAATTATTCCGATATACATGTAATGTATGGAGAGATAAGTTTAGTTAAGTCTAGTCTAGTGCAGTGTGAATTTGCATAGAGTAATTAGTTGGAAGAAACGCAAGAAGTGTGATCTTTATTTTTTTTTCAGAGGAAAAAAAACACTGATATATTGATATATTATATATGCCAGTACATTTAAATATCAATTTCGTTTTCATCTGTGCTACAACGGAACATTTCAAGACATCATTGCCACAATAGAAACCGGATCACCATTCTGAGAAAGAAAGAGGATCACAGTAGATTGGAAAGTCGAATTTCAGAGTTCGAAAACCACTCATTACATATATAACTCAGCAGAATCTGAGTAGCCTCCACCCCTATAAACATCCAAAAACGAAACCAGATCATTATAAGAGGGCACTATTTGATGAAATGGTAGCAATACCTGTAACATCAATGATTGAGAGATATGATGAGCATCAACATGATCAGGCTCGCTTGGGGAAAAATTGGCTCGCTTGATAATATGTATAGTCTATCCTCAGGCTCGCTTGATATAGTAGATTAGACGCACAGGCTCGCTTGATAGTAGGTCGAGAAAAGTCCAAAAAATAAGTATGGATATTATGTGCCAAATCAATTCACAAATATCTCTCCCGCTGTTCAATATCCCATTTCCCAATCGATCCCCTGAACCTCCTTTTATAAGAAGAAAAGATGTAGTGGTAGCAAAATTTGTGCCCCTATCATGTATTCAATTCATAACCTATCTCTTGGCACGGAAATCTGTAAATTAAAGAATAGGCCGAAGCATCTGTGACAGGCTCACTTGATGAAGATTTTATCAACCTCCTGTAGTTAGGCTCGCTTGAAAAAGAGCTCTTACAAAATTTGTGCCCCCGGAATTAGGCTCGCTTGATAAAAATTATTAATGCAATTAGGGAAGAGGGATGTTGTTTTCCCAAACCATTGATCTGTCTTTGATATGTTGAACCTGCATATTATCAAAAATAGCCCTGGTGCCTTTTTTCTACAAACCATCAGCCTGAGTATTGTGCTCTCTCAAAATATTCTTATTGGGCAGCCTTTTCAACCTGATCCATAACTGACTTGCTCGTTGAAACCACCCTTGTAACTCCGGATCCACCAAATTAATGCATCCATTTATACCATCCACCACCAATTTAGAGTCACCATATATATAGATCTGTTGGAGGCTTAAATTGATAACAGCCAAGAGACCTCCCCACAATGCCATTATCTCTACTTTATTATTTGAACCTGGTACCCCATTCCATAATATGATAATCCACTCTGTTTGAGATAGCTTTACCCATGCTCCGCATCCAATGGTCCCCTCCTTACAAGCCCCATAAAAAAAGAGCATTGGGATAGAAATTTCATGTTGTCTAATACGATGAGACCCATCCACCACAGCTTTACAAACAAGGGGGCGCTCCTCTATCCAACTGCATAAGAATTATAGTTGATACGTTGATAAATATCCTTTACAATGACCGAATTCCCATGAAGAGGACCATCCCAAATAATGGCATCACCACCTGTAGCATGACAAAATCCAGCCCCCCTAAGAGTGTTTTGGTATTGAACCCATTCCTCAGCATAAATACCATTCAAACCCAATTGTTCAGCCGATTTGATAACCGGAGCATGATGTGTCCAATATAAAATGATCTGCGATAAATAGATAATTCCATGGTGGTTCAGTCGATGAATAAGGCCCATGGAATGTCCAGGTTGATTTGAAATGCCGCACAACTGTCTGGTACCAATAGGGATGCGACCGTCGTCATGAAAGCACCATATAAGATGATAAGTGACATGGCCAAGGATTTTACAGAAGCTCGCCCATATGGTCGATATAGAAGACGAAGTGAAAAATTCATGACATAGCAATTGATGGAGAGGATCCCCACACAGATATTTACAACGTATTATATCATTCCAGATTCCTATGCTCTTGACTGCACGCCAAAAATATTTTACCAGAAGGGCCTTATTAAAGATCCTCATATTCAGAATTCCCCACCCGTCATGCTTTTTAGGGCGACATAGCAGTTCCAACTTACATAGATGGTACTTCTGATCCAAATTTGTTCCACCCCATAAAAAACGAGCACATATTTTATTGATCGTCATTATGATTTACTGAGGTAAATAAAAGAGGTGACTCCAGAAAACCATTAATTATGAGAGAATGGATTGAATCATAATGAGTCGGCCCCCCATTAATAAACACTTATGAGTCCACTTGTTGATTTTTTCTCTAAGCCTATCCGTCAACCATGTCCAGTCCTGATTCTTGTAGAAACATGGCATGATATTGAATCCAAGATATTTAAATCCATCTGCCGCAGCCTTAATCTGGACTCCCATAAAATAAACAATGAAAGATATTTCATCCATATTTCCATATTCAAAAATCAAAAAATATTTTTGTTTGTTGATCCATAATCCTGTTGCAGATCCAAATCTAATAAGAATATAATGAACATAGAACCAATGATTTCTTATGAGAGAGCCAAACAACAACATATCGTCCACAAATAGAGAATGTGAAGAAGATACAGTCGTTGAAAAAGCGAAACCTTTTATATACCCATTCTGCTCTGCCTTGTGCACTATCTTACTGAAGCCGTCCATGATTAAAATAAAAATCATAGGGGACAAAGCACATCCCTGACATAGTCCCCTTCGTGCTTCAAAAAAAGCGGTGGGAAAACCATTTATGATTACTGCGTATCTAACAGTAGATATGGAGGACATTATCCATCTAATTATGGATATTGGAAGACCTATCTTAAGCAGAACCAATCGGATGTAAGAACAATCAATGGAGTCATAGGCCTTATAGAGATCAACCTTCATAACCAGGGCCTCTCTTTTCTCTGTGTGTATGGAATGTAGAACCTCATGTGCAACTGCAATGGCGTCGTTAATGGATCGACCCTTTAAAAACCGTATTGTTCCCTTGATATATGGTCCTGAAGGGTTTCCTTTAATCTATTAGCAATAATCTTAGAGGAAATTTTATAGATCAAATTGCACAGAGCAATCGGTCTGAACTCCCCAAAATAATTTGGCTCAGCAGATTTTTGAATTAGAGCGATGAATTTGGAATTCAGATTTGCAGGAATGTGCCCCCGGATCCTAAAACTCTCCACAACCATGGTGATTTCAACACCTATCACATCATAGAAGAAAAGAAAGAATTCCAATGGTCATCCATCGAGCCCGGGGCATTTATCAGGAGGGAAAGATTTGAGAACCGATAGCACTTCACTCTCAGTTATAGGCATATCCATAGCCCTTATGGCCTCCGCATCAAACAACCTTTGTATATGTTGTAGCATCCATTTCTGGTTATTTTCATCAATACCATGATCTTTTTGGTAAAAAGCAGAAAAATGTAAGAAAGCTTCATGTTGAATCTCTATGGTTGTGATTGCATAGGAGCCATCAAATTTCTTAATACGCCAAATAGCAATTATGTTCTTTCTATCCGATGCGCATTTTTGAAAAAATTTAGTGTTAAGGTCCCCCTCTTTCAACCATTGTATTTTGCTCTTGAGTTTCCATGAAATCTCTTCAATTCTGAGAATCTCTCTTTTTCTAATCCCTAATTCTTTTATAACCTCATATGTGTTCTCATCCGGCACCTGGTCTGGAAAGTGAGAGTATATCTCCTTAATCTTGACTTCAATAGATATTAACTCAGCTCTGAGAGCCAGCTTTTTCCTAATCTCCCAAGACTTAGTAGCATCTTTAATTTTCTGTAATTTGAAATGAAGACGATCCCAGCCTGTTAAATCCCCAATATCAGAGTCATCTTTCCATAGCTCCTGAATCAGCCGTATATATGACTCATCCTCCAACCATACTTGATTAAATTTAAAGGCCATCCCTTTGACACTTCCATCTAACTTCCAAGACAATGTGATGGGCATATGATCAGAAATATTAGATACCATTACTAAGGATTGGGGGTCACCAAGATAATCCATCAAATTGTCCTTCACCATGCCTCTATCCAATCTTTTGCCAATGAAACCCTCACCCTCCCTTTTTTTTGTCCATGTAGGGATAAGCGGAAATGGTCGAACATCAACAATATGATTTGAGATAAACAAATCATTCTAGAAATCAGCCATACGATCAAGTTTGGCCTGAGATCCCCAAACTTCATCCACCTGCAGAATGGAATTGAAGTCTCCCATAATAATCAAATTCTGTAGCTCTAGGATTCCAGAGTCACGCATATGGGACCAGAACAAGACCCTGTTGGAATATGGTGCATAGAGATTGATAATGTTGAAAATTCCATCCATGCCCCTCAAATTTCTAGATAATAGCATTCCACCAAAGAAACTGTAGGCCTTTAGTTTGGCCTTGCCGGGATTCCATATCGCAATCGACCCTCCCGAGTGTCCATTGGCGTCGACAGCCGCCGCACACCATCCCGTTTTGATATTTAAAAAGCTTGTATGGCCTTGTTATGACAACATAATGTTTCTTAACATAAAAAAACAATAGGATTCATAGGACCAAACAATTCCCTAAGGAAATGTGTTTTGGAGGCATTACCCATTCCCCTGATATTCATGGACAAGATTTGATTCATGGGGAACCATCCTCAAGGTTGCTTTCTCTAAGCGCCCATGTTTCTACATAAATATTGTCATTCACAGATATTGGGATGTCCGTGAGATCCTCTTCATCATCAATGAATAATGCAATTGATTTCATTTTCCCTTTAATTAGATTGGAGGCTATCTTGGTGCATCTACGGATCGTAAAATTGGAGGTCAACGAGATGGTGTTGGAGGTAGGAGCAGATCTAAGAGGCCTATCAAACACCATAAGAGCAACTAGATCAATATAAATATTTCCCATCAGTGATTCTATATCACTCCCCACCAAATTCCTAGGGGAATTGGTGATAGTCAATGGAATAGGATTTTCAGGAGATTTATTTGACTCTTCAGGTTCCATTTCAGTCCTAGATGTAGACGGCTCCCCTATACAGAAATTGGTTGATAGAAAAAGTAGAGGGTCAGCATCATTTGTAGGTAGAGGTGACGACCTAGAGGGCAAGGGGTCAATGGCAGGAGCGGGGATATAAGAATTTTCATGCCCATCATCAGATACAAGAGGAACGTGTGAAACATCAATACTAGGACCATATTCAGATTCCATAACCCTATATTGGGGAAGACCAGGTTGAAAAAGACATGTTTCCCGAGCCCTCCCATTATCAATATGTACGGTTCTATCACTATGCTCATGTGTAGAGACATATGCTTCATATTTAGAAGAGGTAGAGTGATGATTACCTGATTCGAAGCCACCAGATGTACTCGAGCCAAGAAAATTACGATGACCGCCCGACACTGTAGGCATCTTGGCTTGATCACCTCAGAGTCAGAATGGGCAATTCTCCCGAAGGTGTTCGGTTCTGTGGCAAATCAGGCATCTGAAGGGGATGCCCCAGTAGTCAATCCACTGACGATGACGGCGATGACCCCAGATGAGATCAACATCCCCAGGCAGACCTCCAACAAAGTCTACTTCGACTGGGATCCAAGTGATTCTCTTGTCGTTAGCACCAACTATGCTCGGGTCAATATACTTAGTGCACCGAATGGTGTTCCCAATAGCCCGCAATGCTTTCAAAGTCCAAAAATCCAAAGGAAGACCAGGAAGCTTTACCCATATGACCCTGCTGCGAGGCGCTTCCATCACCGGATTGAACCCAAGATACCATGGCACCATCTGCATGAAGCTACGACCCCACACCCACGTTCTGCTAATGATTTTATATACATCCTTCTCATCCATAAAATGGATGCTGAACCATCCATTTAATGACATGCTAAATTTGGGCGTGTATCCATCAATGGGGTTCCATAATTGCTTAACCCATCCACTCGTATCAACATTAGAACCATCTGGAAACATCCAACGCCTGATAACAGCACGCTTCTGCAAGCTAGCCACTCTGCCACATAAATCCCCATAGTTCAGATTAACCACCTTAATCTCCATGTTGTGTTTATAAATGTTCTTCTTATGTCTCCCACGGACTCTGTTCTTCATGTATTTTCTCTTTTTGTGACTACCTTTCACATTCCCTTCCCGGAAAGGCAAATGTGAGAAAGCTTGTTTGATTATGAGCTCATCAATCGGGAAACTGTTGGAAAACCTTTGCTCAGCTTCGATGGTCGCAGCAATGAAGGCTTCATGAGCAGAAGTGTTTGATGCAAGCCCAATATTAAAGTCCTCCATAAAATACCACAATAGATAACTTTGTTGCTAGTTTGTACATCGTCACCAGGGCATCGGAGAACCAAAAAGTCTGACAAAGAGGATGACTTGGGTCAGACCTGAATCAGATCAAATATTTCAATAGGCAAGGAGCATAATCAATACTTTACGCCTCCAAAACAATCATGTGCAGACTAAAATAATATTCCTTTAACAAAACCATATCAATGGTAGCTCCATGTGTCAGTCCTGGAAATTAAAGGAACATGTGGAACGTCCTTTGATTCCTTAAAAGGCATTCCAAATGTAGAAGTCATCTATTGCTATAGCCTTGGAAAGTCAATAAGTCGTGATCATATCCTATCATAACAGTGCCTCGACAACATATCATGATTACTTGAATGACATCAGCTCCAATATATGATTATCTCTAGAGAGGAAGGACCTCGAGAGATCAAAAGATGGCAACCAATCCCAACTAGATACGCTATTTGAATTTTTGTGTTTTAGATATTCATGATTGCCAGCCTCCAATATCTAACTCCCTTTCCAAAGACCTGCTACCACTACCTCGATATACCAATTGCCTGGAGAAGGATAATATAAAAATAGCAGGCCACAATCATTGGGGGCATATCCATTTGAGGACCAAAATATTTGCAATAGACATGCCTTGAATAGCAGCCATCACCAAGAGTCCCTTACGAGACTTATTTCCTGGGAGGTAGATTGAGCTTCTGGGAGAGTCAACAATCCACTAACCGCCATCCCATCATACCTACCGAAAATCTCTCCGACATTCCAAAATTGTTTTTTCAAAAAATCCAGCTGATATAGTTGTGAAGAACAACAATCTTCACTAGAAAAACCAGTTCAGACCCTGCATCATGATTATACTTGACAGCAACATCAACAAATACACCCTGGAAAAGTCCGCCACTTTGGACCGAGTCTGAAACTAAAATTCCTGCAAGGCCGTGAAATGATGAAAGAGTCACACCATTTACACCAAATTTGATACCATCGATTCTCCGAAAGGAATGACTAAGTATCAGAGTCGGTTGATGATTCAACACTTGATGTTATATGTAAAACCCTGTTACTGTCGTGTTCTAACATCAGTCTTAATCTCCTTGTATATGGCTGCCAAAGTATTATATGCAATGAAGGCCAATATAAGGATTATGCCAATCTCGATATCATCTGAAAAACTTATAGACATCTCCAATTTAGACCCACCCTCCCACTACTGTCAAAACAGAGAGAATTGGAATATAACCTTCAAAACATTCCATTAATCGGAGCAAGACACTTCATTCCCCAAACAAATCTTATGCTACATATCACTCCTCAAAAGAAACTCATTTACGCATACATTCTCCAATTTAGACCCATCCTCCCACCACAGTCAAACCAGAGAAAATTGGAATATAACCTTCAAAATCATTCCAATAATCGGACCAAGACACTTCATTCCCCCAACAAATCTTATGCTACATATCACACCTCAAAAGAAAATCATTGACATTCAGAAAATCTAGACAAATGTTCATCAAACGAGGTTGCAATCCCGCATTCTAACTGAAAAGTTCAAACCTGGACTCGTAGAGTATAACCCTTGCAGAACCATGTGTGTACCACATTTGTTCTCATTCTCTAGTTCTTCTTGGTCTTCCATGGTCGTCTCACTAATTTGTGAAAAAAAATCAATAATTATGTCAATACACCTGATAGCTATCAGCTCCACGGCCGTTCCCTCCTTCGAATAGGGCGAGATTTACAGCAGCTCTTTTTTATCGGAAAGTCATCGATTTCACAACGCTGCCACATCCGCATGCACCACATTTTCCTTGAGAATGTGGCAATAATTTTAATGACAGAATTTCATAATCCCTTCAGAAATGTAGAGAATTGGTGAGTGCATGGTTTTCAATCTGAATCAACTCTTAAACTCTTCCGTCACGGCGGTTGCACATTCTTTCATTGAAATCATTTCTGTCTTTCAGACACACAAAAAGGCCACCTATATTTTTATATTCGGTAACGTCACAATGTTGCGATGGCTTGAAAAATAAAAAAAAAGCGAAGAAAGAGAGATCATTAGATTCGATGTGAAGCATCAAATGCATCCAGCGAAATTATAATCATGATGCGTATGAAGTCAAGCGTGAGAGGAGGAAATTTAACGAAGGTTGTCGTTGAATTTATCCTCTTAACATATTTAAGTTAAAACTCTCCACTTTCTTAATCTCTTAAAACTCTTCTATAATTTATTATCAATTTTAATTATCCTTAATGTAATTTTTAAATTATCACGGTTAAATTGTCACGGGCTACGGGGAGGAGGGAGGTGGACATATAAGGCGGGCTCTGGTTCTTTTGGATTAAAAAAATAATAATATAATTTTTAAATTACTTTATTTTTATATAAGATTTTGTATTATTTTTCAATCAAAATACTTAAAAATATTATTTAGAATATTATTTAAATATATTATTTAGAATATTATTTATAGATGATAATAAATATTAGCATATTCATACAAATTAAATATAAATCATCAATCTAAAACATTTATTGCATAACATATTTTATGTTGTTAAAATTTAAAAAATAATAAAAACTAACTAAATTATAATTTTATTTTAAATTATTATTAATAATTATAAAAAGAGTTAATATGTATAAGTTAAACATGCATACATACATTTAAACAAAATGCGGAACAAGATTCTTAATCATAGAAATTTATCCTCACATTATCATGAAAATTCTTAATTTATAAATAAGCTTTGTTATAGTATCATGGGTCAATAATATGACTTATCAATACAACATACATGCACAACAAGTCATAACTCACTTCATATGAAGTTTATTCTTATGACATTTTTCTAATTAATCAATTTATTTAAAAGGAAAAAAAAAAAAAAAACTTATTTGAAGATAAATCTCAACCTTTACTTTATGTATATTACTAAAAATATTTTAAAATATTCCAATAGTTATATCGACTTTCACTTTATAACTTGATAATTAAATTAAAATTATATAAATTCTATTCCAAAATAAATAAATAGATATATTTATAAAAATTGACTTTTTCAATCAAAAAAAAATTATAACTCAACATATGTAAAAATTTGATTTCTATATATGCACTATTGACAATAAACGAAATTTCAAATAAAAATATTATAATTCAACATATTATATGTAAAAAATCGATTTCTATATATACACTATAACAATCATATAATCGATTTCTATATATACACTATAACAATCATATAATGTTGACACGAAATTTCATTTCAAATTATCTCAAGACGGTTCCATCTGAGATGCACGCACCAACAAAAAATTAAGTGATAAGAATAAAAGTTGACGGTTGGGTCGAGTAAGTGAATCCAACGATGAGGAAAGTTTTTCAGACTAGGTAACTGGCGGGAAACCAGCCCTTATGCCGCCTTAATAAACTACCCCCGTCCTATTTGATGACGACTGAGAGCGATTTCGCAAGGCTCCGCCGCTCCTTAAAAACTGGGTTGGGCGCTCCTCTGTCAACACCCTTTATAATGGACTCGTTATATTTTTGAGTTATCAGAAATTTCACTGACAACTCTGTAGTTGCCGCTTGACCACATTCGACACAAAATCTTCTATCCGTATGACTGCCGAACTACGCTGCTCCATTGAGGAACCAGTGGCAAACAGTTATGAATGTATAAAATTGTCATTTGGAATGACAGTTTTTTTTAATTCAAAGGAGAGTAATGTCATAGGAGGTATTTTTAACTGAGAAGCAAAACCGGTGTCACTTTCCTTCTTAGACACAACTCGTAATGACTTAATTATCTTTTAACATTGGACCCCAATTTTATATAATTTCTATAGATCTTAGTTACTAGTTTGGAACACCTATAAATTTTAGTATAACGGAAAACTTCTTCCTAGACACAACTGGTAATGACTTAATTCTCTTTTAACAATGGACCCTAATTTTATATAATTTCTATAGATCTTAATTATTAGTTTAGAACACTTATAAATTTTAGTATAACGGAAAACTTCTTCATAGTAATGACTTAATTCTCTTTTAACAATGGACTCCAATTTTATATAATTTCTATAGATCTTATTATTAGTTTGGAACACCTATAAATTTCAGTATAACGAAAAAATTCTTCATAGTATTAGATAAAAAATTGCTACTTTCCTTCTTAGCCACAACTTGTAATGAGCTAATTCTAACCCAACTTTACATAATTTCCATAAATCTTAATCACTAGTTTGGAAAATTTACTAACATCTATAAATTTTAGTATAACCTCTTCATGGTATCAGACAAACTATGTCTAAAAAAAGTGCATGTAAATCTCATTGTCCCCGGATAGTTATCAGCTCCGCTACCCTTCCTTCCTTTGAATAGCGCTGAACCTACTGCACCTATTTTTTTATCAGTAAGGCATCTGTTTCACTAGGCTGCCATATCCGCATGCACCACCTGTTCCTTGATAATTTGTTACGAAATTATACCTTGAGAGCTGTAGTGAATCGGTACGTGCACGGTTTTCAATCTGAATCAACTTTCAAGTGTTTTGTCTTTGCTGCAGCACAGTCTTTTATTGAAATCATTGCTGATTGTCGGTGGCGGAAGGGCCACTATTAGTTTTATATCTTGTAACGTCATGATGCTGCGATGTCTTAAAAAGTAACCAAAGAAGAGAGATGGTTATATTGGTTGTGAATTATCAACTAAAGTTCTTATCGTGAGCGCCGCTGAAGTTAAGCCGTGAGAGGCAATAAGGAAATTTATCGTTGAATTTCAGGATTCGAGAAAGCGACGGGGAGGAAAGAAACAAAAATGCATGGTCATCGCACACGTTTACGTCGTTCCAATGTGGAGCCCGTGTTATAATTTTTTATATATTTTTGGACGTGAGGGACTACCTTATAATATCGGTTCGATCCAAGTTCCGACCGATTCAAGAGAGCACGTGAACGGGCTTGTCGTTTGTTGAAATTAGTTATATATACTTTGCACAGGTTAAAAATAGTGATGCAACAACGCACTTTCCGATTGACTAATACAAAACCCTAAACAGGATTTCATAAATGGATGGTTTCGAACGGAGTAGAGTCAAATTTGTTTGACTAGTTATTCACTTGTTGAGTGTTGTAACGGGCTTTGTCTATTTGATCTTTTTAATTCGTGGATTTTCTACTGGGCAGATTTATCCAAAGGTATTTTAAGTATCATTTTAGGTTAGCTTAATTACTATGTTGCATGAGTTTCTGGAACGTGGAAACGTTGGGAACTTGGGTACGGGTGTCCGGAACGGCTAGAGGTTTCCCTAAAAATTGTAGGAAACAGCTAATTGGGAGCGGTAATATTATTATAATTTTTTTTTTTTTTAATTACATAATTTATCTGTGGAATGTTGTAATGTGGCATATGGGTCTGATATTTTGTACCTGTCAAAAGAGCGTCAATGTTACTAAATTCTAGAAATGTTAGACACATCATTGATGCATTTACTAACTTAATATAATTTTTATTATGAAAAAATATAATATCTTTACAAGAACCAGTGGAGAGAGTCTCTATGAAACTGAAAAGAAATGAAACTAACATACTAATGGCAAGAGGAATTTCAGATAAGGAAAGCAAGAAACCAGAGTTTAAAAATCACATAAAACATCACTGAAAAATGAAATAGCCCCATAGAAGAGCTCGCAAACAGAAAGGACAGAAAAGAATAAATCCTTGAAAAGTTAAAGCCCTCACTATTGGAGTTTAAATGTCTATAAAAAACAAAGTATTTGGAAACTCACTGAGGTTACTGGCCACAGAGAACCCCTTCTTCAGGCACTATTTGCAAATGAATACAAGGTTGCGTTGTTAAACAAGTTAACTATTACAGTGATGGAGTGAATGGAGGACAAACTTTATGCAAGATTGTGAGTGAGTTTGGCGAGAAAAAGATTTTTTTTGCATGTACTTTGAGAAGGGAATTTTTCTTTTTGCGGATTTATGGGAAAATTTATGGAAATGAAGTTTTTTTTTGGTAAAACTTACTAAATACGTTTAAGGAAGTTTTGTTTTGGCGGCAAGTTTTGTTGGAAACGCCGAAACGTCAGTCATCATAGTGGTCAAAGATTCTGGAACGTGCCCCAGCTCTGGTCGCAGCTCCTACCGAAAATGGTAAGTTCCCACACAGTTCCAAAGCTCCCGGGAACGGAGGAACCTCTGAAACAAGTTTCCCATTTCTCGGGAGCGGTTCCCGTGCAACAAAGCTTAATTATGTAGCTTGATTTTGAGGGTTTTAGGAAACTGAACCTATGGCTTGGCTTTCTAGTAGCGAAGATGCTTTAAAATGAGGTTGGGCTAATTTAACTAACTATCAATGCTGAAAACTCTCATTAAGTATACATTCTGATTTATTTTATTTTAATATATTTAATTTTTTATTAATTTAATATAATATTAATGATAATAATATTTTAACATTATAAAATTTATATTAATATGTTGTGGTTATTAATATTAATATATTAATGATGATGATGGTGGTGGTTAACATCTACTGAGACCAAACTTTGGTCTATTGGATCTAAAGAATCGAATTATTTAGTTTACTTTAATATTGTGATGATGATGGTTAACGTCCATAAGACCAGACTTTGGTTTATCGGACCTATAATTTTCTTAGTTCTTAATTTTCTAGCTTCTCATCTTTCTTGGCGAGATTAGTGTTGTAGCTTTTTTTTTTCTTCTCTACGGTCTTCCAACTTCCTTTATCTTGCAACTCCTTCATCGCTTCTGATTCTTGGGACACTGGTGTCTTATCTTCGGGATCTGGGAGATCTGCTTTACTGCTAAATGAAGATTTTTTTGTGCTGTATTCGAATCCGCATAATTGTTGATGCCTGAGGGGCTCTCGAGTTCGTTTTCCCCCCTGCTTGTCTTAAGGGTTGTTTCTTTCTTGCCTGATTTCTTGTGATTCAGAGTTTTCTGGAGAGTATTCTTCCTTGATGACAGTGTAATGTTCCTTTTGAGCTCCTTCCCACCATGTAGATCTATGGTGATTCTTTCTAGCAGAATTTTTATGGGAGACTTTTGGGCAATTTTTGGCTAGATGGCTTGTCTCAAAGTAGGATCGACATCTGAAAAGGACACTTTCATAGTCAAGTTTTATGGTTCCATACATAGTCTTTGCTTGTTAGGATTATTTCAGCTGGGAAACCGGCGCTAAAGTCCATTTCTACACAGATGTGTGCATAGGTGGTTCTGACATATTCCTATGTTTCTCCGCACCTGCAATAAAATTTCCCAATTGCATTTTCAATGGCTTTTAGCAAGGACAGGTTCCAGAGATTCAAAGGTAGGTTTGGAAATCTAACCCAAACTGCTGCTGAGGTTATGACTGTTGTTGAGGGATCGAATGATGAGTTCCATGGCTTTATGAGTAGGCCCGAGTTTCCCCAGAACTAAGGGACGGAATCTAAAATGCATTGTCTGCTTTCAGAGTTTTCAAAATCTAATATAAAGAAACCCTTAACACAGGGGTAGATATTAATTTCATCAGAAATGACAGGATTCCATACCTCCGAGATCCAACTGTGGAGAGCTGTCAGTCGCGGCCAAAAGTCATTGAACCGACAGATTAAGGCACTTTTAGAAAAATTTAAGGCCTCATCCACTGAGGTGTTGACCACCTGCATAGTGGGAGCTGGGGCTTCACTGACAATATGCGCAGGAGCTTGACTCTCAAAGGTGGATGAAACTGGACCGACAATTATCTTGGCAAAGCTCGGAGCCATACTGCAGAAGAGATGCTATGGAACCCTACGAAAAAGATAACATACACTTCTATAATTTCAACAGTTTCACTGCAAAATTTTAGGACTATTATAATTAGGACCCTCACACTTCTTCAGTAAACCTCGTTATAAGACTTCAGACTTCAATTCCAGATTTTAGATAGAAATTAATTGTATTCTTATGAATATCTGATCATGCTAACAACTCCACGGCTTGCTCAGAATAAAACAGCAGAGTCGAAGCCGTAGAGATGTGTGATCCAAAGAATTAAATTAGTATCAGAGTTCCTACTAAATCCACCGCAGAGGGCGATGCGGCTGGGAAGAGTTGCATCCGAATTCGAAATCGATTCTAAAAGTTGGCTGGGAAGAGCTACATCTGCATCTGAAACCGAATCTGAAAGCCCTGGGGAGAGAGACAACGATGTAGCAGAACCGGAACAAAACAACATAATTGAAAACCTGACTTTGTAGTTTATGGAATTTTGGTGATCCATGGTAGATCGAAAATTGAAAAGCCGAAGCCACAGAGACCGAAGAGCCGCAGAGGTGCCAAAGCCACAGAGGTCTTTTTGTTATAATTCATTGTGCTCCTATGCTCAAAGAGATTGGAGAGAAGAGTCCCCAGCTCACTATAATTTTGACATGTTAAAAGGCCAGGAAGGTTGGTATTGAAACAAAGATTATGAAACTGAGATACAATGTGGGTGTACGCAGGGCACTCACTCTAACAGAAAGTGTTTTTCATCTTCAATGTTCATATTCTCACAGAGATGGAAGATCCTTTCAGCCCATGGTGTTTTAGGAACTACCGAACCACTTTTTTCACTCTGGAAAGATATCATTAAAAGTATTATTATTTATTTATTTTTTATTATTTGTTGTTATTTATTTATTAATAAGTTTATTGATGGTTATGATTAACCTTATATATATTATTACTAGTAATTTATTAATGATATGAGTAAATAATTTCTTTAGATTATTTAATCTCATGAGTTATTACTATTAATATTATTATATATAATATTATGTGGAAATTTTGATTTTATTATATTATTTATTTTGATTTTTTATTATTTTAATTCTCTCATAATAGTATTTTTCTTTTGATTTTTATTATTTTGTTAGATCTAAGACTTTTGTGATCCATAATGTATATAAATGTCTTTCAGATTAATTAAAGTAGCTCTTATTTGATTAGGTTAGTTAATTAGTTAGAATATTAAAAGATTTTTAATTTTTAAAAATAATATTGAAAAGGTCAATGAATAATAATTTAATAATTTAATAAAAAATATTAGATTATAAAATTAATATAAGGAGGGAGAAGGGGTAAATTATAGTATAGGAAATAATCTTAAAATATTTAAGTCATTAAGAGATATTAATAAAAAAGGTAAAAGAAAAATATAGAATAATTTAAAAAGGAAATATTAAGTTTTAATTATTCTTATAATGGAGAGGGGGTAATATATATATATATATATATATATATATATATATATATATATATATATATATATATATATATATATATATATATATATATATATAAAAAGTTAAGAATCGATGTTATAATACAATTCAAGGGATAATATATACCTAAAGAAAATTGCATAAAAACATAAATTAGTGAAAAAGAAAACAAGGATAAAAATAGAGGAGGAAAATTAAAATCAAAGAGACAAGAATAAAACCAAAGAGAGGAGAGAGAAACAAAGAAACAAGGTGGAAGGAACCCAATGCACGGGGGAGAAATGGGCTGAAGTCCAGCTCTTACTTAATTTCCACCCATCATCTCTGCTGAAATTCTTAGGATGCCCCTCAATTTCAATAGCCTCCCTCAACTTTCTATGATGGAAGTGATCCACCTTAGCAATGAATGCATACATGGTGACATGATTTCGCGGCATGCTCCACAAGAGAAGAAGTGTGGTATCGACTATGTCTAATTTCTGCAGCATGCTCATGGATTCTCTGTCTAATGGATAGACCAGTTTCCCCTATATAGGGAGTACCATAGGAACAAGGTACTAAATAAACACCTTTCATATCATTTGGGTCTATAGGGTCCTTACATACCCAAGAGAATTCTTGATAGTACAAAGAGGTTTGAATGAAGAGGAGACATTATTTCTCCTAAAGACATGGAAAATCATGTCTGTGGTCCCTTGAATAAACAGAAGATTAACCTTGGAGATAGGATCCACTCAAGTAGACTTGGCTCTTAAGCCTTTAAAGGATTTTGAAAAGGCCTTAATACCTTGAGATCTACAATACCCATTAGTCTCAAACACATCAAGAAGATGGGATTTCAAGTGGCTATCATCAGATATTCTAAGAGCACGGGTAGCGAGAGTGCAGAGAACACCAAATTTCTGAGTAGGAAAATGATGAGAATCAACATGAAGATATTGCTCAGTGTGAGTCTTCTTGCGAAAATCTGGCGAGAGAGAGAAGCATCATCCTTCTAGAGAGAAGAATATCTAAGAAGGGAAGACAACCATCCACCTCTACTTCCATCGTGAATTTGATGTGATCAAACTGAGAATTCAGATGATCAAGAAACAAATATAACTTCTCGCAACCATGGGACTAAATTATTTCTTTCAAATTTTATTATTCTATTATTTTTCTTCAAACAGTTATTTTAATTGACTCTTAACCTTATTTTTTAGTTCTCGGGACTCATCTCTATTTATACACCTTGTTGGATATATATGTGATTGATTCTAAAGAATTACTTCTCTAAAACCATTATGAATCACATAAAATTAATTTTTGAAATTTACAATTAATAACTTTTATTAATAAAATATTTCAATAATAATTTTTTAAAATAATTTATTCATATATATATATATATATATATATATATATATATATATTATAAACTTCTATCCAATACATCAAATAAATTTTGATTCACATCCATATACTTAAAAGACAAACATTGATCACATGTTATATTGATAGCCTTAAATATGGAATTGTCTATAGACATAACAAAATAGCTTCAATGGTGTTTGAATCGTTTATTTTAATGGTGGATAGATTTAGTACTATCAAAAACTCCTATAGCACTCGAAATCCTGAAATTTGACATTCATAACCTATATTTTCAAAACTTTATACCCCAGCTTTTCATAATCTTACTAAAATTTCTAAATTATTTTCAAAGTTTTTAGACTACATGCTTAAATATACACACATAAAAAAAATCCGAAAACAAACACTAAGAAATTTCCCACTAGACAAATAGGCAATCGTCGTGATACTCTTAAGCAATTTTAAAAATTTATCTCCTGTCGTGGCATTGATTTCAAGGCGGTGGCTGTCTATTTTTTTTTTAATTTTAGTGTTTTCTTTGTTTGGAAATTATCTCTACAGGAAGGTAGGGATGTCGTGGAGTAGGTGGGCCGTACGATTACAATAGACATAAACCATGGGGGTATGGGAGGAACTGTTTTGAATGCAAATCCTCAATGTTATTTTAACTGGTTGAACTAATAATTAGTTTTAAATAGTTTGTGATTTCACTCTTAAGCCACACATAGTGATGGTAGTGGGGGCAGTACGTTTTTTTTGGTTTTAAATTATGTTTTTATAATGTTAAATATTAGTAATGGTATCAAGTGTAAAGGAATGTAGATAAGAGCAGTAAGGAAATGTAGAAGGAAATAATCAAGAAAAATGCATGGATAATAAAACACAATCAAAATTTGAGTTTTTATAGTAGTAGGAGAATTTAAGATAATTAAATACAATAAAAAAATTAAGAGATTAAATTTAAGAAAAGAGTTACATTAACATAAATGTTCCAGAACAATGGCAAAGTAATAATGGTATCATTCGCCTTCTTACTCCCTCCACTATATGACATTTGTGAAATAGAGGAGGTATCAAGGTGGGATAGGAATCAATGAATGGAAAATATGAAGAGAGAAAATGAAGGAAATGAAATCCTTGCCAATAATGAGAAGGAAAAGAAAATTAGAAAACTTGAGAAAGAAATGCTCATTTGAATATAACACTAGACTGACAAGCATCTCTAACCAAATTATACTACATTACATAATCAAAATTAAAAGATTTAAACTTGCAAGTCTGGAATGTATTTATAATCCAATTAATAAAAAACTTATAATCAAAATTGAAATATTAAATGTATTTATAGGCCCATTAATTAAAAAACTTCATATGTGAATGCTCGATTACAATCCCGACACCCATTTTCTCTATATCATCTAAATAGAAAATCAGTCCTATCTTCTATTTATACTCTGCATGTATGAGCCACATAACAAAAGTTCCAATGAATGAATGAACTTTTATGAAATATTTGTATTGGGAAAGAAGCAAGATGTTACAGCATTGAATAAGAATTGACTCCTAGCCCTAAGAACAGATACTTCGAAGCACTTTGTGCCAATCAAAGAGAGAACACAAACAACATCTACTTGGTTGACGATAACAATTGCAACATAGATAAATAAAAAATGGTCAAAACCAAAAAAATTGACTAAAAATGTGTTTTCAAATAAGAATAACTAACCCGCCGCAAACTAAAATGGCGGCTTTTTATTATTCAAAGGACAGTAATATCATAGGAGTTATTTTTAACTCAGAAGCAAAACCAAAACCGGTGTCACTTTCCTCTTTTGGACACAACTTGTAAGGACCCCATTTTCTTTCAACAATGGACTCCAATTTTATATAATTTCTATCTATCTTAATTATTTATTTGGAAAGTTTATTCACACCTATAAATTTTAATATAACCGCAAACCTATTGATGATATCAGACAAACTAGATGTAAAAAGGTGCAATGTAAATCTCATTGCCCCAGATGGTTATCAGCGTCGCTAAGCTTCCGTCCTTTGAATAGCGCTGAACCTACTGCACCTATTTTTTATTAGAAAGCCATCTGTTTCACTAGGCTGCCATATCCGCATGCACCACCTGTTCTTTGAGAATGTGCCACTAAAAAGCAAATCGGGCGGTGCACGATTTTGAATCTGAATCACCTCTAAACTGTTTTGCCATTGCTGCCGCACGGTCTTTTATTGAAATCATTGCTGATTTTCGGATGCGAAAGGGCCACCAATTATTTTTATATCAGGCAACATTATGATGCTGCGATATCTTAAAAGGTAGCCAAAGAAAGAGACATCGTTATATTGGTTGTGAAGTATCAACTAAAGTTTTTATCGGCAGCGCCGCTGAAGTTAAGCCGTGAGAGGCAATAAGGAAATTTATCGTTGAATTTCAGTATTCGAGAAAGCGATTGGAGGAGAAGAAACAAAATGCATGGTCGTCGCACACGTTTACGTCGTTCCAATGTGGAGCCCGTGTTATAATTTTTTATATATTTTTGGACGTGAGCGACTACCTTAGGGAGTTTTCTACCGAGCCGTGAAATAGTCTGGACGGGAGAAAATTTTCGGAATCTAGTTAACTAAAATTCAAAAAATCAGTGGCTTGGAGTGTTTGGAATCCATTTTTGATGGTGAAAATGGATTCAGCACTATGAAAAACCCTTAGGGCACTCAAAATACTAAAGTTTAACAACTGTAAACAAGATTCTGGGCAAATCTTTGCCAGATTTTTTTAAAATCATTATCGGATTCTGAACGAAAACACACCCTTTTTAGACTATGCGTTATAATATCAGTTAGATCCAAGTTCCGACCGATTCAAAAGAGCACCTGAACGGGCTTGTCGTTTGTTGAAATTAGTTACGCTGAAGGCGTTTTCTTTGCAGGCTTGGGGTGAGCAAACACTGTTCACCCCAACCAATGCAAAGCTTTTCCTACCGCGCATAGAACCAATTAAAATTTGACCAATGTTTGCTCTTTATACGCTTACGCCGGCGTTTGACTTACCGCAATCCCGACGCTGGCTGATACTCGACCACACAGCCACCGATTTGTCGACGTGCTGGCCACGCCTGCACGTCCTGCGCATTCACGTCCATATGATCTGCGCGATCATGAAGCAGTGCCGTCCAACAACCGATTTATCCGCAGACGCTGCTCTGAATAGTCTAAATCGCCTAATTCCATTGACGCGTAGGAATTCAATGTCTGGTTAATGAAACCCGCCGCGGGTCGCCCGGGGCTTGGACGGGTTGGAATCAGCGTTTGGTTAACAATATTGTCCCCGACCATTCTGTATCTAAGCTCGGTGTTGAGCATCAATAGACCTCGGTGCTGAGCATCAACAGCAGGACACAGACTCAAAAATTCTATATCGAAATCAAGAATAAAAAAATTAAACTTGCAGCTTAATAAAAGTCAAGGAGAGGCATAAAAAAATCTGACCAAGCAAAAATATGGTCAGTTGCTTACCATCCATTGTTGTTTTATAGTCAAATTCACACTGCTTCAACAATGTAGAGCTAAACTTTGTCAGAAACCATGTCTGATATAGAATTTATCTGAGAAAAACAATAAACGCATTCATTTTATGTAAGTTAGCTGTAAAACCTCTAGAGTTCTTGTTCGTAACTATAATGAGGAAGAATTATCCATTGAAAAAAATAAGAAACCTTTGTCTAAATACAAAGAGGTATAAAACGATAACATACCTCAAAAATAAATGCAATTTAAAAATGTTACAGATAAACACATTGGCCTATTTATATTGCTAATCCATAATAGAAAAGCACACATTGGCCTATTTATATTGCTAATCCATAATAGAAAAGCAGGACGACCAAGTAAACCGACTGATACTTGGAAAAAAACACATGATTTAGCAATCATCACCCAAAAATGCTATTTTTCGTCCTAGACAAACGATTTTACAGTTCTGATACATGCCTTGCTGACCGAATGACAAAATTGATAAACTGTTCGACCATCTTCTCGTCTTTCAGAGACAACGTTGTAGAAGCTTCCCTTAGGCCTTTCGAACAACCGTTTTCTACACTGTTGCAGCAGGTTAGTTACAAAATGCATGCTTTACTGCTTAAATGCCCCAACAGCCCAGGCAGAAAAAATAAAGCCCGCTATCTCCCAAAGCATCACCATGAATAAGCTTCCCCAGAACTGAGGAAACGAAAAATACAACCAAACTCTTCAACATCTCCTCCATCTGCTTTCACATCATCCTCCTGTAGAAAACAGAGCGAGAAAACACATCAAAACCAGAGCGAACAAAATTAGAATTTCATTTCATTCCTCACCTCATGAGCTGGTCAACTTACATAACAGTGAAGCAAAACAATTGGCAGTGGTAACAAATCAGAACGTGGAACAGATGGATGATGAGGAAGCTGGTCCTTCATATTTCAATTCTCCAGATCCTTCATTGAGACCTGTTGCATCAAATGGTTTCGTTCCAAGAAAATCAGGGAATAAAGATACAGGAGCTGAGCAACGAAGGAAGAAAAGAATGTGTCATAGATGCCGGAAAAGTAATCGGTTAAAAGAGAAAGAAACTTGTCTGGTATGTAATGCTAAATATTGCAGCAATTGTGTACTCAGAGCAATGGGGTCAATGCCTGAAGGGCGCAAATGTGTAAGCTGCATTGGCCTGTCTATTGATGAATCAAAGCGGTCGAGTCTGGGTAAAAGCTCAAGAGTGTTGAGCCATCTCCTAAGCGCCTTAGAGGTTCAACAAATCATGAAGGCTGAAAAGGAATGCCCGGCAAATCAACTGCGACCAGAACATCTCAGTGTGAATGGAAGACCACTTTGGCCGGAAGAAATGGCTATTCTACTTGGTTGTCCTAATCCACCCCGTAAATTAAAGCCTGGGAACTATTGGTATGATAAAGTATCTGGATTTTGGGGCGCGGAGAATTGAGTTAGGTGGCGGGATAGTGTGAAAGAGAGATAAACTCTCATGCAGAACAACATGTGGCCACATTATTCTGTAACAGAGCGCATTTGTCGTATTCTAGGTGTGAATGTTTTAAATTGCCGTTAGGAAGGTCTAAGCTGTTTATGGCTGAATCATATATTTGTTTCAATTTAATTAAAACTTAGCATATATTGTTTTCGAGTGATTGTAAGTATTCTAAATATCTTCCCCTGGAAGTTTGTTTTGTTTTGTTTGAGAGAGAATAAACAAAGGGTCTGAAACGTCCGACTTTTCAACTTATATACACGCTTCAACCCTAAATATCTATTTACAATACACGTTCATTAAAATAATTGCAGTTTGATTTGTGTATGGAGTCGTCTAGTGTACATTCATATGTGCAGACCGTGTCAATTGAAAAAGTTTAATGATTCTTTATAGTTGTTGAAAAATAAACATAAATAATTTAAAAACAAGTCCATGACTTTGCTGTGTCGAGATACTTGTCGTCCTATGGTTGTTAATAAAATTTTATCTCAGTGATGGGTATTCTTCGTCTGGCTCCAAATTACACGGAATTTAAAATATTTGGACAGAATATAGGCTCATAGCTTGTTCTTGCTCCAATTTAAATGGTAACAGGACGAGGACACTTGTTTTTATAAATGGTCAAAGTCTTAGAATCGTACTTAGTGATCAACACAGCTTTTTCCACTCACCATTATTATTTTGAAGACTCTTTTTGGGTAATGGATATGGATTCAGTCAAAGAGATTATTTCGATTATTTGTTGCTGGCTCAATAATTATGGAGTCTGAACCTCTTTCAGTATCCATAGACATAGACATATAGTTCAATCACTAGCTTCTTAATAATAATTATGGAGCAATATTTTTTTAAGGTACCTTTTGAATACTTATTTCATTGTTCTAAAATCATAAATAAATTTCAGTAGAAAGTTTCACGCATTATGAATTTGTTTGTTTGTCATGTATTTACCTGGTTTGCAACGTTTTCCAAGGTTAACGTCTAAATTCTTTTATGAAGTATACTTGAATCCAACATAGTTTTTGTAGTCTCATTGTCTTTTTTGCATGAATATCTGCACAACAAATTTGAGTATTCTCATTTGTGTAAATGTTTGATATGCTCTTGTTCTTGAGGATGCAAATCACAATCATGGCTTCCACTTCTTGATGAGAGTTTTTTTCCCACCTCACTTATTTTACAACTGGTTTTTATAGTCATGTTCGGAAATTCAATTTTGGTTCATATGCATTACCAAAATTAAAACCTTGACATTGAATATGTTCCTGTAGGAGATATTCTTTTGTTCGCTATACCTTTCATGGGAATTAGTATCCGAATTGCATGTTACACCAACATTGTTTTGTTGTTTAGGTTGTGAATTTGTTTCCTTTTTTTCTTCAATGTGTCCAGCATAATTCTATTGTACATGTGTACTTGTCAGTCACAGGCAAAGAGTCAGCAAGGGCGTGATTCTTCCTGTGCAGAACATACCACTTATGTGCATATTCTTAGGTGCTTTTTCAATGTGTATTTAGTTGAATGGATGAATTACTTGCAATTTACAGGTTACAGTCTTTGGCATGTGATATGAAATCCTTTATCCACGTGAATATGTTACTCGCTCTAGCAAGGCTTCATAATTGGTGCATAGAGAATAGCAGGAACAACTCCGTCCACAATTGTCCATGACGTGTGAATACGTTCTCCAAATCTACAGGACTTTTATTTTTAGGAGTCAAATGTTATGGGCTCATTCGCAAATTTGTTGTTTTTTTGAAATTCATCGCATTTCCGAACGAAGAACTTGGTCGGTATCTCTTGAATTTGTCTAGGTTTCTGTGAGATTATTATGCATATGATACAATGTTGTAAAAATATTTTCTTGAATGTTTCAGAGGTAAATTATATCTCTTGAGTGATATGAACTTCGAAAAGTTTTACTTGTTTCAACCTTCTTGCTCTATAGGGGAATTTTTCGTGTTTGAAGATAACATTCGTGTATTTGAACTACCTTGAAACAATCACTCTCTCTTTCACTTGTTTTAGCCTTTGCTCTATTGGGTATTTTTTGGTGTTGTGCAGATAGCATTCGTGTATTTGAACTACCTTGAAACATTCCCCCTTTCATTCAGACCGTATGTGAAATTTATATGCTTATGCTACTTGTTAATTTTAATTTTAGTTTTCTTTATTTGAATGTCGATATCTGAAATGTGTAATGTTAGGCCGTGGATCAGCCATGCTGATCCGTTTTGGGGCAATTCAATGTTTACAATTTGATTTTGAGATGGTCTTGTCTCCATAGGCACCTATAAAGATGACTTGGGTTAATGCTTGGGTTAATGGCTATGTTACATTGTAACGCGACATTCGTTTCTCAAAGTACAAGCCCCGATATTTTATTTTCTGGGCATGTGCACAAATCAGGATTGATATAAGCGAGAAGCTATTTACAGGATTAGAAAGTTTAAAACCATATGATACAACATGTTTATTAATTATTCGAAGCACCCATTCGAATTCTATTAAACTCAACTCAAACCGTCCCATGCACCCTTTGAACTTCGGCCGCAGCATAACTTACTTGTTTACCCTCCATGCGTCCCAAGTTTGGATGTCAATTGGTGCTATCGCTACCGCGCAACCCCTTGTATTTACACCTTGCATGCATGATCAATCTACTATGCTAACACTTCTTCCTCCTTTTTGTTCCAAAGAAATTTTCTTCTATATTTAACAATATCACTCTTACTGTTTTTTCTTATACCATGATGTAAAACTGCCTACTACTGCGAGTTTTAATAACATGTAAAACCTTTTTACCATTACATTACTTCAAATAAAGTCAATGATGCCTTCGCGATAATCTATACGATGCACAAGAGATCTATGGTCTACCATATTGTATACTATCTATTTTCATCATATCAGTTATGCCTACATATGTAAATCTCACAAATTATTTCCTTTATACGCTCTCATTTTATACGATTATAAATGGATTCACAAGCAAAGCTATTGTTTCTTTTCAAATAGTTTGGTTCTAATTTAAATTACATTCATGCAAATTTGAGTCAATTACTTCTACTATTATTAAGACATAATGATTTAAGATAATAACCACAAAGTTATAAATTTAATTCATGGAGATGAAATTACCTACCTTCTTTCCTCCTTCAAGTTCAGCAAACAACATATCTATTTTCATACTTTTAAATGTAAAAATTCATGTAATCAATCAATGGCAGATTTCACCCCTCATAAATTCACATTCATCATGTTCCCTAACATGTACCACAAAACGATTCATGTCTCCTCCTTCCGGCGTTCCCTTGCACCCCGATGCAATTGCTAGTTATATAGATTTTGCACATGTTGAAAATAGTGATGCGAGAATGCACTTTCCGAATTGACTAATACAAAACTCTAAACAGGAATTCATAAATGGATGGTTTCGAATGGAGTACAGTCAAATTTGTTTGACTAGTTATTCACTTGTTGAGGGTTGTCACGGGCTTTGTCTATTTGATCTTTTTAATTCGTGGATTTTGTAATGGGCAGATTTATCCAAAGGTATTTTAAGTATTTAAGTATCACTTTAGGTTAGCTTAATGATGTAGATTGATTTTGAGGGCTTTAGGAAATTGAACCTATGGCTGGGCTTACTCGATGTTGAGGGTTTTTAGGAAATAGAACCTATGACATGGCTTTCTAGTAGTAACGATGCTTAAAAGTGAGACTTGCCTAATTTAATTAACTCTCAACCCTATTTTATTAAATATATATATGTCTTTTTATTTTAATATATTTAAATTTTTATAAACAATAATTTTTACTAATTATAATTAATATAATATTGATGATGATGGTTACCGTCTATTAAGACTAATGCAGTCTATCGGACCTTAAGAGAGGAGAAAGAATCTAAGTTTGATTCTTCAAAATCTTGTTTCTATGGTCGAAGAGAAAGGAAATAAGTGCTCCAAGGTTGCTATAGATGGGTTGGCGTAATAAGTCAAGAAGATTGGAAGTGTGGCAAATGGTAGGGAATTGAGAGCAAATGTAAGTAAGAGTGGGGCAATCTAAAAGGAAGTTTTTTTCATCTTCCACCTGCTTAGAATCAGAAATCTGACAAATTCTATCATTCCAAGGGGTCTTCAGAATAGACCACCTTCCGGTGTCACTCTGAAGCGCATGATAATTAGTTCTTATCTTAGCGATGTTCATTTTTTTCTTATTGTTGGACAACACCGAGAGATAATTTTGATTGTCAAGGGTGGGGTTGATCACATCCTTATAGTATCTTAGCTTCCTTTTACCCTCTAGCTCCTGATCCTCCCACAGCTTGTCCTTAAACTTGGAGGTAATAGTATTTTTGATATTATTTTTGCTTCCCATACTGAGCTCCTCCTTAATTCCCTAATAGTTTACCCAGGACTAGGCATCCTTATGCCACCCACACTTGAGGTGAAGGTGAGGGTTTTGACTACAATTAGAAGCAATTTTAGGGAGCCTTTTTTATTCCATGTTGTCAAGCTTCTTTTTATACATCAGATATTTAAACATAGTCGTACTCTCAATGGGGGAAAAAATCTGATTCGATCAAGAGGATAGGATAGGGAGTATTTCCCTTGATCTTAAGGTTGTAGGTTATGAAGTGCTTTTGAATCATCTCAATCTTCCTCCATGACTCTCTAGATATACTGTAACCGAAAACTTCAAATCTGTATAAGACAACAGGGGTGAAAAGGGTCTCAAAGAGGAACCTCTTACTCCAAATGTAAAGATCAAACGACTTACAATTGTTTTCAAGCTCATAATAAGCTTTCCAGCCCCCAATAATCCTTTTATCGATGCTATAGTTCCATTTTAGATGATGAGGGAAGTAAATGCCCAAATACTTATAAGAAGAAGCATGCTCTAAGAACTCGTTATTATACACGAAATTACCATGGCTGAACTTTTTGGATTTAATGATCACGACTTTAGTCTTATCGGTATTAACTGTCATACCCATCTTGGAATAGTAGTCATGAAGAATCTGGAGCTGCTTGTCAATGTCATAATGGCTTTTTGCAAGAAGAATGATATCATCGGCAGAAGATTAATGAGAACGCTAGCAAGCTCGGTGCCCTTACACCCCACAGATTCCAGACACTCCTCTAGCTTATCGATGTATATGCTAAAAAGGGTAGGGGATAGGGGACACCCTTTCTTAACTCCAATATTTCATTTAATGTATTTATACCACCCCTCATTCGTATTAAGCTTGGAAGTGATGGTCTTGTAGAGACAGATCACAACAATCCTCAGCTCAGGAGGGACCATGATCTCCTTAAGTCTCTCCCAAAGTTTATCTCGGGGGATAATGTTGAAAGATTTTCTAAAGTCCACAAAGCAGCAAAAGAGATTGGCTTTACTATTGTGAGATTCCTCCACAATAATTCTAAGAGTGACCATGTGGTAAATATTCCAGTGATGTCTCCTAAAACCAACTTATCCTTTAGCTCTTTTTCCCTAGATTTCAAGCCAAAGGCTAAGCTTCTTTTCCAAAATGAGCCCATAAATCTTGGCTAGGATATATCTAACCATAATGGTCCTGTAGTTGTATGGAACACCTTTGTCCCCATTTTTAATATAGGTACAATAAGGCTTTGCGTCTAAAACCGAGGGAAGCCATGCGTTACAAACAAATTAAGAAGCTTGTGGAGATAAGGAATGAGGATAGATCTTCCAATTTTAGGAATCTCAGCTTAGTATCCTTCAATATGTTTAGCTTTCCCATTAGCGAGATTATTAATACCAAATTCAATGTTGCCAAGAGAGAATACATCCTCCTTAATCAAAGTGATTAAGGTGGTGCCCATAGTGTTTAGAGATTCATACAACTTCTTAAGAGAGTTGTCCCAGTTTTCTAAGGGGATAGAATGGTTACTTTGGTTTTATGGACAAGAACTTTCCGCCAATTTTTTTTGGGCGTGAATTTAGAAAGGTGGAGAAGATAATCCTCTCTTTTATTAATATATGATTTTTTCTTCCTCTTGATGATATTTTTGCATATATTGATATTATGCAGCTTAATGATTTCATTAGAAGCGTCAATGATAGCTTTCCAGGAAATTTGGAAATCTTTGTCATACCATGGATTGGAAGTTCTCTTAGACTACTTAAACAGAATCTCATTAGAAAACTTGCTAATGGTGTTGGAAAGGATAGTAGTGAAATTGTAATAAATTTGATCAATGTTATTATTATAATCTATGGGGCCTAAATCCCTCTCTAAATTCCTTAAGAAGAGGTCGGGTTTACTTCTATAAATGCGAATGTGTCTTTTTCTTTCATTGGTCTCCTACATGTGGGTGGTATGCATTGCAATATTGAGGGATAGAGACAGAGGTCTATGGTACGAGTCAGGCTTAAATCCATTAAGAAGCTCAAAGTTTGTAATATGGTTGAGGACGAGGATTTCAGAAATTTCATAATCCACGACACTGCTACCCAGCACATGGAAACATGTCATATGACCGGAGAGGGGCCACTTGTTAATACCATTACAAATTATTAGGTCCTAGGAACCGCAAAGTTTGAGGAGCTTGGTGTTGAATAAGTTCTCGATACCATCTTCAGATTTTCTCTTGAATTTATTTGCTAAGTTATTATCTTCATCAAGCCACAAGGGTTCGGGTTTAGAGTTGTTACTTAATGTAATGGCTTGGTTAGTAGTAGTTCTAGCATTAAAATCTCCTAATAAGAGGATATTAACATCATTTCTTAGGTTGAAGATGTATTTTTCTAAAGAATTGAAAGGACAATTCTTATCCAGGTTGTTCTTCTTATAGGATGTAGAGTTGATAGGAGCAAAGTAGTAGATTACAAGAAAGATCCTATTGGTTATAGAATCAGAGATCTCGATCCAAATGTATTACCTGAAGGGGTCGATTTTATGAAGTCGGATGTGAGAGGAAAAAGTGTTCCTTATATAGAAGGCTATACCACAAAAACCCCTCCAAGAGGATTTCTTATTCCAACAAGGCCAAAGAGTGAAACGGTCGAGGTGAGTGATCCTAGATTCAGCATGCTCCCATGTTTCAACTAAGAGAATAAGGTCAGTAGCACTCAGGATCCAACTTAACATAGGATCTTTACACCATGGAAAGTCACAGAAGTTCCAAAAGAGTATTCGGAGTGATGCAAATCCCTATTTATCACTCGTGCTTGAGACTCTATCTCTAATAATAGCTTTCATATTCCTAAGGATTGCCCATTACCCGAACTTTCTTGCATCCTGAAACTTTTGAACCTCTTTCCTAAGTTCATCTTGGTCTTCTGGAATGAGATCTTCATTTATAAATATTCCTATTCTTTTTAGACTTGGTAATTTCATAATTATATCTAGTTTATGTTCATGAAAACTAACCTTGACACAGATGAGTATATTTTTATGCTCAAGTATCTTTCCGACCCTTATTGCTTCCATGAGATAGGTAGTTTTGATTTGAGATTTTGGTTTTAATTATCCTTTAACCGTTTATAATGTGTTTCATTGCTTTGTTCTTCTATACCCGCAACTATAAGATTTAAGGCTCGTTTGTGGTGCTCATGGTCGAGAACAATTAATTTATTAATTTCTTCTTTGATGGGTTTAATATCTAAGTTATTTTTTGTGTTATTTAGGGCTGAGTTATTATGTAGTTGTTCTTTTAGATTTTTAATCTAGATTTTCAAGGTGTCATTTTCTTCAACCATTGTTTGTTTACTATGTTCTATTTCTTAAATTTTACTTTTCATTTCTTGGAGTTCAACTTCTAGTGGTTGTTATCAAGCATTATAGTTAGTTCTAGTTTAAAATGTTTTTCCTTGTCTCCTTTTCATCTTTCTAAAGACTCAATGTACTCATAGAGACTATCGAATGTAATTTTACTCGGTCTCCCTTTGCTAAGGGGGGCTTAGAAATATGAAGGGAAGTATTCACAATGTAATAAAACAAAACTTAACACAAGGAGTGTAAGTGAAAACTTATGCACATATAAAGAAGAACCAATAAGAATAAGAATATGCTTTTTTTTAAAGTTCTAAAAATCTGTTTCTCTTTTTGATGCCCTTCCAGTGCCAAAAACCCTAGCCCAAGCCACTATCTTCAATGTATATGGGATGGCACAGGTCTCTGTCTTCCTTCAGAGACTACTGAAGGTTTTATTTAGCCCTCCTGTATCGCTCAACGAATTCTCCCACACTGACTCAAGATTTTCCCAAGTCTCATAACCCTAATGTGAGTCTTCATGTTGATCTGCACCAGCAACGAAAATAAGGTTGAAACTCCAAATGATCCAGCGAGGAATTATGAGATAATTAGAGTAGATCTCATTAGCATAGACTCCAACCTTTCAAATGCCGAACAACTGCGAAGCCACAACAAGCAGCGCCGGTTTCAAAAATATTTCATCGCTAAAAATGCCCAGATTTTCCTTAGTCTCATAACCCTAATCCGCGTTTTCCTGCTGATCTTTCAAATGCCGAACAACTGCGTCGATCTATTGAACGAAGCCACAACAGGCAGCGCAGGTTTCAACAATATTTCATCGCTAAAAATGCCCAGATTTTCCTAAGTCTCATAACCCTAATCTCAGTCTTCCTGTTGATCTGCACCAGCAATGAAAATAAGTCTGAGACGAGTAACGCAACTGCCACTGATCAAATGTCGAACAACTGCGTCGAGCTATTGAACGAAGCCACAACAGGCAGTGCAGGTTTCAACGCCGTAGTCTAATTGAATTTTTACGATTTTGAGCTCCCAGCATGAATCTGGTTTTTTCACCATTGGATCTTTACGATTTCTTGTTTGTGAATATCCACGCGAGCTCATGGATAAAATCATGGATTGCAGGTTCTGAAAGGTCAGTTAGCAAGATATGCAGCGTTTGTACGTATTTTTGGAATCGATACCGTTCACCAATTCTCTCAGATAATTGAAGCGCACAACCCTCCAATTATTATTATTAAAATAATAATAATAATATAATATTAATATTTTGACATCATATTGATTATAAAATTGATATTAATATAATTTAGTTATTAATATTAATATATTAATATTAACAGAAAGATATCATTAATAATATTATTATTTATTAATAATAATTTATTTATTTATTATTTGTTGTTATTTATTTATTAATAAATTTATGGATGGTTATGATTGACTTTGTATACATTACTATTAGTAATTTGTTAATAATATGAGTACAAAATTTCTTTTGAGTTATTAACTATTAATATTATTATATTATGTGGAAATTTTGATTATATTATATTATTTATTTTGAGTTTTTATTATTTTATTTTTCTCTTATAATAATATTTTTTTTTTCTTTTTCTTCTAATCGTTATTTCTTCTATTTTTATTATTTTATTCTTTTTTTTCAAATAATTATTTTTATTAACCTTATTTTTAGTTCTCAGGACTCTTCTTTATTTATACACCTGTTCGATATTTATTTTTAGTTCTGAGGACTCTTCTCTATTTATACACCTGTTGGATATTTATGTGATTGATTCTAAAAAATTATTTCTCTAAAAATATTATAAATCATAAAAAAAAAAATTTAAAATTTAAAATTAATAATTTTTATTAATAAAATATTTCAATAATAATTTTTAAAAATAATTTATTTTATATATATATATATAAACTTCTACCAATACACCAACTAAATTTTAATTCGCACATATATAGAAAGAGAACCATTGAGTACAGATTATATTATAGCCTTAAATATAAAGTTGTTTATAAATTCAGTACTATTAGAAATCCAAAATCTTAAAATTTGATATCAGTAATTCATATTTTCAAAAATTTATGTCCAAATTTATCATAATCTTAAGAAAATTTCTAAATTATTTTGTAAGTGTTTTAAACTGCACGCTTAAATATATAGACGAACCCAAAAACAAACAGTTAAAAAAGTTTTCCACTAGACAATAGGCAGTCGTCGCGATACTCTTAAACAATTTTAAAAATTTATCTGCTGTCGTGGCAATGATTTCAGGGCGGTTGTTGTCCATTTTTTTTTAAAATTTTAATGTTTTCTTTGTCTGGAAATTAGCTGTGTAGGAAGGTAGGGATGTCGTGGAGTAGGTGGGCCATACGACTACAATAGACGTAAACCATGGGCCATGGGGAAGGAACTGTTTTGAATGAAAATCCTCAATGTTATTTTAACTCTATTAGGTTGAACTAATAATTAGTTTTCAAGAGTTTGTGATGAGACACGTAGTGATGGTAGCGGAGCATTAGTTTTTTTTTCCTTTTTCTTTTTTCTTTTTTCTTTGTTAAATAAAATTCATGTTTTTACAATGTTAAACATTAGAAATTGTATTAAGAGGTGCAAAGGAATGTAGATAGGAGTACTAAAGAAATGTGAAAGGAAATAATCAAGCTAAATATATGGACAATTAAATACAATCAAAATTTGAGTTTTTATAGAAGTAGGAGATTAAATTTAAGAAAAAAATTACATTAACATAAATGTTCTAGAACAATGGCATAGTAATGATGGTATCCTTCCCCTTCATGCTCCCTCCACATCCTAAGCTTTACGATATGACATTTGAGAAATGGAGGAAGTACCAAGGTGGGATAGGAATCAATCAATGTCAAATATGAAGAGAGAAAATGAAATCCTTGCCAATAATAAGAAAGGAAAATTAGAAAACTTCAGAAAAAATGCTCATTTGAATATAACACTAGGCTCACAAGCATCTCTAGCCAGATTGTGCTACGTTATATAATCAGAATTGAAACATTTAAACTTGTAGATATTAAATGTATTTATAGTCCAATTAATAAAAAACTTCATATGTGAGTGCTTGACCACAATCACGACACCCATTTTCCCTATATCATCTAAACAGAAAATCAGTAACGTCTTCCATTTACACTTTGCATGTATTAGCCACATAACAAAAGTTCCAATGATGGAATGAACTTTTATGAAATATTTGTATTGGGAGAGAAGCAAGATGTTCAAGTATTTAATAAGAATTGACTCCTAGGCCTAAGAACAGATACTTCAAAGAACTTTGTGCAAATCAAAGAGAGAACACAAACAACATCTACTTGGTTGACGATAACAATTGCAACATAGATAAATAAAAAATTGTCAGAACCAAGCAAATTCACTAAAAAGGTCTCTTCAAATAAGAATATCTAAGACGCTATATATGTGTTACAACAGTCTGTATATCTATACTAACCTCACCAACCAAGACACATAGGATTCAGATTATTAAATTCGAGAAACTTTCTCAATGGAAACAACATATTTAATACTAGCAACACAAAAATTGATTCATTGCAATATATCCCCACTTAAAATTGTCTCAACTATAAGCCTCTCAGGACTCAGAACTGTAATTGAAATGGTCACATTTGTTAGGAGAGTTCATTGGCAATGATGTAATTTAGATTAAACTTGTAAGTGTACACTGCGAAAAATGTGGTGTTGTTTTTTGATGACTATGGAACAAGGTGTTCTTTTGCTAATGCTGAAACAACTTTCATATAATAGGGAAAAAAACCACTACAAGAAAAAGAGATGTGTTTCACTTAATAATTAAGCACCAATAATTCACTTACTTAGCATGGAAATATTAAAAAATGCACTTACTTAGCAAGAGCATTAATCACCATGGAAATATTAAACAAACATGTTGTAGGAATTTTCACTTTCTGAAGGATAGTTGGAAGACATCTAAGGTCCTCCTCGATCACTATGTTATGCTAGCAAGCTGTTATTTTACTAATGCTCAAGCACCTATCATATAATATGAAAAACACCGTTGCAAGCAATAAACATATGTTGCACCTTGCACCTAATAATTAAGCACAATGAACTCCCTGCCATAGTAAGAGAATTAATCACTTATAAAACATATGATATCATTCTCAATGGCTAAGTATGATATTAAATGTAGCCATAATCTGTTCAAGCCATATTAACCCCTATAAAATCCCAAATATGCAGAATAGATCGCAATGGAAACTTTCCAATGTATTTAAGATTGGCCTTTGCTCCTAACCCACCCCTGTGAAGTATGAATACTCACTTAAAGTACAGCCAAAGACCTAATGCTTATCTCCTCCCATCTTGCAGATCCAGTTAAAAGCATAGTCCTAATTTAAGTAGCAATGTAGATAGAGTAATAATATATTGATTTCATGGCCGAAAAGAAGTGGTTCTCATGTTGATGGATGCATCGGGGAGAAGAAAAACAAGGTTACTTTTATCTATGAAACCTAATATAACAAATTTTTAACAAAATAGTACATATCCCAAGGATCAACCAACAAGTGCATAATACCATCACAAGGAACATTCATCAAGATTATAATTTCGTAAAAAGGACCTTTCAACATTGGGTGTTGGAATGACAGAACTACCATGTCCTAGCTGAAGAGAATGCCAACATTCATGCCCAAAGATGAAGAAAATGAGTTAGGGAAGCCCAGTTTGAGGTTTATAAGGGATAGTATAGGGATTAGAAGGAACTAAATGATGCATGGAAATCTTAAGAGAATTTAGGGGCACAAAGGTTAAATTTGATTTTTAAAGTTCAAGATGTAAAATTATTTACGAGCATGCAACCAACAAAAGAAAAATAGGTAGAAACGGAATAAAATATTTGAACAGAGCTTTAAGAACTATAGTAGAGATGTAGTCTATGAGAGGTAGACTGTGAGAAACAGAATCCTTTGTCATGTGCACAACGTTCATACTGCTCTTGGATACTCTTAGGCTTTAATTATCAACCACGACTCCAAAAAGTTATTTTTCATCTTATGTGTTGTTCAAACTCATTTAATATGAATAGAATTTCATTTATTTCTCCACAACAATTTTAGTGTCGTTCTTTATTGTCAAATATGACATATTTCATGATGAGTTTCATATTTTTGAAAATTTTACTATTTGTGTTCTGACTTGCATATATTTATACATTTCTTTCTTATTGGGATAAGCTTCAGTTTTTCTAAGATGTTTCAACAAATATATTTTCATCATAACAAAAAATATCAGTTGTAATCAACTTCAAGAACATCATACCAAAAGATACATACATCTTTTTTTAACCACGAAAGGAACCATCTCTATAGAGTAACAATGGCAACAAAATAAGCATCATGTGAAAAAATTTACATTATGTTGATACACATTTTACATAGGCCTATTGCAGCCACATTTTGCACTCAGTTAAAAATCATTTTGATCATATCCAGCAATATGAAAATTTAGCTGTCAGAAAATCTATGCAACTGTTACCCACAAATTGAATCATACATGTGAGCTTCAATTCTTGGCACTGTCTGTAGTGACCATCATGAAATGAAATGACTTTGAAAACGACATATTTACTAACATTCATAAGAACTTGGAAAATTAACTTAGCAACCAATTTGGATGCTCTGCGGGACTAGCTGAAAGTCCTAAAACCATGATGGCTAGTAAAGGCATAGCAACAAAAAATCATAAGATAAGGGTTGAATCCATCTTTTTTGACTGGTGTTGTTTGGTATTGAATTTTATACCCAAATTTATTCATATGCTTCTTGCATTAACAAAATCAGTTCAAAATGTAAGACATTCAGGAGACAAAACTAGTTTTGGTTGCTTTCCAATATTTAAAAATCCAACGACAATGAATGTGACAAAAGATCCGGAATGATACTATTTCAATTTAAAAATTTTAATAATGTTCAAATACCAACATAAAAATTTCAAAATATATTCTACATTAAATAATGTTAAGGTGACAAGTTATAACTTATACTGTTGCTATAGCATACAAAACCAAGCCAAAGATATTTGATATTATTCTTCAGCTTTAGGGTTTTCCATATCAATTAATCTCAATGAAAGGACTACATAAATAATCGTAAGTGGATGTGTTCATTCCAAAAAAGAGACTAAGATACCTATTATTAGTTCCTACCTACTCCACAGTAAATACCACGTAAGCCACCCTCCCTATAAACCTTTTCAAACACATCAAGTATACCCTTATAAGCTAGATGGATACGGACATGCCTTGCAACATTACCTGACTCTGTGGTATATAAACCAGTCACCTGAAAAAAAATATTCAGAATCATAAACACATGAGTTGAGGGACATAGAGACCGTAGCATATTCAATACCTATATTATTGGAGGGCATATAAACAAATTATTTTGAAGCTTTTCCTCAGAAAGAGCTCATGACCTAAGCCTAAATCCTATATAATAATTGACTCATAGAATTCAAATTTACATATTCAATTCTCTACCCACGAGACTACTGCTATAGTGACCAGAAACTGAAATGGGGGCAAAAATTTGCTAAAAAATAAAAGTTTTCGGAATGGAGTGGAACCTGAAGTACCAGATAGGTCTCATCTTCCCGATTCCAACGCACTTTGTTTTGGTCAAAACAGAGTCTGTATGAGAAAGTTAGAGCAATTTGTTTGTTTGCACAAACAAGTAAATTTTCAAAATAAAAGGTCAGATAGGGAGCCCAGTCAACGGTCCGTATGGATGATGTGGCCGCTGATTGGGCTGGTCAAACGAATGGTCAAATTTATCTGTCGAATGGAAAGTTTCCACTTGGCAGCATGGGACAAGTTCGTATTTGGGGTGACATGTCGAAGTGTTATTCATTTAATTTCTAACCAATCAAGTGATGACATGTGGCTAGCCCGGAGGCTGCCATGTGCTCCTGCAAGGTCGAAAGGTTATAAAAAGGCATCAAGGTTCGACCCCACAACCTCCCACCACACAACAAAACACCTTACTGCCTCCACTCCGAGTTAGTTCTTACAATACATTGCACCTGACATTTACTTATGTTTAACTAAGGTTTATGGTAGAGGAAAAAACAGGCCAAACCCATTCCATAGAGCCCATGCGCTACGGCCATGGTGAGAGCTCCAATGCTAAGTGGAGTTTATTTTTAAACTTCGATCAATTAAACAATAAACCCATGTTTATTAGCGCTAATCAAATGTTTAATGCGGATAAGTTTTAAATGTGCAGTTAGCGCTTTAAGTGTGCTTAATTAGCGCTTAATCCTCACTTAATAGTTAATTGACGGAGTTGCTCCAGTTTTGGTGGAACTTCCAGTTAGGGGCGCAGATAACTAAATTAGCAGAGCAATTAGTGGGGTTTATTGAAACAGGAATAAATTTTGCATAGAGAGTCACAATTCGACTCATTCAGAACCAAAACAGGGGTATTGGGGGTGTCCCAGAGCCATTGGAGTAGGTTTGAGAGCCACCAAAGCTCAGGAAATGATTGTATCCAAATTTTTGATCAATTAATCAAAGAGGGCCAAGACATTGAAGCTTGTCCAAGGAGATGTAGCCTAGGAGGGGTGAACTCCTTCATCACTAATATGTAATGTAATTGCTATGTATTATATCCTCTGCAATTTACTTGCTATTTATGTGTTTTTAATGCTAATCTACTTCATGAATTTCTCATAAAAGATAGACAAATTTGACACATAAAACCCCTCATAAACTTGCTATTTGACACAATAATTAAGAAATTTTCTTGTATAGTGATAAGGAAGCTAGCACAACAAAACTAGTTTGTCCTATTCAAATCATTTTTGTATTAGAGCCACACTTTGCTCATTTTAGCCCATGTTTATATCAGGGTTTGCCAAGGTGAGCTAGAAAAATAGCTATTGGTTTTGTATTTGTACAAGGAGAATTTAACTGTGTGCTAGTTTATATGTGTAAGATTGAGAGAGGAGAAGGTCAATATTGAGGACCCAAGTCTCAAATCATAGTAAAGAAGATTTTTTTTTTATGCATTACAAGTGTGAATATGTCAGCTGCATCCAAAATTTTTTCTAATCAATCTTCCTTAGAGATACTCTTTGATGAAGAGATGTTGCAGAAGCTCTTAATCATGAGAGATATGGTGCAGGAGATGGTTGAATATAGGAAGGAGAGCAGTAGGCTTGAGGAGCACTTGATGGCCATGGAAGAGGAGAAGCAAGAGATTATTGAAAATATGCATGAGATGGAGTCTCAGCTCCATATTTCAAATGAAACTCTGGAAAAGATTTATGAGATGGAGATTCAACTCCATGATTCCAAGGAAATCGTATCCAAGTATGCACATGAAAATGAGGTATGCAAATAAAGTTTATCTTCAATTTTCTCTCAAGATCAATGTCTTAGTGTTTTTGAAAGACACACTAGAGGAATAGGGTCCAAATTTAAAAAAAAAAAATGGGCTATGAAGGTAAAGGGTTAGGAAAACATGAAAAAGGAATAATAAAACCTATTATTGTTGAGGGAAGGTCTAGGTACATGGGTCTAGGTTTTGGTGAACAAGATGATGTAGAGAACTAAAAAACTATGAAGACTTTTGGAAATGTTTCAAGAAAGGCTTCCATTGCATATTCACTACCTCACGATTATGTTCGTGGAGAATACAACAAGTTTACAGCCACTGTTGAAGAGATTGCTTTTAGCCATGCAAGTAATGGTTATGAACATCAAGAAGATGGAGAATTCTCCAAAGCCAAGGAGGCACATGAAGGTGTGTTACACAGTATTTTGTCACCGTCATCCCAAACATTGGAGGACCATTTTAGTGACTTCTGCATATTGTCATACCTTGCTATAAGTGTCATTGCGTCCCTTGGCATGTTAAGAAAATTTCCTCTGTTGATCATTCCTCAAGCATACTCTCAAAAACATGTGATTTTGAGTCAGATCTGGTAGGCAGTTATGGCCTCGCGCCCATGGAGAAATTAACACTGGGCCTTGTGCCCATTGGTGCTCTATCTCAGTGGGGCACGTGTGCCGAGCTATTTTTGGAAATTTTTGTAAATAGAAACAAAGTTTACATGCCTAACAACTTCGTGAGCAGAGTCATCATGGTTTTTTCGACTGAATAACATCGAATTCATCCCTTTGGCTTCTTGTTTCCTACAATTGTGCAACTCCCCAAAGGGATGAGACCTCTCTTCCACCTTATGAGGGATCCCAAACCACTCCCTCCTCTCCTATAAATACTTCCTTCTCACATTGTTTCAGCTAGCTGAACAATCATTACTATAGCTGGTTTGTAGAATAAGGTTGAGAGGAATCCATTGTTGAGAGAGAGTTTAGGTGCATTGCCTCATTGAGTCTGATCTCGAACGAATGCTTGAGATGCGTCTGACTGAACCTACCAAAGGAGGCTGCAACGTCAAGGCATTAAGGTTGTAAACTTATTTTCTCTATCATTAATACATGATTGGTTTTTTATTCCAATTTTGTGTTCGATCATATGCAAAATGTTTGATTCTCCTTGACCAATAGAATAGCTGTAAATGAAAGTATGTTTTCATATGTTGTCTCCGTTCACTTGATCTTTGTGCAGGTACAAGGACATTATCACTTAAGGACTACGATGTGTGAAGAAAAAGGTTAGAGGATCGATGCTACAAGCCACGATAAGAGCATTGGACCAAGGTAAGTTATCTATCCTGAGTTGTTTTTCATTTATATGCTAGGAGTCCAAAAGTCCAGCATGTTCCCTTGTTGCTAGACCCACCATAGGCCTAAATGGATCGCCTCTGTCTGCAGAGGGGATTTTCCTGCTCAACAATTCGACGACCATATTGGGGATCAGTGTGTTTTTCATCTCTCATTGTTCATCTAGTGTTTATCTTGTTTGTCCGACTTTGGTCTTATACTGCTTTTCCACTTTGTTTTGCTTGTTTGACTATTTTCAGCCATCATACTTAGTCTCAAAGTGTTGAGTCTGGCCTTCTCTCAGCGATTTTTTATCCTTTCCTTAGTTTTCCTGCTCGGCGTTGTTGTTTCTTCAATAGTCGCACCGATTGGCACCTGTTGCTTATTTTACAGGTGCGCTTTCCCCTATTCAGTGTGGATTACAGCTGAACATTCACTCTGAATCCTGTTGGTTTGGATTTGGGCCTCTTCCCTGAGTTTTTACAATGTGTATTGCTTCTAGATTAGTTTTTCCCTTTTGAATTAGTCCACTTGAATTTCTTTGACTCCCCTATCTCATTCTTCTCAGTTGTTTGCCCACCATCTGATCAGTGTGGTTCGTGATCCTAGGGTATCTAGGTGTCTTTTGCCATTTGTTCGGCCACCTCCTCACTGAGCCTTTTGATTTGAGTTTGAGTCGGTCTAGTCTTTCATATTTTCAACTTGTTGACAAATTGTCTGATATTTTCTTTCGATTCTATGTGTCGTTGGGTCATTGAACTATCATCTTGGTGTATGTTTGACCTTCCCTCTATCACCTTGAGCATAGATTACATTGGTCACTGAATCGATTTGAAAATTTCTTTTTTTTCTTGAAGGAATGCATCTTTGTTTTGAGTGTGTTATATATTCGTAATGAATTGGTCTCTTTGTTTTTTATCGTTTCATTCGAGTTGCTCAAAACTAATATTCATTTTTTCTTTTAGTGTAACAACGAATGATTGCTTCTCATTCATCTAAGAGAACAAAATTTGCATTCTTTCTCTTGGTTTGAAAAAAAAAAGCGTCCTTTTGGATTAATAGATTTTAGTGAACAAGGAAATATATTTTTGTTTTCTTCTTTGGTTGTGTTAGATGTATTAGGAAAATCTCTTCTTGCATTCGATCGATTGTTGCTTCATTGTGAACTACTATCCCTCTCTTAGCTAGCTATTCATCGAATTGGAATGATGTTCTTTCGCATGTAGTTGTGCATTAGGAGTTTGAGATTACATTTGGTAAGGCCTTGAAATTGCAAAATTAATTCAAGATCAACTTTAAAATGAATTTAATCAACCTAAGGAAGCATTGAAACTTAACGCTCATATTTAGAGGTCTAGGCCAGTGACGTGTTTCGACGTCATTAAATGTAGTAGTTGTCATTCACCATTTGGCATTAGACAACACTAGCACGAACTTGTGCTCCCTGTACCATCGAGTATATAAAGGGAGACCCTCATAGGTTGCAATCCTTTATCTATAGGAGGCCGAGTCTGCTGCCCTGTAACCATGATACACTGAGCACAACATTCAGGGAGATTGCATGCACATATGTTAAGTCCTTGATCATTTCTCTTTCATTTGATCAACAAGGTGTATATTGCAGTTCATGGGAGCTTGGTACACCCTCTTTCTTAGATTTCCTAAGTAGTCACTTTGATATTTCGGTGACTCCCTAAAAATTGAAAAGATCATCGAGCACTTTTCCTTTCAAGCATGTCCAACCTGAAAGTGACTAGAGTCACCTTTTGCCCTTTTCTTAACTCTTAAAATATGAAAAGGAAGAGTTTTGTTTCAATGTCATAAAATTGATTACCTACGATCACACGGCCATAAAAGTTATTTTCTTGGCTTGTTCTTAATTAATTCATTAGTGTTTGGTCTTGAAACCTTGAATTGGTCATCTCTTTTCTCTCTTGTTTTTTGAGACAAAGTCACAGTGGAAAAACCACCAGTTTCATTGTCCCCTTCATTGCCTCGTAGTGAAGATCCTTCTCCCGAAGTTTCTTCAAAGGCATCTCAACCTACTAGGCCTTTGGGTTACTGGCATTCTGTTATCTCGAGTATTCTACCTCTTGCTACCTGATCTCCTCCTGAGGAACCATTTGATATCAATTGGAAACCTCTAGACGTTTGGGCTGGTTTTAGGGGCGAAGAATATCCTCACCTTACCTTTGAACCACTTGCCTCGGAACCGCTTGAATCAGCATTAACACATGCTTTACTTACCAATGCTCGTCGCCCTTTTGCTGAAAACATGTCTTCATCTGACATGGATGCTACGATTCCCATCAGTAGTGAAGAGATTTATTTTTCTATGGGAGACAATCAATTCCCTCCATAGAATTTTCCTTATGTCTCAGGTCAACCTTCCTCACAGCCTTTATCTCTCCCAGTCAGTTATCGTTCATTGAGTAAGATAATTTCTGGTGCTACATCTTTGTATCAGAATCCAATATGGTTAGGTACATCGGCTTGCTTGGACGGGTCATTTTTATCAGGTCCACCCCCATCGACTCCCTTCACATCGATGATCGTTACATCTGTCCTAGCCCAACCCACTGTTTGCGTGGCTTAATTCGCTCCATCTGTTAGTGTGATTATGTCATTACCGAAATCTTCTATTGTTTGTGGGAAGAATCTCATTGCTTCTACGACACCTGTTGGGCCCTCCGTGAGTGGATCACAACCTCATGTATCGAGAGTCCATCAACCTACTAGTATTGTGCCTATCGCCTCTAATCTAATTCTTGTAAGTTTGACGTATGATCAGTACATGTTGGCCATTCAGAAACATAATTATTTCCCTCAGGGTTCTCATTAAATGAAAGTTCCCATCAATCCTCCACATTATTATGATGAGCACAAAAATCACATCTATTTACATGGGCCTAACCCGCCAGGTCCATTGTATGTCCAAACACCTCAAATGTCGGTTTTCCCCAACCAATTTACATATCTACAGGGATAACCCTATGGTTCACAAGGACAACCCTTTCAGGGACAACCTTCGGTCCAACAGGGACAACCCTATGGTCTTGTTGGTCAACCTCATGTTCAACAGGGAGCATCTTATGTTGTCCAGGGGCAAACCTATCCATCTCAGGGATAACCTTTTGTGTAATAGAGCCAACCTTATGTTCAGAAAGGCCTAAATATTGTACAGCAAGGTCAACCCTCTACTACTCAGCTGGCCCAACCTGGTTTTCAGGGGAAATTTGGCTCATCGCAAACATCAAGCCAACCTGTCCCTCAGGGGCAGCATGGTGGCTCTTAGTATCCAGGTCAACCTGCACCCTAGGGACAGCCTGTCTAACCCCAATTTCTAGACCAACCTACACCCCAAGGACAACCTGTTCAACCACAATATTCAGGTCAACCTGCACCCCAGGGGCAAACTGTCCAGCCTCAAGGCCCACGTTTTATTCCTCAAGGTCAATCGTAGGTGGTAGAATGTCCACCCCAATGCATTGCTTACATTTTGCAACAAGATCCATACGTTGCTCAGAAAGGACCTCAGTGGTTCGCTCAAAACCAATATCCTGGTCCTTGACCAGTGTATGGGCTAAAATATCAGAATTATAACCCCTATGGACAAAATCATACTGAACATAACATTTGGGGTCAGAACTTCTCCCAACCTGGTTGGAATCCCACTACTGGTCTTTACCAAAGTCCTACAATGCCTTTGAATCTGTAATTTCTCTTTCTTGCTACGCTAGAACTACCCCATGTGTCAAAATTGACGAATGATCCTATCCTTCATAATCCATATTGGCCCCCAGTTCCGACTAAAGTCCCTGGCGATTGTCCCAAATTTGAAGGCAAGATGGGAGAAGACCCCCAAGTGCATGTTATGACATAACATCTTTGGTGCTCCTCTAACTCTTGGGTTGACGATTCAATTCGACTATGTCTTTTCAAAAGGACTCTCACTAGTGACACTGCTAAGTGGTACACTGAGCTTTCCCACGATGTCTTTCAATATTTCAACTCTTTAGCCATGGAATTTGTTACCCACTTTAATTTACCAGTTCGTTATGAAATTGGGACACACCTCCTCACATCCTTGAAATAGGATTGAGCTACTTATTTCTCTGATCATACTCATGAATGGAGGTGACGTCATCATTTTATCAAGTTTGAGATTCCTGATCAACTTCTAACTGATTGGTTCACTACCTCTTTTATCGCTCTAATTGCTAAGTACATCACTATAGGGGCATGTGTTAGTGAGGAACAAGCCATCACTCGTGCCCAGTACCTCGATTTGGTGTACTCTCAATCTGGCACACTATATGAACTGTTGCCTAATGCTCCTCGACCTGGAACTACCAAGGCACCAGCAATGCCATATGTCAACAGTGTCATTGGTTCTATGTCTCAGACTTCTCGTAAGTCTTCTCCAAATCTTGTGAAGCAAAAATCAACTTCTTCCACTGATACTGCTTCCCAACCACCTCCCAATTCTGGCAAGGCCTCGGAAGTGAATGCCGTCCAGTCCAATCCGGCGAATAAAAATTCCAAAGGAAAGAAAAAGGGCAAAGGTAAAGCCAAAGCTGATGCCGCAAAAGATGATTCCTTGAAACCTAGTGCTGATGATGGTCAAAAATGGAAACCAAAGTACCCTTGTATGATTTGTGACGATGAGCATTACACCAAGGATTTTTCCCGATGGGCTGAGGTGAGCCAACTACTCAAAGCCACTCAAGGCACTCAAACTATTCTTAAATAACCATTCCCATCTTAGAAAACTTAGATGATGGAGCAACCTCATTCCTCCACCCCATTTGGCTCACAATTTTTCATGATGAACGGTCCTGCACCTGTCTCTATCGCTACCTAGTCGAAATATTATACCGAACCATGTCAGGCAGCAGGGAAAGAGATTGTTGATGGTCCTCCTCCCCCGCCTACTTCTGGCTCTCTTCACATTGAAAGGCCCAGTCTTGAGCCTGTTCTATGGCCACCTTCTAAAGGTGTACTCTAAAATTCTTCCTATAATCCAAATGCCCATGCCACTCAGTATTACAGTATTTTTGAGGACTTGGCTCAGGCGCCATCTGCTATGTCCACGTTGGAAGTACTTCAGAGTTGTCTACCACAATAGAAGGCTTTTTTATCTACCATCAAAGGGGTTCACCCCACCGATTCTAGCCTTATCACTTTCGATCTGGAAAATTTCGTCTCACGTCTCCCTCACTAGCTTGCACTGATTATGCAAGTTGGGATTAATGGAAAGAAAATCCATCGAGAAGTTGTGGATGAGGGTGCATCTACTTGCATCATGTCTTATACTTGCTAGAAAGAGATTAGTTCTCCAGCCCTCAATCAATCTCCAAATGCTTTAGAAGCTTTTGACGGAAGGGAATATCGCTCTCTTGGTGTTCTTACCAGTTTACCTATTATGTTAGAAGGGTAAATGGTTAACGTTGAGGTTGAAGTCATTGACGCCAAAATCAATTATAGTCTTCTCCTCGGTCACAGTTGGACTCATGCCATACTATGTGTCCTATCCACTCTCTTTCAAGTGTTTCGATTTCCACACGAAGGAAAGATCATCACCATCGATTAGCTGTCATTTTTCACTTCCATGTCTTCCGAGAGAAATGTTCCATATGTAGATCATATTCCTATGACTTATGAGAGCATAGGACCGAGTATTTTCAAAGATTTTTCCCTTATGGGTCCTTTTTCTCTTCCTCTGTTCAACACTACTCAAGTCAACATGATCTCCACATCTTCTGATCCATGGATCATCCCTTCACCCGAGCATATTGATTTTTTTTGTGACACGATGCTGTTAAGCCCAATAGAAATTGATTATTGCAAAATTGTTTAGGCTTTGGCTCCTCCTCCCTCTGAACATACTCCTTTGAGTGTGTCTATTGACACGTATTCTCAATCCCCTTGGCTCGTCGCTTCAGATTGTCCTAATTCCTTAAATGAGATATTTCCCACTGATGAGGCCATCATGGAAACCATGTCTCTTAAGGATCCTCCTTGGGATGATAGTCATCATCGTTCCTCCTTTATGACTAGCCTTGGGGCCATGTCTATTTGTATCGATAAATTCTCTTCCCAAGTTCCCTCCCATCTGCTTTAGGCGCCCATATTGACACATGAAGTTTTCATGGAGGGTAACCTGAGAAACATTACGCAAATGATGCCTATCGACATCTCTGTTAAACTAGGGGTTGTCGAGAATATCCATATTGGGGTGACCTATTATCCTGATGAGATCGAGGTCTATACTAGTCTCTTCAAAGAGTTTCGAGATGTTTTCACTTGGTCTTATGAAGAAATTTCCGGTATCGCTCCGAGTATAGTTGTGCACGAGATTCCTACTTATCCTGACATGAAGCCTATTCACCAACGTGTTCAGACCATGTACCCTAGAAAAACATCCACCATCAAGGTAGAAGTTGAAAAACTTCTTAAAGTTGGCTTCATTTATCCGATTCCCTTCACAAAATTGGTTTCTAATATTGTTCCTATAGATAAAAAGTTGCGTACTATTTTTGTCTGTGTTGATTACCGTGACATCAACCGCACTTGTCCTAAGGATAATTATCCCATTCCTTTTATCGATCAGATCATTGAAGAGTGTGCTAGGAGTGAGATCTTTTCCCTTATGTATGGTTTTCCTGGTTACAACCAGATCAATAATCTTTCGGCCAACCAACACAAGACCACCTTTATCTAACCTTGGGGTACCTTCGCCTACAAGAAGCTTCCTTTTGGTCTTAAGAATGTTGGGGCTACATTTCAACGAGCAATGTTGTACGCTTTCCATGATATCAATCACATTGTTCAACCCTACCTAGATGAACTTCCGAATCATTCTGCTAAGCATAAAGACCACCGAGATCACCTCCATCAATTTTTCCTTCACTGTAGATGCTATAACATTCAACTCAATCCGCATAAGTGTGTCTCCTGCGTTGATTCCAGTAGACTCATTCAGTTGATTGTTTCTAAAGATGAAATTCGTCTCGATCCTCTTAATGTCTAAGCTATTATCCATATCCCCTTTCCTTCCTCTTTACATCAGTTAAAGAGTCTGCAAGGGAATGTTAATTTCCTGCGTCATTTTATACTGAATTATGCTGAAGTAACCAAAGGCTTCACACAATTTCTCAAGCAAGGCATCATGTTCCTTTGGGATGAGATCGCCCAAAAATATTTCGATGCACTGAAGACATTGCTTATCAATTCTCCTCTCTTGCATCCTCCCAATTATCATCGTGACTACTCCCTCTACTTGGCTACCGCATTTAGCACTATTTCCATGGTTCTGGTACAGGATGACGATGATGGCAAGGAGCACGTCATTTATTATTTGAGCCACAATCTTCTCGATACTGAAACACATTATCCACATGTCTAGAAATTGGCGTTGGCTGCTATTCAAGCCATCCAAAATTTTCGCCATTATATTCTACTTCGCACCGTAACCGTGATTTCGGATTGTAACCCCATGTCTTATATACTGACTTGACAATTGCTGGGGGGAAAATACTCAAAGTGGATCGTTATCCTCCAAGAGTTCGATTTGGAGCTCACTACTACCAAATCGAAGAAATTGTTGGTTTTTATTGATTTGATTTGCTCTTTACCGTCGGCCTCTGCTCCCTCTGGTTCTGAGGAACACATTACAGATGACACCCTTTTTCTCATTAACACCCTCGATCTGTGGTACGGTGATATCATCATCTATCTTCAGACTTCCACCTTTCGATCTAAGTTAATGAAGGATGCTCGTCGACACATTAGCCATCTTTTGCAACCTTATCTCATAGTCGAAGACACTCTATACCACGTCGACATTGATTCTGTCCTCCTTCGGTGTTTAACTCTCGAGGAGGTTGAAAAAGTCCTTAATGACTATCACTCTGGCACATGTGGTGGTCACATGTCTGGATATGCTACTGCACGAAATATTCTTCGTGCTGTATATTTCCAGCCTACCATTTTTAAGGACTTTATTGTTGCTGCTCGCAAGTGTTACGATTGCCAGATTTACCAGTGCAAGATGTGCACACGGCCCATACACCTCCACCCTGTCATTACCGTTGGTCCTTTTGCGAAGTGCGGCATCAATTTTATGATGTGTAACCATCAATCAGTCGGGGGGCATGCTTATTATCGTAGCCATGGATTACTTCACAAAATGGGACGAAGCAATGCCTACACTCATAGTTGATGGTAAGACAGTTGCACAATTTCTGTTCAATCATGTCATTACCAGGTTTTGAATCCCTCAAGCCATTTTCACTGATCATGGCTCTCATTTTCGTCATTACATGATGGCTAAGTTGACTTCTAGGTTGGGTTTGCATCATGACAGCTCAACACCGCACTACCCCAGGCCAATGGCCAGGTTGAAGCCGTGAAAAAAGTTCTAGTCACTATGATTCAGTGTATGATTGGGATGCACAAGTCCAATTGGCATCTCAATTGTTTCATCTCTTTGGGATTTTCAAATATCGGTGAAGGATGTAACCAGATTATCTCCATTCCATCTTGTCTATGGTCTGGAAGCTACCCTTCTGATTGAATGCGAAATCCCTTTTATCAATATAGTTTTTGAATTACTGTCTAATACCTTGCTAGAAGAACAACGTCTTCTATATTTGGAGAGGCTTGATGAAACTTGCTGCTTTGCTGCTCTAGTCATAGAAGCACAGAAAAAGTGGGTCAATGCTCATTTTGATAAGACAATTTCCCCTTGTACCTTTGTAGAAGGAGACCTCATCCTCTTGTATGAAAAAGCTCATGATAAGTTGGGAGTAGAAAAATTGGAACCCATGTGGCATAGGCCCTATATTGTCAAGCGCGTTTTGCAGAATGGGGATTATGAGCTAATTGAATATGAAGGCTATCCTTTGGATCAACCTAGAAATGGGCTATACCTCAAAAAATACTATGCATGAGTTTCTCGTGCATTTCCTTTTGTACATTAGTGTGTTTTTCATTTTTGTACATTTTTTTGACTTGGTGTGCTTTGCGAGTAGTTTTTCCTGCTTATTATGTCGTTGCTTACTATGTAGATGTCTATCACTCCTTATGTTGGTTTCACAAATGGTGCCTCCAATGGTACCCAAAATATGTATTCTGTAGCCTGGGTGATTTATAATCCTATTGGTGAGTTGATAAACTTTCAAGGTATTTGTCTAGGATGAACAACACATAATTTCGTTGAATATAGTGCCACCATTGAACTCTTAACCGAGGTCATTTCTCTCGAAATTCATGCATTAATTGTGAACCTAGAATCTCAGCTTGTTGTTCTTCAGCTTAATGGGCATTAATCTGCTAGAAATCCTCAAATCTTAAGGTTGTATTTGCGTGTTCGTTTATTATAAAGGAACTTTGATTATATCACATATCAGCATATTCCTAAAAGAATGAATGTGTTAACTAATGGAGTAGCTAATGTTGTATTAGAAAAACATTGTAAAAGCATCATCATCACATAATAATATTTAGACAAGAATATATATATATATATATATATATATATATATATATATATATATATATATATATATATATATATATATATATATATATAGAGTGTTTGCATCCACTTGCATCATAAGTTAAAAAAATATGTGTGTTTTGGTTACATCCTGAGACACTATGTCTCTCAAAAAATATGAAGAAATAAAAGCCTAGGTGACTAATCATCATGATTCTCATGGTAGCATGTCATTGCATGCACATGCCACCTCAATAAGCGGTGGACACGGTTAGACTCCCCTGCAGTGTGCCTCTGGTATGCACGAGGAACATCGTCAAATCTCGTGTATTATGTGATTCTGCTTGTGAGTCCTTCTAGGTTGCGTACGATCTCCTCTTCCTAGCTTCCCTCATCATGAGGGGCCGCTTCAAAATCGCGTGGGACCCTTTGTGCTATTGGATACATCCCTGAAAGTCTCTCTGGGCCAACTTCTGCAAATACATGGATGAAATATCAGAACACATGTAATAAAAAAATGAGTCTTAACTAGAGCTTCATCCCAATCCTCTCCTTCTGGGAATGGAAGGTCTAGATCACACATGAAGTTAGTGCTAGTATAGGGCCATTCCTCTACAATGATGAGTTTTCGGTGGAGCCAATCGAAGAATTCTAGCCTCCATGACGTGTTGACCGCCTCCTGATCGAGGCATCAACGCTGCCCAACGGACCATCCGTGGCTCTCAGGTTGGTGGTGCAGGCACTATTACCTCTTGGTGTTGAAATATTGGCAACCGTTCTAGCATGAACGGTTCCAAGATGGACCCATAACCGAATTATTTCAGCTTTCCATTTTTTTACTTTCTCAATTGACGCTTCAAGTTGATTGTTACGGCCTCTGACCGATTGAAAAGGGTTGGAGTCATACAGTCCACGATGAGTTGAAGCTTTGTTTTTGTAGCTTCGTGAGGGGATTGCAATCCAACAGCCCGTGTTATAGTATGCATCACTACTTTTAGTGCCAAATCAGGTATCATGTAGATGTCTATTTTCTGCTCTTCGATCCTTTCTTTGCCCCGCGGTAAACTCTATCTATGATCATGCTCATGTTCTCCATCATACGACGAGTACCTGTTAGGATTGGTACTGCTCCCCTCCATGATAATCCAGTGATGAAATATATGTCTGAGACTTCAATCTCCAAATATTGATCGTGAATCACAAATATTGTAGAAATTTTAATACAATTATGTATTTCCGGATTCTCCTGATCTAAAAATTATATTCCACTATTAAATATGGAATCCTTCTACTAAAATATTTGCGGAAATTTAATATCCAATTTCAAACACATGAAGAAAGATAATTCACACATAACACAAATGTTTTTACAGGGAAAACATAAAGCTAAAAACCCCACTATCATATATTATGTATATATCATGGATCATGAAACAATATCATACAAAACTCTAATCCAAGAGCTCTTAGTACAATATACAATCGTCTCACACTATCATACAAAAATTGGCAAATACATGTGCCAATTAACTGCCTTCAGATAGCCTACCTCCACTGCGCAGTCTCTTATGGTCAAGAACCTTTGAATGATTGATTCTAACCTGCCTTGACTACGAAATACTCATAGGCATCTCCAATGTGTGTGTGGTTGCATGAGTGCACCCACTAATGTCACAACAGATAGTCAAACTGTCCCTTTCACCTATCTCTCAACTGGGTCTCCATTGGATCTAACATGCATGTAGTTAACAATAGTAAATCTTCAGTTGCATGTGATATCACTCCATGTGAATTAATTTAATATTTAATTCACAGATCTCTCACTAGTGTATCTTTAGTTACAACTTGTTACAACTAGCACAACTAAGTTAAAATACTTTACAACTCACATAACTACACATCCAACTCTGTTACAACTTTGTATCACTCAGTTACAATGAACTCCACTTGCATGTCCCACCAACCAACCTCTTAACTCAAAATTTCCTTCAGTCAAATGGTTTGCCACATCAGTTAACGGAAATCAAGTGCTTCAAAAGAATATATTATTATTTATTGTCTAATTATTATTAAGAGATCATAAAAATCGACATGCATTCTATTTTTAGACATGCGATCTACGAACAGACTTCGCACATGCATTCCAAAAATAGAATTCCATCCATAAATAGAATTTTCTCAACCATATATAAATAGACTCCCACTATAAATAGAATTTGATCACCATTCTAAAAATAGACATACACCTAAAATTAGCTTGTGTGGGCCCCACCTAGTGTAGGTGCTTAATTTTCATTAGGATCAAGGATGTTGTTTCCGGATGCCAATTTCACTGTTTCTTGTTGCAACATTCAACAAATATCTCTCGATCGGTGTACCAAACACTGACCAGATACTAGAATAGCTCCAGTTGAGCTCGGAGACATGGTGCCATGAAGAATTTAAGAGCCCATAATCTCTTAGGGAATCCATGCATCTTGTGTGTCCCATGGCAAGCTCATATTCTTCCTCGTGTTCTCTTTCCTTCCATTCAATGGCCATTTTTTCTTTCAAAAACCTGCAAAACCATCATTGGGGCTTTCATAAGTCAAATTATCAGCTTTTGAATGGTTTAAAATGGGCTATTCATTGTAATTTTTGGGCAAAATCGGTTGTGGTGATTGGCGCGGCTGTTTTAAAAACATCAGCGCTAATTGCCACATCCCCATTAAAATTTAAGGCGGGTTGGCACGACTCTATGCCCAGAACCTGCACCGACTGCCGCACCCAACTTTGAACAAAATTTCCCCCAAAAGCATAAAGAATTGAAATGCAGGCAATGAAATGTAGCTTAAAATGCGGGCAAGGATAAGAGCTCTTACCTAAAGAAAGCATATTCGCGATTGGTCTCTTGGATTGTTTGTTGCCAACTCCACAAAATCACAGTTAAAAATGGTAAAAATGCTCACAAGAGGTGAAAAGGTGAAAAGTAATTTATTTTTGCTATTTTTGTCATTTTATAACCTTTTTGGAACCCTAATTAGGTTTTTTGCGCTTATATTTCGATTATTTTAATATTTTATCTCGAAAAATGGGTTTTACGTACGTTTCTTGTGTAGAAACAGGGTCTAAACATGGTGATGATGCACTGACGAGTTGTATTTTATTAATTTTTTGGACTCGATAAAAACACGAAAAGGTCAGCCCCTGGAGTCATCTTTCAGTGCTTTTTTGAATCTCTAAAATTGAAAATATTGTTGAGACTCTTGTCATTTTGAACTCGTTAAAGGTTGCGAAACATCATCTGCCCAGTATACATTTACCCATTTTTTAGGTTGGGACAAACTATTTACGAAAAAGGAATACCTTAGCCTATCGTGACTAAGAGGTTCTCCCATATATTGTTTTCTACCTTTTCAGATCTGTGAGACTACCTATGAAAAGGGACTTGCTGGAGTTTTATTTTACACTTCTTTTCAAACTCTCTAAACATGAAAATATACCGAGTTCCTCCATTTTCAGACTCATTAAAACCTAAATGACATCGGAAATCGTCACCATGATGTAACTGAGTTCCTCCTTCCTAGGGCTCGTAAAATGTACTAGGATGGATTTGTCCAAAGGACTAACTCATATGAAAAACATATGTTATCCTCTTTAAGTTTGTTTCCAAAAATAATTGGGGTACTCGCCAGAAATGGTGGGGGAAAATGGAACTAGTTCTTAGTCGTGTCGGTAGTATGTCACTGTTGAACATGACACTTGTTTTCAATTTGTGTGAGGTTGGGGACATCCCATTTCGTCATTTTTTCCTCCATGGTTTTGGGTTATCTATTTTGGCCTCTCATCTGCTCTTTGCCATGTCATCATGACCTCAGATCCCCTGATGTCAAATATTGCCAAATTCCGTAGTCGTGTCACTAATATGTTCAAGGGAAGTTTCCTTCTATAGTCTTTTACCTCTGACCCTCTGTTTTGTCCTGATTCACTATCATCTTGTTCCTCTGTATCATGTCGATGATGTGGGAATAATTATGGCCCTCCTTCAACCAGGTCACTTCCTGTCGACTCCAGCTCATTATCCAGGAAGTTGATCAAGAGACTCCCTTTCGATACCTTGGAGCTTGCATGCCTCAATGAAAAGTTCTTTGCATTCGACAATAGGTCCTCCTCTTTGGTGTTTGATCGAGTGAATACGCAAGTGTTCATCTCTACATCAGTGTTCACATTCCACGAATTGTACTAGTTGTAGCTTGGGAGCCATTGTCATTATTGGTGGTTTCTCTCGTGCCCGTTAACAACCTTCATCATTGGATGGTAATGAAGCAACTTTCTTGCATGTTTGACTTCAGTTCACTAATTCGCATGCTTGAATATGTACTTGTTTAGGTCGATATGGAGTGAAAGACCTTGGGTTTTATATGATGAAATCCAGGTTGCGAGACGATTTGGTTTATCATTACTATATTCTTGATTCTTCTGATTGGATCGCTGCGACCATACCTGAGTCTATTTTATGATCCTTCTTGTTGGATGGCTGCGTCCATACCTCGGATCTTAGGTACTCTATTATGGATGGATGCGCCCATACCACATATTCATGTATAAGATATATCAATTGTACTCGTTCTTGTAGGTATTTCGACAGTGGCGTTTTGGTTTGGGCATGTTCTCATAAAGCATTTCACCCCTCCCTCTCTCTCGGACCTCATAATTTAGGGGGAATCTGTTACACAGTATTATGTCACTATCCCTACAATTCCCATCCCAAACATTGGAGGACCATTTTAGTGACTTATGTGTATTTTCATACCTTGCTATAAGTGTCATTGTGTCCCTTGGCATGTTAAGAACATTTCCTCAGTTGATCATTCCTCAAGCAGACTCTAAAAAACATGTGATTTTGAGTCGGTGCTAGTAGGAAGTTATGGAATCATGTCCATAGAGAAATTAACATTGGGATATGCACCCATTGGCGCTCTGTCTCAGTGGGGCACCCGCGTTGAGCTGTTTTTGGAATTTTTTTTAAATAGAAACGAAGTTTCCATGCCTAAAAACTTCGTGAGCAGAGTCATCATGGTTTGCTTGACTGAATAACGTCAAAGTCCTCCCTTTCGCTTCTTGTTTCCTATAATTGTGCAACTCCCCAAAGGGATGAGACCTCTCTTACACCTTATGAAGGGTCCCAAACCACTCCCTCCTCTCCTATAAATACTTCCTTCTCGCATTGTTTTAGCTAGCTGAATAGTCATTACTATAGTTGGTGTGTAGAATAAGGCAGAGAGAAATCCATTGTTGAGAGAGATTTTAGGTCTATTGCCTCATTGAGTTCGATCCTGAATGAATGCTTGAGACATGCCCAACTGAACCCGCTGAAGGAGGCTACAACGTCAAGGCATTAAGGTTGTAAAGTTTCCTTTCTCTATCATTAATACATGACTAGTTTTTGGTTCCAATTTTGTGTTCGATCATATGAAAAATGTTTGATTCTCCTTAATCAATCGAATAGTTGTAAATGAAAGTATGTTTTAGAATGTTGTCACCGTTCACTTGATTTTGTGCAGATACACAAACATTATCACTGAAGGACTGTGACATGTGAAGACAAAGGTCAAAGTATCACTGCTAAAAGCCAAGACAAGAGCATTGGACCAAGGTAGGTTATCTATCCTGACTTGTTTTTCATTTATAATCTAGGAGTCCAAAATTCCAACTTGTTCCCTTGTTGCTAGACCCATCCTAGGGATAGAGGGATCACCTCTATCCGCAGAGGGGATTTGCCTGCTCAACAAGGTGTTCCAAGAAAGACCTTCATTACATGCTCATTACCTCAAGCTTGTGAAGTTTGTGTTCATGAGGAATGCAAAATTTTTACACCCACTTTGCGAGAAGATGCTCCTAAGCATGAAACTAATGGAAATGGAAAGCAAGACGATGTTGAAAGCTCTAAATCCATTGAAGCCATTGTTGGCATTTTGAAGAGAGCCACTACCTCATCAAATTCACCTCCTCAAGAAGGTGACAAAGGTGAATGTGCAAGGTGTAAATCTGCCTTTAATCAAGTTGCTTTTAATTATTATAAACATGGAAAATTCTCACATAAGATTTGGAGAAAATTTACATGTTACTTTTGTGGTTTGAATAACCATATTGTTTCAAGGTGTTGGAAGAAGATAGCCATACATAGGAAAATTTCAAAACAAAGGAGAAAAAAATCCAAAGGTCTAATGGATAATGAGAACCATGTTGAAAAGAAGATGCAATTATTTTTCACTCATTGCCATAAGCAGGGTCATCTTGTAGACAAGTGTTGGACTTTGTATCCAACAAGTCATCCACGAAATTTGAAGAATGCGGAGAGATATCTTGACAAGAATGAAAAAGAGGATTCCATAGTTTATGTGGGCTAGGATGATACACATGATGAAGTGTAGCTGAAAGAAGCGTCGTTGAAGTGATTTGGAAAGAGATGGTTAGATTTCGTAACCAATTAAGGCCTTGAATTTATTTTGGTAATTGATGAAAATCTTGCCTTATTGATGCTTTTCCAAAATTTTATCTGAATGCATTTCTTTTCTCTTCAAAGTATGTTGTATATTGCATGAAGCAAGATGTTGGAAAAGTAGAGTTATGTTGACTCACTTAGATGTAGAAAAGATGGCAATTTGTAGTTGAAATTTTCATGTCAATGCATTTCTTTTTCTCTAGAATGCATGTTGCATGTTTACACAAGGAAGATGTTTGAAAGTGGATTATTTTGACTCACTTTGTTGCAGCAAAATTGGTCTTTTTATCTCCTTAAGTACTCGTACATACCAATGGGATTCTTGTACTTGTGATTGTACTTGCAAGAGAGTTGAGCATTGTATACATGCATGAGAGTTTGTGTGTGTGAACAGTGGAATTTTTTATAGTTTAATTATGATTGAACATTCATGAGTTATTGACTTGTGTTGGTTAATTGCTTTTCTAACATGTGTGTTGTCAACTTGAGAGTGTTGATCATTTGCACATGCATGAGTGATCGACTTGTGTTGGTCGATTGATTGTTACATGAATGTATTATCGAATTGGAAGAGTGGATTTAGTCTCCAAGGATGAAAGGGAGATGTTGACGAATTGTTTCATGCGATGTGAATTTCTTTTTTTTTTTTGGGAAAATAACCGTCAAGTGTTGTACATGATTTTTTTTTACTTAAGAGTCAATGGTTTGAAGACGCATGTTTTTTCAACTTGTGTTTGGTTGATGGGTTTGTACACCAAGATGTAAGAATGCATGGTGATGTTCACAGGATGTGACATTTGTTTCTTTGAAGGAGAAAAAAGGAGAGGTTGTCAAGTTTTGTTTCTTCCATGATGTGTTTTTTAAGTTAATGGTTTTTCTTGTGACAAGGTGTCTTAGGATATTGGAAGGTCTAGTATTGAGCGAGAGGCTCATGATTAGCCTTCATTGTGAAATCATGGCATGAGCAGCATGTCAATACTGGAGGGTGATGGAATCAAGAAGTGGAAAGAGGGACAAGATAACAAAACATTGCAGCAAAAACAACAACCCTTTTGTAGACCATATGATGCATGACGCCAAGAAGCGAAAGAGATGGCGAATAAATTCTTCTAGATGTGGAATTTAGTATTGTGGAGGTAAAATAATGGTCATTTCATTTCTAGTGATTATTGATATTTGAATTCATTGTTGTAGTTCACTAAGATGGGCTAAATTGGAAAAGAGTTTCCAAGGAGAAGCTTGCATCAAATGCATGTTTATGCAAAGGAGGAAAATGATTCTCACGGGGAAGGCCATCATTCAAGCTTTCCAAGAATAGAGAGATCGATTTGTTACAGCGATATGTTTTTCATCAATCAGCTAGCAGCTAGAAAGGGTCAACAATGAAAGGAGGACATTGGTTGAAGTACCCAACCATTTGTAAGAGTAGGCACGTAAAGGAACCAAAGTGGTTGTCATGAAGATATTTCCAAGTAGAATCAAGTCGATAGAACTTGGAAAGGTGAATAGGATTAAAATCTCATAAGATAACCAAATTTTGTGGGTCAAAAATCCTTTCAGTGGGAAGGAGTGATCAGAAACTAAATTGGGGGAATTTTTTTTCTAAAAAATCAAATTTCTCAGAATGGAGTGGAACCTAAATGAATGGATAGGTCTCATCTTCATGATTCTGGCACACTTCATTTCACTCAAAACAAAGTCCGTATGAGAAAGTTAGAGCGATATGTTCATTTGCACAAACAACAAAATTTTCAAAATAAAGGGTCAGATAGGGAGTCCAGTCAACAGTCTATATTGTTGAGGTGGCAGATGACTGGGTTGGTCAAAGGATTGGTTAAAGTTCTCCGTCGAATTGGAAGCTACCACTTGGAAACATGGCACTGGTTCGTATTTGGGGTGACATGTCGAAGTGTTATTGGTTTAACTTATGACCAATGAGGTGATGACACATGGCTAGCCCAGAGGCCGCCACGTGCCCCTCCAAGGTCGAAAGGTTATATAACTTTTTGGTCAAAATTTTATGGAGGCATCAGGGTTTGACCCCATGTTCTCCCACCACACATCACAATGCCTTACCTCCTCCACTTCGAGTTAGTTCTTACAATACATTGCATTTGACATATACTTATGTTTAACTAAGGTTTATGGTGGAGGAAAATAGGGGCCAACCCCGTTCCATAGAACCCATGTGCTATGACCACGGTGGGAGCTCCAATGCTAAGCATATTTAAACAATTAAACCCATGTTTATTCATGTTAATAAAAAGTTTAATGCATATTAGTTTTAAATGCGTAGTTAGCGGTTTAAGCACACTTAACTAGCGCTTAATCCTCACTTAATAGTTAATTGGAGGAGTTTCTCTAGTTTTGGTGGAACTGCCAGTTAGGGGAGAAGATAACTAAATTAGTGGAGAAGTTAGTGGGGTTTATTGAAAGAGGCATAACGTTTGCCCAAAGAATCAAAATTCGACTCAATAAGAACCAAAACAGGGGTATTGGGGGTGTCCCAGAGCCATTGGAGCAGGTTTGAGAGCCATTAGAGATTAGGAAATGTCTGTATTAAAAATTTTCATCAATTAATCAAAGAGGGCCAAGCCATTGAAACTGGTCTAAGGAGACGTAGCCAAGGAGGGGTGAACTCCTTCATCAATATTGTGTAATGTGATTTTTGTGTGTTATATTCTCTACAATTTACTTGTTGTTTATGTGTTTTTAAAGATAATTTACTTGATGAATTTCTCATAAAAGACACACAAATTTGACGCATAAACCCTATCATAAGCTTTCTATTTGACATAATCCTTAAGCACTTTTCTTTTATAATGATGAGGAAGCTAGTACAACAAAACTAGTTTTTCCTATTCAAATCAGATAGGTTCCCGTAGAAATAACGCCCAAAGTAGAGACACCATTCTAGTAAATCATGGCAGTAAATCATGGCGAGAAGAGCCAGGCCTTCCTTCGCAATGTCCTCCATAATGTCGCTCATTATTGAGCCACCTTGGACTGTAATTATCATTTCATTCTTGTCGACTCCAATAACAGATGCATAGTTATCAGTTGAGATAATCAATCCATGGTCTCCAACACACACTAGCCTTAAGAGGCTATGAGTCAGAGTGCTTACCACTTTGATCGTTTTCTTATTTTTCATGGAATGGGCTACATCACATAAGATGTTGGCTTTTGTTTTGGGTTTCATAGCCTCTGCAACTCTGAAAATGTTGTGATTATCCCAAATGCCTTGATAATTAAATATTTGGCATCCTCTTCCATTATTTTTACATTCGACTGATGGAGGAGGTGAGGAAAACACCTCGAGGCATAAGGATTCTATCTTGGTGCATCTCTGGCACCACCTCACCCACTTTGAACTCAATGGCATCTCATTCGGAGCGACAGGTTTCTGAGGGTGAGTTTGTTTTTGAAAAAAGGAACAAAACCCAATATTTCGTTGATATGAAGAAACAAGAAAAAGGTTTTACAGAACGAAGCTAAGTTATTCAAATCCCCTAAAAATTACAAAGTGGTATCTCTTTTATTATATTAACATCGATGTCCTCTGCCTTCAGATATTTGACGACAATAACAAAACCTCGAACAATGTTATTATTCATATAATCTACTAGAATGTGCAATCCCTACACGACCACCATCCTCCTTGACAACATGGGGGCTAGTGGGAGTCGATCGAAAACCTCCTCTGTATGAGGAGTCGAGGCTCTTCTTGAGCAACTACCTCATGGCCACAACAAGACACACAGTAGGGTTAATGTGCACATTCACCTTGACCTTCATGCAGAAGTTCATATGGGCTTCTTCCATTCCAATAAGCTGATCTGATTTGCAAATGTCATCCTTCACAGCTTTGCTGCAGAGCCAACAAACCCACTGACCATAAAATCGTTCCCGCGCACGGTCTATGTAAGTTGGTTTTCACTCCTTCGTCTAGCCAGAACACTCACAGGCTGCGAATTCAATCGCGTAGCTCTCGGTGGGGTTTGAAATCACGATATTTTGGACATAGGGGTGGGGATCGAGGGTGCTTTGGAGGGGGCGGTTGTGGGTGCCATGGGTTTGTCAGTTTGAAATCTCATCTTCTTAAATCTCTACTCTTTGTTGTAACTGATGGTATTGTTATTGAAATCTATTTTTCTTTCTCCCACATAACATATTTTTCTTCTTCTTCTATGAATAAAGATGTCTGTTGCAGAGCCTCTCAGACCGCAAAATAAACTAAGGCGATCTAGTTTTTTTTATCCATGGGAATCAAAACCCTACCTTGAGATATGGAAAATCAACCCCTCTGGATCTTTTGTTCGATTAGCCTTTTTGTCTGAGGGCCAACTTGTTAGTCGAAGTCTCCACTTCAAGACTTTTCCCTTGAGAGGCAACATTCTCCAGAGCGCACGTAGTTGAGGAAGGATATTGTCAGTCTCAATAATTGCGACAAAGTGCTGGGAAAAATGGTAGGTTTGCGGCTCGTTCTTTAGATGTTAGTATCCCTGGGTGCTTGACATTAAAAATTAAAAATTAAAACACACAGACACACACACAGACACAAATAATTTTTTTTCTTTTTTTTAATTTTAATCTTTTTAATTTTTTTAATTTTTAGTTTTTTTTGAAATTTTTAATTTTTTCATTTAAAAAAAAGAATTAATTTTTTTTCTTTTTTTTAAATGAAAAAATTAAAAATTTCAAAAAAAACTAAAAATTAAAAAAATAAAAAAGATTAAAATTAAAAAAAAACAATTAAAAAAAAGAAAAAAAGAAAAAAGAAAAAATATAAATTAAATTCCAGGAATCACTGCTGCCACCTTGGGGGCTACGGGCATCGATTTTGGGTAGCTCTATGTCATCTGTCGACCAAGCCCTACGGCCCCTAGGGCAACAGGGGTCGATTCCAAGAATCACCATTGCCCTGGGTTGATTTTGGGAATCACCTCTGCCCTGGGTCGATTTTGGGAATCACCGCCATCCTGGTCGACTCGGAGAATCATCACTGTCGTGGGTGGATTCTAGGAATCACTGTCGTCGCTACCCTAGGGGTTGTGAGGCTCGACCAACGGGCTGCAGAGAGCTTCCAGCTCTCCACGGCCCGTCGGCTGAGCCCCGTGGCCCCAGGCCGGTGATGGTGATTTCAATTTATTTTTATTTTTATTTTATTTTTTTAATATATTTATATTTTATTATTTTATTTATTATTTATTTTTATTTAAAACCGTTTTTATTTTTATTTTTTTCTCGTTTTCAAATTTGTATTTTTTATTTTATTCTTTTTATTTAAAAATAAATAAAATTTGTTAATTTTTTTATTTAAAAATGTATTTTTCATAGATTTGTATGTATTCTTTTTTTAAATTTAAATTATTATTTAAATTTTCTTTCTAAATTTTTAAATTTTTTAAATTTAAAGTTTTATTATTTTAATTTTTTTTAATTTTTAATTTTATATATTTTTTTTTAAATTTAAATTTCTAAATTTAAATTATTTTATTATTTTATTATTATTATTGTTATTTTAATTTTAACTAATTTTAAAATTTTTATTTTAATTATTTTATTTTATCATTTTGTTTAATTATGTGGTTTTTGTTTTTATTTTTTATTTTTTTTATAGCTTAAAAAAATAATATTTGTTTTTTTTTCGGTTAATTTTTAATGTTTTTTCTTTAAATTGTGTTGTTTTTTTAATTTTCTCTTTTTATTTTTTTTGAAATTTTTTGTGTTTTCTTATTTTATTTAATTTTTAAAAATTTTACAAGTGATATTTTATATTTAATACCATGTCTAAAAATCGTTGGAATTTGATTTTCATAAAAGTGATATTTTAGCTTGAATGTCATGCTTGGATTTTCGAGGTTTTTCAGAGACACGATAGTATATTATCTTTAATAGCATGCGTAAAAATTGTTGCAATTTTAAGACTTTTGATATTTTATATTTAATGTCATTATTAAAAATTGTTGACAATTTACCCCGAAAATAAAAAGACATTATTCCAACATTAATACTTTTTGTTTCCAAGGTGTTTTTTGCACACAAAAAATTGACGACGTTATTCCAACAACAATACTTTTCATTTTGAGGTTCCTTTTTGCACACAAAAAATTGGCGACATTATTCAAGCATCAACACTTTTTGTTTTCAAATTGTTTTTTGCATAAAAAAAATTAGCGATGTTATTCCATCTTCTACACTTTTTGTTTCAAGGATGTTTTACCAATCCTTTTTTCAAGAAAGAATTTGGTTTTTAGCATAGTTTAAAAAATTGTTGAAATTTGACCCTAAAAATTTTGGAAGACACACTTCGTTTTTGGGTTATTTCTACATGTTTTTTGAGTTTTTTTGGGCTAGAGTTCTCATTTTGAGGTAATAGTTCCAGTTTTCTCAGTAACTATGTTCAAAGGGAGGCGACTCTTGGAATGCCCCATTTGTGACTCTTGGACTCCCCTCACGACTCTTCAAAGTCTTACAGAATAACCCATTACATTACATATAACTCTTCACATTCCAAGAAGGTCACTTGGAATTTCACTTTTACAATAATTACAAATAATACTACATTTTCCACTTGTACCCATATAAGATAAAATAGGGTAGAAGCAACTTGATAGCCTAACAAGAAATAACACTATGATGCTAGAGTTGGGGTGAACTCAAGCCAGGAACTTCAACTTGATGCTTCTAGTTACATATTGGTGCCAAGCTCGATATTGTTCGATGGTCTCCAAAAACTGCGAGATAGAGTCAGGATGGAAGCGAACTCTTGCATCCATGGTATCTAGGTAGAATGTATTGGAACAGGTCTGAACCTCTTTTTAAACAAAGAGAAAAATTGTTCTGATTTGAACATGGCCACCGATGTAGGTCTACATCTTCTGTCTATTAAGCTCCAAGTCCTCCCGGGTGGAAATCTGCTTCAGCTGCTCGAAGTAGTTATTGATCTTTTACTGGAATTGTCATTTGTGTTAAGTCTCGGTGAGTGTGCCAAATAATGGGATCCCGTGGGTTCTCACCATGAAATTCAAACTGTTATATACCCGTACATATGAGTCTTGAATGTTTTTGGTGAACGATTCGAGCTCCATTTTGTTCTAGATCAACATCCAAACTCTTTCTTTATCTAGCTCTGCCTGCGGCTTCCTCTTCTTCACCTGTGTAAGCAGTGCCCCCTTATATCGCATTTTCCAATCATGCACGATAGTGATGGAAACTTCCACATTCTTAATGATCTTGAAAAACTCTTTGCTCTATTGTTACAAGTCATGTAAGCGGGAATCTGCCTTATGTACTGTCACCAGTTCCTCATAAATATCTTGCATAGCGTCTCCTAGTGTGGATAATTCATCCAATATCCCCGCTCTTATCTCTTCTAGGTAGACCTGTGGATAAGGTGCATTCTGCACTATTGTGTGGATTTTTTCATTCTCTTGTCGGAAAAATTGTATATTATGTGCCAATTTTTTATTCTCGGCCAACAAATACTGAGTGTTAGATCTCTTTTCACACACGAAGGCAAATTTGGCTTTCGCAATAGCACTTGGATTATTTTTGGTGTCTTCCACTATCACCCCTTTCCATTATAAATGCAGGTGATGCATGATCATTAGGGAATTTCTTTCTCCGTGCTTGTACAATCGTCCTCTAGAGTTCATCAAATGACATATTGTACACATACATCATCAGATCATCATCAAGGGTAACTATCTCCCCTTCCTCACTCGAGATTGGCTCTACAGTTGGAGGTGATGGAGACTGAATGGTAGACTATGGTGCACTCAGCATCATGTCCACATATTCATCATGCGGCTCTGGTCCCAAATCCATGTCTGCAACTTCAATCAACTGCTCAATCTGGTGAGCAAGCTCTTGATCCTGCATATGTTCACTTAATCCTTTTGCTATTGGTTGATCATATACCTTCTCTACAACCTATATGGGTGTGGTCTCTTCCATTCTGGCACTTTTCCTTCCTTATTCTTCCTACTTCTGTTTCTCCTCATGTTATTTCCTTCTTAACTCTTGTTCTTCCCTTATCTCTTGCTCCTCTTTCTGCGCTCTCAGCTTTGCTTCCTCCAAGATTCTCCTCTCTATCTTTCTACACTTTACTCTTTTCTTCCTCTGCCTCCTCTTTGCTTCTACTTCCAAAGCTACTTATTCAATAATAGTATTTGTTTGCATCTTCCATCTTTTATCCTCCTTTTCACTATCAACAACCTTTCTCTTTCCATTTTCCTATATCGGGTTGTCGTCTTCTTCTGTTTTTTCTTCCGGAACTACTATCGTCTTTGGAACAACTTGAGAAGTCCCAGTTATGCTGATTATCTCACGGGGTTTGGTAGAGTTATATAAATTATTCCATTGTTCCTCCGCCGACCACCGATATATCTCGCTGACCCAGTTGTAGTAGATTTTTGCACAGTGGTACTTGCAAATTCCCCTGGGATCATACAGATTGAAGTCTTTTGTACCGAACTCAAAATTAATTATGGATTTTGATTCAGTATATGCAAATTTGAGATTCTTAATATCATATAATTTGATCTACTATGGAAGAGTAGGTGATGGTAATTTCTTCGTCGTATGCAATTTTTTTGACAACTATGTGTCAGGATGCTAAGATAATTCTTGCATGACAAGTTTTCCGATGGAATATCTAGGAAAAAGATATGGCGACTTATTTTCACCGAACACTCTGATCAAAGTGCCATTCAGTAAGGTGAACCAATCTGTAATCATTGATATCTACTCCATCACTCCTCGTGACATGCAAGGTGGGTCCTACTAAAAAATGAGCTTGTATAGTGGGATGATGAAGTGATCAGTACTTTTCTTAATAACTCCTTTATGGGTACAATATGAAAGAATATTTCAATATATATGCACGATAGTCTCTCTTGATGTCCACATCTAGTTCATGCCAAGAAACTGATTTTGTGCATAGATGACATCCAGTAAGTAGGAAAAAATATAGAACCTTGCTTTCTCATCCTTGAGAGGAATCCTCAGATTATACTACATGGGCTCTTAGCTCTCGGCTTGGGCCTTAATATTGTGCAGTGCCAAGTTGGGCAAAGTGAAAATCGAGCAAGGGAATGGCATATTTTCCCAAGGGAAGTGTGAAAAAATGAGCAGATATGAGAGAGAGTGTTGTCTTGAGTGAAGATTTGACTAAGTGTGAATTCAAAAAGACAAATCAAGTGCAAAAACTGAATAAATGCTAAGAAATCCAAATTGGTGAGGATAGTCGCTGCAACACTGACCATCAATGCAAAATGAAGAAACCGACGCAACACTTGTGAAAGGAAAATGATAACTTGAAACAACACTTATACTGTTAAAAAAATATATATTATAGAGCAATGAAACACATAAAATATGTGGAAAACACAAGCACAAAAAACACATAAAACCAGAGAGACACATATATACGTGGTTCACCTAGTTTGGGCTACGTCCACCCCAAACAACCAGTCCTTCCTTTCTATTATCCAGAAAAATGAAGAGACACAACCTACAACAGATCCACGGTAATATCCTCTGTTCTCTCTCACAATATCTCTATCTGTTTCTCGCTTCGAGAATACAGATAAAATACACAGATGCAATACAATATCCTCATAAAAGCAAGGGGTTGCCTTCTAGGGCAAAAAAACCCTAAACTAAACATAGCTTCTACCGTTAGATCATCTGCCTAATGAATGGCCCAGATTGACTAGAAATTACTATACTTTTACAAGGCAATTTTACATTTGTTTTTAGCTTTGGGGGCGCTGCCCCAGAAATCCCCCACCATGGGAGGGCTCCATAAAGTCGTAGCCACCCCCCTTGGACCCCCTAGGTAGCGTTTAATTACAAGCGACGTTGCCACCCATTAAGGTACAGGGGTCTAATGCCGTGATACAAAATAAACAAGATAATCGGGCTTCACACCAACATATACAAGCTAAATAAATTTGAAATGCCAACATGCATGAAAAGAAACAAGAAAAATAGGACTCACACAAGACAAATGAAAAAAAGTGACTGAAAAAGTGACAAAAGCGATAAATGCAAAACTCACCCTAAAAAGAGACACTGATCGCATTGAAGATTTCTTCATCTCCTTGGGAATGCTAGATCTCTAAGATTGAGTGTGAAAATAAGCTCTAGGGGTGTTGATTAAATAGGTTTTAGAAAATTAGGGTTTATGACATGCTTGCAAAAAATAAAGGAAAAAGTGACACATGGAAATTTTATTCAAAAATAGCAAGTGTGGTTCCTTTGGGTTACTAAAAATAGATCCCTAAACTTTAGAGACACTTTTTTTCCTTTTGAGCTTTCTATCTTTTTTTTGGAAAACTTGCCATGTAGATCACCACGAAATATTGCGCAATTTAGGGAATTGGGCAACTTCTCGGCTTAGTGCACTATGCAGTTTCTGAGCTCAATGAGGGATTGTGCAGTTTCTGGGCTCAGTGCTAGGCTTCCTTCCATGAATTTGAAATTTTTGAGCTCAAGGATGACTTCTTGTCATGAATTCATAATTCCAGTTATCAAATATGCTTTCCCTCATGCATGGCGCAGTTTTTGGAGGCAGGCCAAGAACTGTTTTGCAAGTCTAAGATAGGAGATTATATTGTGACTTAGAAATATTACCAAAGTGAAAAGGAAGGGAACACAAGCATAGATAAATGATAAACATGAATCAAATCATGGATACTTGATAGTAGTGTAAGATAAGCTCTTGTGAAAAGAAGCTTAGGCTCCAAAATCTTAAGCAAAGGAAAATTTTTGGAGGGTAGTTGTAGCCGCTACAACACTTTATGAATTCAAGTTTCATATTAAACACATCGAAGGAAAGGAAAATAAAATAGAAGATTTTGTAAGCAGACATGCACATGCTCTAATGGGGTTATATGTTAGTAGAATTAGTACATATTTTGTAGGGAAAATTAAAAATTCAATATAGGAAGATCATAAATACCTGGAAATTAAACAGAAATTTCATCAAATAGAAATCCCAAGTTTTGTTCAAAAATTTGAAAATTTGTTAATATATAGAAATAAATTGTATGTCCCAATTTGAGTGCTATGAAACAAATGATACTAAACGAATATCATAAGAAATGATATGCAATACAACTTGAATATCAAAATATGAGAACAACATTAAGAAAATATTTTTTGTTGGCCAATAATGAAAAAGGAGGTGGAAGAATACTTGTCAAAATGCCTAGAATTTCAGCAAGTGAAGGTAGAACAACAACACCCCGTTGTAATGTTAAATCCACTGCCCATTCTCGAATGGAAATGGGAAGTGATTTCAATGGATTTTATTATAGGATTTCCAAATACAAAATGAAAACATTATTCCATTATGGTGGCGATGGACACCCTAAGTAAAGAATCACACTTTGTACCTGTACAGTCTAACTATGGAAAAACATAGATTTTCTACATTTTCATGAAATAGATCTTCCTACTACATAGAGTGCCAAAGATTATAATTCATGACAGGGATGCTAAATTCACTTCCAAAGTTTGGAAAGCATTATTTGGAGGCATGGGGAAAAAATTAAACTTTAGCACTGAATATCACCCCCAAAAAAATGGGTAGACAGAGAGAACGAATCATATTTTGGAGAAAATGTTAAGGATGTGCATCATGGACAGACTTACCAGATCGAAAGATTTTCTGCATTTAGAATATTTTTTCTATAACAACATTTGCCAAACATCAATATAAATTATTTGTTTAGAAGCCTTATATGGCATAAAATGCCACCACCTCTGAGTTGGAGTTAGCTTGAAGACAGACTAATATGGAGGCCAGACTCTTTACAAGAAAAGGAACAAGCGATGCCGAAAATTGGACAAAACTTAAAAACTACATAGGATAGACAGAAAAGCTATGCTAATAAAAATAGAACTCTTAAGGAGTATAAGGTTGGAGATCATGTATTTTTAATGGTGAAACCAAGAAAAAGTAAATTAAGAACTAGAACTTGTAGTAAAATGGCACCATGGTTGTGTAGGCCTTTGGAGATTTTGGACAAGGTTGGGTCAGTAGCCTATCAACTGACATTGCTCAACCATATTAAAGTGCACAATTTTTTTCATGTATATTTGTTAAATAAATATTTCCATGATAATTCTCTCATAATTGATTGGAATTTGATACAAGTGAAACTATAAGGAGACTTCTTAGCATAACCACTTCACATATTATATTGGAAAGAGATCTTGCTTTGGAATCGTGTTTTCGCTTGAGTTAAAGTGAAATGGAAGCACTTTACACCTTAGGAGGCTACTTGGTAACTGGAGGACAAAATACGAGAGGCTTATCCAACACTGTTTCAGAAGGGAAGCGATTGAGAAATAAACATAAAGGATGATTTTGAATAAAAAGGGGGGAAAATGTAATACCCCTATGTTCTTGATATTAATGTCTTGCTATATTTAGAATGAACTATTTTTATACTTTGTAAATCCATGTTTGGTTGAAATGAATGTGAACCATAAGTTATGTGATATATATATATATATATATAGAAAGGTTGGAAACTACGTGGGAAATAAACACTAGAGTAAAGATATTTTTTCCAAAACTTGGAAAACCAGAGAAAAATAAATATTCCCTAAAAATGGCACTTAAAAATCGCTAGGATGTAATAGATACAATTTAATGAGATGGGAGAGAAATATCCATTAAATCACTTATCTGAAGAAAGACGCTAAGTATTTCTCAGTTCAAATAGTATTTCAAGAACTTGATGATGAAGTAAAAATGATATTAGAACTTGAAGCAATCATAGAAACAAGAACTCGACAGCTATGAAATTGATCAATTTTAGGCTATCTCATCAAATGGAAGAACTTACCCGCTGAAGATTCCATATGGGAGGACGAGAATTTTATACATAAGTATGAAGAACTACTCAAGCATTGAGGACAATACTGTTTATAAAGGAGATGGGCATGTTAGGTCCCTAGAATACTAGTGTAAACCCTTATTGTTATTTTTATTGTACCCTCCTTATTGTTATTGTTGTGCCCATGTAGTCTCCATATTGTTATTATTCTGCCCCATAAAAGCCCACTATTGTTATTGTTGTGCCCTTACAGTATTATTTTTATGTAGACTCTGATTATATTTATATTGTGACCCCTTACACTCCTATATATAGAAAGGAGATCTTGTCATTTGTATCATCCAATAATTGTTTGCTTATGTAATGTAAAGGAGGTTTCCCCTTAGAAGTGGCTAATATTTAAGTCTTTGATCTATCTTTTCTTCTATTTTTGAGTTAGTGGCATAACATACCCTAAATATTAAATATCACATTGTAAAGCATCTAACTTAATACTACTAATTTCATTGTACTAGGTGAGGTTCATAATGGATCACCATTCTAGACCGTAAAAAAGTGTTTGGTATATTGAGTTTTATGAGGCCATGTCAAGTTGCAATGGCATATGAGTGTTTCTCAAGAGATGCAAGGTACTTAAGGCATTTGCTAATGCCTTATACTAAGCATAGAGAGAAATTTTACAAATCTAGAGAAAATTTCGATCCATAGCATACATATCTCCATTTAGCAAAATCAACAAAGAGATTCCAAAATAGAATGGTAGCCAGAATTAGAGTAGGTAAGGCGTACACGCTACTGGACCTTTTAAGTCGCTTGAACATTTCAAGGTTTGCTATAAATGTAAATCTAAGTAGCTTGAACCCGAGAGAGTCAACAATGCAAAGAAACTGGGTGTAAAATGTTGACATTACAAACCTTGACAATAAACAAAAGGCAAAGAAACAGGGTGTAAAATGTTGACATTCCAAACCTTGACCATAAACAAACTATACGGAAAACGAGATGATATTCACGAGAGCATCTATTAAGCTAAGCATGATATTCATTTCTAGGAAATTACATTGTGAAGCCCTTAATTTTCATTAACTATTAATTGCTTTTAACGAAACAGAATTGTTACATCGTGAAGCGCTTAATTTTCATTAACTATTATTATTATTTTTTAACTAAACAGAATTGTTAGTGGTAAGAAAAATGTTGAAGCTTGAGAAATTTGTAAATTCATTAACATAATAATAATAGTAATAATTAACTCCATGTAAATTTATTAAAATAATAATAATTAATAAAGAGAAGTACTTCATAGAGAGGACAAATTACTTTTGATTACACGAGCTGCTAACCCGATTCCATATAAACTGCGCAATCCACAAGATAATCCAAAAGGAAAATATAGAAAAAGTACCTCGAGGGTCTTGTTTTGAGAGTAATGTCCATAGCTGGATTTTCTAGCTACAATGTACATAATGGAAATGAAATTATACATGCTACGCAGCCAAGTGGAATATGTATTCTATTCCTTTTAAGAAATACAATGAGGGACATATTTTTTTATCCATAAAATCAACAGAGACAGGGTCATTGCGCCGAAAGAGGAACCCGACTTGTAGGAAAAAAAAAGAGAAGCTATTATACATTGAAAGGCGACCTAGTTGACAAGAAAACCACCGAACGTCGGCCTCATCGTACCTGCAATTACCAGATCGAATAGGGCAGTAAGTCTCAGAGTGTACGAAAGACAGACGCAAGATATCGATTTCTCAAAGAGGAGAAATGTCAAACCCACATAACGTTAGTAGTTACGTGTGCATAGGGAAAAAACGAAAGACTCTTCTCCTGTATCGTGCTCCTGCAAGGGTTAGAGTTAGGAACCAAACTTACAGCACGATAATAAAAATAGAAAGAAATTCAAAAGTAACTGGGACATTCAAATAGACTAGGGCGAGCCCTGAGATAATGTACAATTAGTGGGAAAACATGTTCAATACACTCTAATAAGAAAATGAAAATGAAAAAACAAAAATAAAAACCCAAGTGTTAATTACCTGCCAGCAGCTCTAGGAGGAGGAAACTTTTACCTCAGGAAATTATTCCTACGACGGGTAAGACAGAGGATGGATAACTAAGACCGAGCGACCACGAAGCTCTGTTACACAAGCCTGGTGCAAAAAGCATAGGAACTATTGTGGTGGTAGCCTCCTGGCGAGACACCTTTCCAGAACAACCCCCAGACCAAATGAGGCAGAAGGGAGTGCAACGTGAAAGGTTAGGGTTTCAAAAGAAAATTTCCATCGTTTGGATCGTAGGGATTCATCTCTACCGTCCAGGACTACCATTTTACCCACAATCAGATGATAACCACATGGATCTTCAAGCCGTGGAGGAAATTGTATGGTCACAACACCCAAGAGTTAACCAGTCATTAGGGGAAGACAGTTGGCGTACTATGGTGGAGAGAACAGCGCCATTCTGACGACATGTTCAATAAATCAATGATATTAAGATGGGTTGTGACCTTTTCTAGAGAATTCGATGCGAAGGGCTTTAGTAGCCATATGTTTAGATAATCAAGTGCTTAGGTATATTGGAAAAAAAATTTTATAAGACCTTTTCTAGAGAATTCGATGAAAGGGCCAAATGTTTAGGTAATCAAGTGCTTAGGTATATTGGAAAAAAAATGCATATAACGATCAAAACTATGGCGTGCCTCGCACCACAAGATGTACATATTGTTACCCTTACCCCTCAAGGTAAACTTAGAGTTAAAGTTATCACAATCTTTTAAGAGACCCACAATTAAAAGGTGGACATTATTTGGTTTCCTATTATAAGGATAGTAATAATATAGTTAGGTTCCACTCTTGCAAATGATAGTAGACAAGGTAGGGCATCGAATGTCATGTGAGAAGTTATATATATATTTATATTGTGAAGATAAAGTATGTTGTATTTTTAATTTAAAAATATTTTATTTTAATTTTAAAATGAATATTTTTTAATTCCATGTTGAGTATGGAAGAATTCATACATTATTTGAGACTCTCGACTTAACATAGGATGCATTTAAATGTCATTACATGTTAACGCATAAAATTTGTTGAGGGACTATTCAAATTTTAAATAGATTGTTGAATGGAATGTTCAATACCTTTTTGGAAATAGATATTTTTTGGTTTATAAAATAAAATGTTAGAAAATAAAATATGGTTATGAGGATTTCTTTGAAAGTGGTGATATTTTTATTTTTTAAATAGATAACAATTAAAATTTTTAACATAAATTATTATATATATATATATATATATATATATATATATATATTTATTTATTGAATTAAAAAAATATAAATATATATTATTATATTTTAAAATAATGTAAAAGTTATTTTTTTCTTAGGGTTAGTTTAATGGATTAAGTTTTTTAAAGAATCTTTTCTATTGAAAAGTTAGTCTTTATAATAGATTTTATATGAAGTGATCTTATTGGTTAGATTTATCTAGACAAAAAGTCATTTTTTTTGGGTAGATCTATCTAGTTTGACCATAAAGTTTGGGAATTTTGATTTAATTTTCAATAATTATTATGTGGATAACAAGGACTTAATATACATAAAATACTTTCAAATATTTTTAATAGTATGCCAAATTTAAAATATATTTATTTCCAAAATAGTTGTATATATATTTTTTTGCTATTTTAATTAAATCCATTAATTAAAAAAATGTAGTAAGAACACCCGGATGCGGGTGGTTAAGAGGTTAAACAGGTTGATTAGACGGTATGGCAACATTATGGCAAGCCATATGCCAACCAGACCAACAAGTGTCCTTCGGCACCTGCACAGGAGAGAGCGGCATTTATGACATTTATAGCCCGACGCGCATCACAACCCAGCCACCGGTGTTCGAGATTACTCCACACACTGCGACCTGGACATGGCGATTAATCAAATTAATGAGGGGTTAATGCTGAAGGTTGGCAGTAGAACTGGTTCATTTGTATACAGCATGGTGAACGAGCATTACTCCAACAGTCTTCCCAGGCCTGTTTCAGTTTGCTGCTCTCCCGACGTTCGGCTCTCTTCCGAGTGCACTATGACAGGTAAACGCACCAGGATTCATTGCTGTTTAGAGCTCAGTGATAATTTACATTTCTCTATTGCTGGGAATTGTATGCGTGCCTCGGGGAATTGGACAGAGCATTTGTCCAGGGCTTCTGTCCTGCTCCCGCTCTTGCACTTGGCCAGTGCTTTTGTCCTGCTCCCGAATTTATCCAGGGCTTCTGACACGACTGAGAGCATGCCGCGTCTCAGGCACCGGATGAGATGCAGAAGTGGCTCCTCTCGGCGGTTGTAAGACACTCCCCCACTTCCTCCAGCACCTCTGCTGCGGTCTCTCCTACTTCTGACAGCACCTCCAGAGCTACCAAGGGTCGAATTCTTCGTTCTGGGCGAAGCTTTCGCTCCCCCACTCCCCCGCAAGCTTCTGCTCACTCCCAAATGAGGCACTTCTCTTTCAACAGCGCGCTTAACTGCCCAAGAACCACCGCCTCTGTGACAATTGTCTTTCGAGAATCCCCTCAGGAGGCGATTCCTAATTCCAGGGGGCGGGCAGGGAGTATTGCGGAAACGCATGCTCTGAGGCAAAGCGCTGGTGGTGTGAACGTGCAGGATATGGAGATGAATATCAAACAGGAGGGTGCTAGCTAGGGCGAGGCTGCTCAACCGAGTCTGGAGCCGAATGAGATGAATATTGACATTGGTGTGGATCAGCAAGGGCAGCACAATGAAATTCAGGACCATGGTATTGAGAGCGCGCAACAACAAACTCAAACGAGCGAGGTGAAGCGGACTCCTGCTGCTGAGAAGGTTATTCATTCTACTGAGGACCTGTACTCGACCGATGGCGAACCAGATGAACTCTGGTGCAGGGTCGTTGAAGAAGCACCGGACGAGTAGCGCCTCCCTTCGTTCCTGGTTTTTCGCTATGTCTCTATTATTATGAAAATGTTCATGTTTGTTTTAATGTTCTCGGTTCTGTCTCGTAGGCTTCATATTTTCCGAACTATATGCATCCCCTGCGTGGGATTTTGTTGGAATACCTTCAGCACTGGTTTCCCTCGTGGAGGGCAGTGCTCAACTCTGATTTTTTGCTCTAACAGGCCTCGAACTCGGGCCTGGCTCTGAACAATTCCTGTTGTATATATTTTTTGTTGATAAATAGATTACGCTTACTTAGAAAAAAAAAAAAAAAATGTAGTAAGAACCACTATCATAACAAATATATATAAAAAATTTCATATATTTTTATATTTTCAATACATAATATTAAAAATATATATTTATATTATTTAAAATTATAAATAAATAAATTATAGAAACATTTTTTTATACTGATAGGCATGTTTATTTTGGAATAAGGTTTCACAAATTTAAATTAATTATCAATAATAATGAAGTAGATGGTAGGGATTTAATATCAATAGAATAATATAAAATATTCTTAGTAATATACAAAAATCAAAATCTCATATTTATTTCAAAGTAGTTATATTTTTTTAATTAAATTCATTAATTAAAAATATGGCATATGAGCAAGTGACATATGAAATAAGTTATGGGATTTTGAGAATGTGGTATTAATAAATCATCTTATTGACCCATGGTATTGTGACAATTTAAAAATCTTGATGATAAATTCTAGGTGAATCCCCATAGTTAAGAATCATGTTACAGGTGTTTTTAATATATATATATATATATATGTGTGTGTGTGTGTGTGTGTTTAACTCATAACTTTATTTGTATATCATTAATAATAATATTATTATTTTAAATAAAGTTATATTATTTTTTTAATGTTTTTTTTTTTTTAAGTTTCACAAATAAAGATGTAGGATAAAGTAAGTATTTTGATATTTACTATGGATTGATGTTAATTGAAATTTACCAACCATTTTGTATGATTGTACCAAATTTGCATTTTAAGAGATATGATCCTCATGATGATGATGATGATGATGATGGTTAACGTCCACTGAGACCAATCTTTGGTCTATTGGACCTAAAGAAAAGAGTTATTTAATTTGATTTAAGATTTTATTCCTATGCTCAAAAAGCTTGGAGAAAAGCCTCCCGAGCTCACTATAATTTAGACATCTTAAAAGGCTCGGCATATCAATATTGCAACAAAGATTATGAAATTGAGATGATATTTAGTTAAGATGAATCTATGTTGGTTTAATTTTCCCTTTTAAATAGGCTATATTCCACATGAATACCATGGATTCTCAAATCATAACTTATTTCTAACTTAATTTTAATTTTATTTTTACATGTTATTTTTATTTTATTTTTTGATTAATTAATTAATTAATTAATTTTTATGCAATTTAACTTAATTAAAATCTTCAACATTTGGTTAATACAACTCAACACAACATTATGTTACAACATCTCGACGATATTAAATTTTTTGTTTATTAAATTGTCTGTAACTACAAATTTAACCTTTGACTTCTAAAACCTGAATGAAAAAAGCATTTAAGCCTAAACTACAACATTCCTAAGATGTGAAGTTAAAAAGCACCTCTCCACTCACTAAATTAAAAAATAAAACTAATTTATTTTTATAATTTAAACGACTTAAAATTAGAAAAAACTACATAACAACCATATATATATATATATGGTGATGAGCCATGAATACATAAAGTATTTTTTTTTCTTTCTTTTTCAATTTTTTTTCACAAAATACTGCTTATAATGATAGCCTCTATGACCTGCGAATTTATGATGTCATCTAAGACTTACAGTGCTCTACAAAGTTTATTTTCACTAAGTTGGAATGTTTATGGAATAGTTTCTTTTCACTGAAACCATTCCAAGAAACTTTGAATTATTGAAGATGGTTGGGACTTTGAGTTGTTGATGCAGAAACCTCTCTTATCTTAGTAACGCTGATGAAAATATTGAATAATACTCATCTCAGAATCCCCGCAAACTATTCTCAACGATAATACCAAATTTGGTCACATGCCTCTGTAGCTCGAGTCTTCCATCGATTTGATAGAGTGCTGTGTTTCCTGATTGCTCTTTCTTTCTATTACATTTAATTGAAAACGAAGCGTTGTGTGGCGTGTGGGATCAGAGATCGGTGTTGAGACACAAACCATCGTTGCAAATTGGAAATACTTTTGATATTAAACTTGGCATGCTGGTCACACACAATTGCCTGGTACATAGCAGTGCACAGTACAATTAATGTACTTGCATAAAGAGCGCAAAGCCATAATTAATGTGCAAAAATACTTATGCTGTTGACAACATAATAATATTAGACCATCCTGAACTGCTTTTCAGTAAGTAAACTCTATGTGGAGGTTTGCAACAGAAAATAAGTTCCGTAGAGAACCACAAAACATATCCATACCAGCTCTCCGATAAAAAAAACCAGGTCTGATAGAAGCGCTGATTTGACAAAACATGAAAAGTAGTTATATATATGAAATTTTCTGGAAAGCTGTGTGTTATGACTGGTAGATCTCACATTTAAGGGGAACACTTTATCACTGGTATGTCCGAAATTTTGAGTGAACACTTCCGCCATTATCTTAGAGATCTGTTCTGCATGGATAGAAATAATTAGTCATAGTTGACAAGTGATCTGTATGTAGCACTGGGTTGCCAGTTCTGTGGAATAACGTTATTTGCAGTGAGAGTTCTTCCAGTTGAAAGAGACTGCAAGCGAATAGAGAGCGGAGCTTCTAAAGGGCCACTATTCAAACACCAATTTGCACCCCATGTCTGTTCCATTCCTTGCCATGTATCAGAGTTCGCCTGCATACATAAAAATCCAAACATGAATTTACTTGCAATGATAGATTGCTACACAGAATTACAATCGAAGTAATATTTATAATAACAAACCTGTTTCAAATCGATTGCTCCAAGATCGCCATCTCCATCTTCGTATTCAATAAGGACCGCGAACCAATATTCAGTAGCCCCTTCGTTAACGTGGAATGCAATGTTCTTCCCCGGATATTCGCAAGGCACACTATATCATATAAATAAAAAATATTTTAAGCCATGGTCAGTAAAATAAAACGATCGAGACATCCCAAAGAAATTCAACTCTGCAAATTGATCTGAGAGCAAGAGTAAATCAATACCGTCGGAATAAAATAGACAGAATTCCGGTGTTAAGTAGAGCAGAAGACGTGCCCGGAGATGCCATGTCGGAGAAAGAAGTACCGCTGAGATCAAAGTGAATTTTGCCGGACCCCGAGCAGATTCCACCGGGACATTCGTCGGTAATCACCACAGTCACCGCGGTTTGAGAGCACATACCATGCTCTGTGCACTTTACCTGCTTACACACAACTTATCACGAGATGCCAAACTTTAAGAATACCTCAAAGAGTAAATCATACACTATAAATGTAAGTATACCTGATAACAAGCCCCACATCCTTTCCCTCCTTCAAATAGGGCTGGGCTTCCTGCAGCTACTTTTGATTGGAAAGGCATTTGTTTCACTAGGGTGCCATATCCGCATGCACCACCTGTTACAAAGCAATAGTACACTTTCTTCGTTAGCAGTTTCATACCCTCATTTTCTAAGTTTCATTATATCATTCTAGAAATATTATAATAATTATAGGCAGAATCAAAGGGCATAAGTTTGTCCTTACCCTCGCTCCCGTCTCCATTTGGACTGCCATACCATGTAGCAGTGGCTGGCTGCCAATCACTTCCTACTTCTGCTAACTTACTCTTATTGAAATGGAGACCATGAACGATCTCGGAGCATACTACCATCATGCAAAGTGCTACCACATAAGCCAAGGAAAGCATAAACTTCCTCATTTTTGAACGAAAGATGGAAAGCACAGAATTAGCTTATGCTGAGCCACTGCACTGCAAGTTGAGAAACTCGAGAGAATGGCACAAATTTATAACAGCTTCACCACTGTAGCTAATTGGTTGGTGCATGGTTTTCGTCGTGGATCAACTGTCAACTATTTTGTTTTTTGGTGCTCCAAATTGTTATTTTATTGCGGTCATTTTTGTATGTCGCACGGAGGAGGCCCACTTGGGTATCCCTACATATTTAGAGGGCGTAGTGATGTGATGATTGCCGGGATGCTAAAATAAAATAAATTAAAAGTCTTTCGTTGGTAGTTTAAGTGGTTGGGATGGATTCATAGTTCAAGTGATTTTCTATTTACTTTATTTATCTTAACTTAATTCCGAGGAGTATATTTGGTCATTTTGATAAGAGCTAGAAGTATATTCTATATTTATCCTAATGGTATATTTTGGTCATTTTGATAACATAAGTATATAAATAGATTTCAGTTATTTTAGAATTTTTTATTATATTAATAGGTATGCTTTTATTATTTTGATAACTAAGTTTTATTATATTGATAAATAGATATGCTTTTATTATGTTGATAGATATATTTATTTTGGAATAAGATTTTCATATTTTCAATTGTGTATAATAATGTAACTAGTCAAATATAAAATAAAAATGACTTCAAACTAAAATAATAAAAATAAAAGTTTTACTTTATTATTATTTTTATTAATTTTTTTTAGTAAATTTGACTTAAGTTACACTTGGTAGTTAAGGTAAACTTGACTTGGTCAAACTAAGGGTGTTTTTTGAGCTCCAAGTTTATGAGAACCTATGGTATTTACTCGTGGTATTCATGTGGCATATAGTCTATTTAAAGTGGGAAATTAAATGAGGTTAGAGCCATTTTAACTCCAAATTTACCATGTGCAAATAGTGATCAAATTTATTTACACTCTCAAAGTGGTTTTCATATCAAAAGCTTTGATCCCAGTTAAAATGGAGCCAAAATAGTTTAATTATCAATAATTATTAGATGGATGGTAGAGATTTAACTTCCCTAAAATATTCTAGAAAATTAAAAGTTAAAACTTATTTTGAAAATAGTTGTTTTTTTTTTAAATAAATTCATTAATTAAAAAAATAATATATAAACAAGTTTCAAATGAGTTATGAATCTTTGGACATAATATTGATAAGTCATGACATTATTCCATTGTATTATAACAAAGCTTATCTATAAACTAAAAATCTAGATGATAAAGTAAGGTGAATTTATTTAGTCAATACTTAAAAATTTGTTACATGTTTATATATATATATATATATATATATAACTTATATATTAGTTTTTAATCATTAATAATAATTATTATTATTTTAATAAAATTATAATTTGATTAATTTTTATGATTTTTTTAATTTTAGTATTTTGATATTGATTATTGATTGATACATATTAAAATTCGCCATCGATTTAATTTATATGATAATTTCATTCCACAATACTTTTGGTTCACTCATTATTCAAAAAAATATATTTATTTGTTAATGATTTGGCATTAAAAGTAAGCAAAGTTAAATAAATACAATTCAACTCTTTTTAATCTATAAGTTAATAATATATTTAGCTGCCCCGCTATACTCTTTGTGTGATCAGAAAAGTTGCTTAAATTACTCGAACTAAACATTCACCAAGATTATTAAATTAATAAATAAGATAAAAAAACCTAATAAATTAAATTTAAAAAAAAATCTTTATCTTCCTTGTGAGGTTATAATCGCGAGCACGTGAAATTCAAAAGACAATCAGGAGTTTCAGATGATTTGAAAGCGAGAGGAGGAGATAACAGGAAAGGTGTTGGTTGAATTTTAGCCCACAAGGAAGGGATGGAGAGGAGGAAAAGTTAAAAATATGAAAATGTATAATGTGTCTAAGGCAGTGCACATGTTTCATTGTTTTGTAATATTTTGAGATACAAAGATTTAGATTTGCAAAACAATGAACAAACTTGCAAGAGGAAGCAAGCAAGAATTGAGAAAAGAATGAAAATTGATTTTTCAATATTAGTTTTGGAATAAATACATAAAAGCAACTAAGTTAAGCTTAGTTGTACATAAAATAATTATGGATAGTTAAAGTTAACTGAAGCTAAGTGTGCTTTATGTTCTGCTAATGTGCACATGCACCACATGCAAGTAGTAAGTTAACTAACTAAGCAAGTGCACATGACATGCAAGATTTAGAGTTTAACTAAAACTAATCTAGGTACATGTACACAGGTGCTGTGATACCATGTAATGGTTTGTCGTTACACTAAAACTCGCAAGTGTTGGTAAACTTCCAAACTGGTAACTAAAATCCCCAAGGTGGAAATTATGGATTCCATAGAGGTACGGTGATTACTCCAACACCCCCCCTCAAATGCACCTCGAGGGAATCGAACGTGGGTCCAAGCTGTGATACCATGTAAGATTTTGAGATACAAAGATTTAAATTTGCAAAACAATGAACAAACTTGCAAGAGAAGGAAGAAGCTAGCAAGAATTGAGAAAAGAATGAAAATTGATTCTTCAATATTAGTTTTGGAATAAATACATAAAAGCAACTAAGTTAAACTTAATTGAATATGCAATAACTATGGATAGTTAAAGCTAACTCACGCTAAGTGTATTTTATGATCTGCTAATGTGCACATGCACCACATGCAAGCAGTAAGTTAACTAACTAAGCAAGTGCGCATTACATACAAAATTTAGAGTTTAACTAAAACTAATCTAAGTGCCTGTACACCAACATGTTTTCATGTTAAGTGCCTACAATAATCTCTATATTTTTAGACATGAACTTCGCTAGAAATCAGTTAAATCCACAAGACGATGGCAACGTGTTTGTCTTTATAATAGATATGGCGTAGACAGATTTTCCAAAGAGAACATGTTCAGTGCGTGTAATTATCTCTATATTTGAAGGCGTGAGCTTGGCTCCAAACCGACTAAATTCACATGCTGATGGCAACGTGTTTGTCCTAATAGATATGGCGTACACAGATTTTCCAAATAGAAGAAGATCAATTCCAGATTATAGTGATGCGTTCAATGCCTTTCACAATCTTCTCTTTTACCAAATCAAGAGCATAGATTCAACAAATCTTATTTGATATAATATTGTCAAAATGGTAAAAAACATATCACATCATGTGTCCCATAATTGATTAGGTTTCAAGAAGAGATCAACACATGTTTATATTTAGTTTACATGTTTATATTTAATATACTACTAAAGTATATAATTACTTTACTCTTATATCCGTCACCAAAACATATCAGTGGCAAACCGGTCACATAATGTCGAAGTGAATGCTCAATTGCAGATTTTAAAATATTTCGAGCATTTTAAAATATTTTGAAAATTTAAATGTTAATAAACATAACCAAAATCAAATAAATAACTTTGTTTTAATTTATTAATTTTTTTCCCAAAATAGATTTAGATTTATTATGTTTTCTTATTCTATGCATAATTTAATTGGACAACATAAACACTACAACCAACTAAATAAGTATAAAATTATAGGAAAAAAATAGAGCTATAATATACTTAATATATTAGTAATATGAGTCAACTTAATATATGCTATATTATAATCTTAATATTATAAATAATAATATCAAATCCAATATTATAAGCTTTATTTATAAATCATAGTATTAATATTAATATATTAATTATGTATTAAGAAAATATTATATTAATAAATATTATTTGAATATTTATATATTATTAAATATTAATTAATATTAAATCTAATAGATTTATACTATAAAGTTTTGTGAGTAATATTATAAATCTAAGGGAACGATTAATATTATAAACCAGAGGATTATTAATATTATAAGCCCAATAACTTAATAATATTATATGCTCACTAGGAATTATTAAATGCAAGAGATTATTCATATTATAAGCATCACATATTACTATTATAAACCCAAGGTTGGACCATGGTTGACCATGATTTATACTATAAAATTAAGGAATTAATACTAAAAATCCAAGTGATTATAAACTCAAACAAATAATATTAAACCTAAGGGAATAATATTAATGCAAGGTATATAAACCCCAAGATAAATATTATAAACTCTTATATAAACATGGTTGACCATTGTTGATTTTCATAATGAGACTGTCTTTGTCATAATGTGACATTGGACCATGCTCGACCATGGTTAATAAACTCAAGGGGTCGATATTATAAATCGAAGGAAATAATAAACCTAAGGGATTAATACTAAAACCCTGAGGGATTACAAGCACATGGTAATAATATTCAACTCGAAGAGACTAATATTATAATCCCAGGGTATATAAACCCTAATATAAATATTATAACCACTAAAATAAACATGGTTGACTATGATTGATTTTCATATTGAAACAATCCTTGTCGCAATGCAACGTTCGACCATGGTTGGCCATGCTTGATCATGGTTGATTTTCATATCGAGGGAATATTTTTTAGAATGTGATGTTGGACCATGGTTGATAATGATTGATTTTAAAAAACATGGTTGATGACGGTTGACCATTGTTGTCCATGATTGAGTATGATTGATATTATAAACCGAAGGGAATAATAAATCCAAGGGATTAATGCAAAAAACCCAAGGGAATAATATTAAAAACTGGGAATATGAACCTTTATATTAATAAACACAAGTGGTTTATATTATAAACTCAAGGGAATAATAAACCTAAGGAAATAATATTAAAACCTAGGAATATGAACCCTTTGATTTATAAATCAAATGGATTGATATTATAAACCAAAGGGATTATGAACCCAATGGAATAATATTAAATCCAAGGGATTTATATTTCAAAATCAAGGCATATAAACCCTAATAAAAATAATATAAACCCTAAAATAAACATGGTTAATTTTCATATTGAGACAATTCTTGTCACAATACGACATCATACCATGATTGATCATGCTTGACAATGATTTATTTTCATATTCAGACAATATTTTTCACAATGTGATGATGGATCATGGTTGACCATTGTTGATTTTCATATTGAGACAATTTTTGTCACAATGCAATATTGGAAAATGGTTGACCATGATTGATTTTATGAAACATGGTTGACCATGGTGGATTTTCATAACGAGACAATCTTTGTCACAATGTTACTTTGGACCAGGCTCAACCATGGTTGAACCCTTATATTAAAAAACCTTAGGGAATGATATTATAAACCTAAGGGATTAATACTAAAACTATTGAAAATGGCACCAACAAAGGCTTCTAATTTAGTTTTCCCTTGAATTAAACTAGAAGAAAATTGTAATTCCAGATCACATGAGAACTTGTACGAATTAAATAAGTTAGGATGCCTGATTTGTTTTAGTTAATTCGAGTTAAAGGTAAAAATAGAGGCATGTAGAGTTCCTCGTACATTATACGATCACTGGTTGAGTTTATTTTGAGTTGTAATTAATTAACTCAGTTTATCTGAGTTAAAATCAGTTTAACTAGTATGATCTAGGTGGATATTGGTCACCACCGACCTATTCCATTTGGACCCCAACCATTGTTTCTTTTAGTGTTCCAGTTTCCTTAATTGTAGCACAATTCACTATGTTTGGCAGTGTTTGGGGTCCTGAACTTCTAGAGCCATTTTGAAGCTCTTAAAAATGTTTTTTCGGAAAACAGACGAAGATCAATTTTTCACTAATGTTTGCAATCAAAAGTTGTATTCCTCAGATAAATATTTCTAACAAGGTATTGTGCATGTCAAAGGGTGATTGTACGCCAAAGTTACAAACGCCCCTAGATTTGGTTATTCATCTCCTAGGGTTAGGTTTTTGGATGTTTAGGATTTTCATTTGTTTCTCAATAATAAATATGCCTTTGAGACTCATTCTAACACTGTTCAGAGGCATGTAGCAGCCAGATTTCTTCTCAGAGTTAAGCTATCATCGCCCGAGCTAGTTTATTTCCATTATGTTTGTAAGCATATTTCAGTTATATGATACTAATGAAATGAAATGTTGTTTCTATTGCATCTATGTATTTATGGTTATATTTGTATTTTTTTGCATTCCTGTCTAAGTTCGGATTATAGTTCTATCTGATGGTGGAACTAGAGAGAGGTCAAAGTGTGAAAATATATTTAATTCACATGCACTGATCATTCAGATAATTGATAATTCATTCATAAATAACTCATGCATGTCAGTTATGAGAAACACCCAGTTCAGATTGGATTTCAAGGGAAGTGTACTATTAGTTGTATAATTATCCAAATTGTACAGGTGGTGCGTGTAGTCAGAGGAAGGCCCCTATTATATTGTGCACTATGGATTGGTAATTTCCATAATTAATAGGGCCTAATAACCCAAGAAAACTTCACCAGGAAATAGGGACTCAGGCAAGCCAGAAATTGGTTAAGTATTGAACCAAGCTTGTTCAAGAATAATTGAGATAGATATAGATAGTGCAGAGGTTTCTCAACTTGGAGAAAGGCCTTGTAATATTCTCATATTATTTTTCTTATGAAATATACAGATAACGGGTTTTTATTTGAGGCTTTCCTAAAATAAGTCTTTGTGTTATGTGATTGAAATTCTCTCTTTCTTGTTCATATGATTATGTGATTGTAATTGGTTTCTAAAATTTTTAAAGTATGTTCAAGTATTTTTTTTTTATCATGTTATAAGATCAATTGAATATATGTGGATTTTATACATGATATTAGAGCAAGAATCACTCTAGAAGAGAAGAATAAAAGTTTGTTTTGTGCAGGTGAATTGAATTTATAGATCTAGTCTGTAGGAACAACAATGTGATTATGATGTATTTATCTATTTTGAGACTCAAATATGCCCTTGAGGGTAGTTATAATTACATGGATTGGAGAGATCGGATGGAAGCAGTGTTGGAAGACAACGGGCTAACGGAATTCATAGATAATTATATTCCTAATCCTACAACAAAATATGCTCAAGTTCTAGTGGTACGGAAGAATAACGTAGCAAAATAAAGAATGATTCTGTTAGAAGGAGTTTGAGATCATATTTCCTCAAACGTCCATGGCAAGGAAATTCCATATGCTATGTGGAAGTCCTTAATGAATTGGTTTCATAACATCAACGTCCATAGGAAGATGGCACTGAAAGACAAGCTCAGAAAAATCAAGATGGAGAAGGGCGAAAAAATACCAAAATACTTGACCAAGGGATGGCACAACTACTAGTATTTGGTGAATGGGAGGTAGAAGCTACTAGAGTGGGAGCGATTGTGGCTGGAATTGGAACAAGAAGAGATTCAATGGAACACTAGAGATGGATCCTCATCAAAGCATGATGATGAGGATAATTTTGCCTTGGATAGAAAGGAAAAGAAAGGGAAAGGGAATTCATCCTCTTCCAAATCAGATTATGGTCAGGCTGGTAAGAAGAAATACTTGTTGAAGATTAAATGTTTTCACTGTCACGAGCTCACAAACTATGCCATGAAATGTTTGCACTAGAAGAAAGGAAAGAATCCCTCGGGAGGAGAGGAAAGTGAAGCTATTGCTTCACAATTTGAGTTGGATTTCAGTCTCACTACATGCATGGTGTCATCGGTGATGGATTCTATATGGTACTTGGATAGTAGAGTCGCATTCCATATTATCAACAACCAATATTTCTTCAACAATTTAAAGGAGAAGTGTCTCCAAATGCACATCGAGCTGGGAGATGATGGCAGGTATAACACGACTGACATTGGTACTATTACCTTTCAGAGGGAGTGTGGTTCTCCTCTCACATTAACATATGTCATGTATGTTTTCGGATTGAAGAATGACTCAATTTTAATTGCTATGTTGGAAGACTGTGGCTATGATGTGATATTTAGTAAAGGAAAGGCATTCCTTTGTCACAGATCCAGGGGAAAAGTGAAGATGATCAAGGTTCGAGTAAAGAACCTCTACAAATTATATGTAGAAGATTGTGATTCCTTGAGCATGAAAGTAGAGAAGGTGGAGAATCGAGACATCAATGAGTTATGGCATAGAAGGTTGGACCATCTACACCATAGAGCTTTTAAGGTCACGCAAAAAAATTCTATAGGACTTCCCAAGGGTTCACTTGAGAAACATGATGCGTGCAAAGGGTGTACATTGAGGAAGTACACCAAATCCACCTTTCATGATAAGGAAAACCGGGCGAAAGTGATCCTTGAAAGAGTTCAATCATATGTTTGTGGACCATTCTAGACAGTCTCCATGGCCAAGCACAAGTATTATGTGTTTTTTAGATGATTTTTTATGCGAGTGTTGGATATTATTCATGCAGAAGAAAGATCAAGTGTTCTAAAAAATTTGTGAGTTCAAAGCACATGTCGAGAAATACACAGGAAAGAAGGCGAAGGCTCTCAGGGAGGAAAATGGTGGAGAATATGTGTTGAATGAATTCAAGAACTGCCATGAATCATAATGCATTCGATGAGAGTTGATAACACCTCATAACCCACAACAGAATGGGGTGGTAGAAAGGAAGAACAAGAGCATTGTGGGAGTTGCACTGGTGATGTTACATGATCAAGGGCTACTGTTGCACTTGTAGGTAGAGGCATGCAACAGAGCTCTGCATGTGCAGAACAAAAGTCCTTATTGGATCCTCAGGATGATTAAAATAGAAGAATCCTTTTCCAATAAGAAGCCAAATGTTGCAAAATTTAGAATTTTTGGTTCATCAGTTTACAGTCATGTTACCAAGGATGCACATAAAAATATAGAACCAATAATTTATTTGGGAATATTTTTCGAGTACAATCATACACCTCACAACAATCGGGTGTACCTTTCATCTCACATGATGACAGTGGTTCATAGAGATGTAAAATTAGATGAAGGAAAGGCCATGCAAATTTCACTTGAGAGGGAGCTTTAGATGCATGCACTTGAGGAGCTCTTAGTTCCAAAATAAGAACCTCAAAATGTGGAGAAGGCATAAGTAGAGGAATAGAGAGTGGAAGAACCCACTCAAGAAGGGACATCCATAGACAAAAGGAAGAGCACCAGAGAGGCTGACAGGTTGATGCATTAGGCTAGAGAGATTGTGGTAGCACCCATATCAAAACACAAGAAGATAAGGTCCCCAGATAGATACAATCATGACATGAATCTTATGAGCGGGAGTGTAGAGACTGAGAGATCCAAATTTGAGGAAGTAGTGTAGCAAACAATATGGGTTGATCCAATGGTTGAGAAGTATGAATCCATTATAAAAAATAGTTCATGGGAAGTTGTCCCAAGACTAGAAGACAATTCAGTTGTAGGATCCAGGTGGATCTACAAGGTGAAGCAGGCAGTACATGGGAGTGTGGAGAAACATAAGGCCAAATTTCTGGCCAAGGGGTTCTGTCAGGTAGAGGGAGTATATTAGGAGGAGACCTTTTCTCCAATAGCAAGGTACTCTTCAATCATATCTATTCTTGCACTCTCAGTGTATATTGGATGGAAGATACATTAAATGGATGTAAATACAACCTTCCTCAATGGAGTGATTGAGGAAGAGGTATACATAGAGTAGCCAAAAGGATTTGAGACCTTTGGAAAAGAGTCACATCTATGTAGATTCAAGAGAGCATTGTATGAACTGAAATAATCAACTTCTGTTTGGTACACCAGGATCTACAACTACTTCACCGGGTTGGGCTTCACCAAAATTGAAGCAGATGTAAACCTTTACCATATTATGGTTGAAGGTAAATTATTGATTATAGTATTATATGTCGATGATTTGATTTTGACAGGTGATGACAAGCTCATAAATTCTTTGAAAGAGTATTTTTCAAGAGAATTTGAGATGGACATGGGGATATTGCATTATTTCCTTTGTTTGGAAATTTGGGAAAGTGATGGGAATTTTTTTTCTTTGAGGGCAAGTATGTCAACAAGATATTGAAGAATTTTAAAATGCAGAGCACCAAGCCCGTGGAGACTCCTCTACTAGGGAATTGGAGGAATAAACATGCTACTTTAGGTAAAGTGGTAGAAGCTTCCATATACAAGTATATTGTGGGTTCACTCATGTACTTGGTGAAAACATGACTAGACATATGGTATGCGATTAACCATATTAGTCAAGCTATGGATAAGAAAACCAATATTTATTGGAAGGAAGTCAAACATGTGTTGAGATAGCTCAGAGGCACCACTTAGTTTGGTCTTTGATATAGACGGGTAGGGGTAGTGAACCTTCAAGGATTCATAGATGCAGATTGGGCAGGGATTCCATCCACCGGGAAGAGAACATCAAGAGGCATCTTCATTATTGGATCGAAAATAGTTTTCTTGTACAACAGGAAGCAGATATCAGTTGCTCTCAGTTCAACAGATTCAAAATACATGGATAGTAGTCAAGCAACTTGTGAGGCTATCTGGATGAAAAAGATCATTTTTTGGGTTTTTTGGTCAACATATGGATAAGACAATGATTTATTGTGATAACCATAGTTGCATCAAACTCTCAACTAATCTAGTTTTTCATGACAGGTCGAAGCATATCGAAATCCTATATCACCATCTCATAGATTATGTGTAGAGGCAGATTATGCCATTAGAGTACATTCATAAAGAGGAGTGGGATTCAAACATCTTGACGAAGGCATTGTTAAGAGGCAAATTCGAGTTCCATAGAGGTAGGATCCAGGTATTAGATAATCTCTTTCTTTCTGAGAGTGAGTGTTGAAAATGGCACCAAGAAAGGCTTCTAATTTAATTTTCCTTTGAATTAAATTAGAATAAAATTGTAATTCCACATCACATGAAAAATTCTATGAGTTAACTAATTTAGGATGACTTAGCTGGTTTAGGTTATTCGAGTTGAGGGTCACACTAGAGGCATGTAGAGTGCCTCCTACATTATAGGAGCCCTGGTTGAGTTTATTTTGAGTTGTAATTAATTAACTCAGTTTATCTGAGTTAAAGTCAATTTAACTAGTTCTAACTAATGGAGGAACTGGAGAGAGGTAAAAGTGTCAAAATTAGATTTAATTGTCATGAACTGATCAATCAGATAAATGATAATTCACTTGTAAATAACTCATGCATGTCAGTTTCGAGAAATACTCAATTGAGATTGGAGTTCAAGGGTAGTGTACTATCAATTACATAATTATCCGAATTTTACAGGTTTTCATGCAGTTAGAGGAAGGCCCCTAATGGATTGCGTAGTATGGATTGGGAATTTCCCTAATTAATAGAGCCTAATTACCCAAGGAAACTGCGCTAGGAAATAGGGGCTTGGGCAAGCTAGAAATTGGTTAAGTATTGAACCAATGTTGTCTAAGAATCATTGAGATATATAAAGATAGTGCATAGGCTTCTAAGTTGGAGAAAATCATTGTAATCATCACATATTCTTTGGCTTATGCAATATACAGATAGCGGGGTTTTTATCTGAGGATTTCCCTAGATAAATCTTTGTTTTATGCGATTGAAATTCATTCTCTTTCTTGTTCATGTGATTATGTGATTATGTGATTTTAATTGGTTTCCACAATTTGTAGAGTAGACTCAAGTATTTTGTTTTAGCATATTACAATATTAGTTGAATCTACGCGGATTTTCTACAAAATCTCCAAGGTATTATGAAGCTAAGGGAATAATATTAAACGTAAGGGGCTATTATTATAAACCCAATGTATATAAAACCTAAGATAAATAAACGAATAAAATAAACATGGTTGACCATGGTTGATTTTCATATGGAGACAATGCTTTTCACAATGCATGATTGGACTATGGTAGATTTTCATATTGAGACAATATTTGTGTTGGGTGATTTAATTGCAAGTTAAATCCCTGTCATTTAATTTGTTAACTTGGGGTTCGTGAACTAATGAGGTATACATGTACTATATGTACCAGGTGATTATTTATTAGAATATATTATTCTAATGCAATTGAAACTAAGAAATTAAATCAATTCAATCCAATCCAATCGAAACCAAACATAAAGAAATTTAAATCACACTTGCATAATGGAAATCCCACTTTCATAAAGGAAATCACACTTACTCAAAAGAAATTCACACCTGCTGAAATGAAATCACACTTGCTGAAAATAAATTAAATAACATAATTACACAATGTTACCAATATGTACAAATATGTGCAAACTTTGGTTGATGGGGGCCCTTCATTCCTCAACAAGCACACCGAACAATTATCACATCTTGGATATCAAAGAAGCAATATTCATTTCATAAAATGAAGTTGGAGAATAACTCCAAAGATATTACAAGAATGAACAAATAGTTTCCTAATGGTTGATAAGAGTTGACTCCTTTTAAGGATGCACTACTATTTATACAAAAACTGAAGATAACTATTCAATAAATACAGGTCCTCAAATCTCTCCAAAATCCACATTTATCTCTTGTGATTACAACCAATCATCTAAAACTATGAGATACAAATCCTCTCGATTTTCTCTCCTAGTTTTCATAAGAGACACATATCAAAATATCCATGATTCTTATCATTTGAATGTGCTTAGTTAATGATACACATCTTCCACATATTCCTCAAATATTTATGAGTTGGAATTTCGAATTTGTGGTTGGGTGGCCAAATAGGAACCTTCTAGAATCTTCAAGTAGGAATACAATATCATAAAACTCATACCACTTTTAGATATATATGAAAACATGTTAATTTCCTAATATTTAATCATAAACTTTCTTAAAATACTTAAAATAAATGACTTGGAAAATAACAATGATAAACCCATATGATTATGAAAGTGGTTACTAATGTAGGGCTATGGAGCTACATATTTATGGAATGAGGGTAAAATGATGGAAAGGAGGGTAAAAGTGGATGACATTTTGGAGGCCCAACATACCCCGCAAGTGAAGATGGTGCATGTCCTCATGCAACTATTGCATTGGTTCCCTAAATCATAAATTGATATTCTTGAAATTTTTTTCTTCTATATGAATTTTGGCTTTGTATGGATTCTTTTTTAAATTTGCATAATCATAGCATTTGATAACTTTATTCTCTTTTCAAATACATTTGATTGAAACATATATTTTTATGGTTGGTTCTTGTGTGAAAACGAAACATTTATGAGTATTGGTTCTTATGTAACAATACATTTCTTATTTTTGTTGCATCAAAATACTTGAAATCATTGAGAATTCCTTTTTAAGGCCTCATAGTGGTTTCCAACCATTTATCAATTGAACATTTCAAAACGTATAAACTTTTGGAATCAAAATGTAATAATAGTTGATTGGGAAGAATATGTTGGTTAGGATGAAATGAAATGTGATATGTGAATATGAATTGATATCCCTTCCCCCCAACTAAAGGTGTTTTCGGTTTTGGGCAAATTAGAAAGGGAATATAAATGAGGTGAGGATTTTCCAATATCATAATTTCAAAATTTAAGGAATTACATGATTAAAGATTAGAAAACATCATATGTCCACTTACTTGAAAAGTGGAAAAACTGTGTATATAGAAGATTGTGGTTGGATCATGGAATGTTAAGTAAAAGAATATGATCTATTTTTTCTTTCTCATGGTTGTACGAATAGAGGATAAATTTGATCTAAATTTGGAATATTTATTGCTATGGCTATTTAATTATGAATTGAGTCTTAATGCAAGATGTTGAAATCATATAGTCTTCATTCATTCCCACTCAATGGCATAATTCTTATCTATATGAATAGATATGTCGATGTTGAACATAGAAAGAATTTTTTGGATTACTGTCCATTAATGAATGCCATTAACCAACAAGAAACTACTCATAATTGATACCAATGAGAGTCAAGATGCATGAGTCCATATTACTAGGTACAAATAGATGTGTCATAATCGAGTCACCTAGAAGATCTAACAAACATGGGAAATTGATGTATTCCCACTGTTTATTGGTAAGAGAACTTGCCATTAAGGCATGCAAGCCTCAAGGTACTTGAAATATATCTAGTCTTGATCCCAAATGATATGTCAGAGTTGATGGGTTATTAATTATTACAAGGGAGGCCTTAATGAATCTTCCATCATCTAACACGAGTATAAAATAATAATTTGAAGGACTATAGATGAAATATTTTCATTATCAATCAAGTTTTACTTGATAGAAAGGAAGAGTAAAATGGGGTGAATCAACTTTGTAATGGATCTCAATGATTTTATTTTTTGGTTAAGGGCGAGTGAAAATGAGGCAGGAAAGTATGAAGATTACAAAGGGAAAATGAGTTTTGAAATCATGGTTTGCAAGTAGGGAGATGGAAATTTATGGATCAATTGTAGGATTAGAATGAGTAGCAATGGTAACAATTTTATTTGAGAGGCCTTGTTAAGTAGAAATGGTGTAATGGATATGATTTGACATGGAATGAACATGCTTTTCTAAAAAAAAAAACTTGGCACTTGTGCATATATTGATCTTCTTCCTTGAACTTGCAAAAGCTTAGCACTTTTGTACAATAAAATGTAATACTATCGAGGGAGAGGGGTGATTAGTCTCTCTTCATCTAATATATACAAAAAAATAAAAAATAGTACTATTAAAACAAATTCAAGGAAGAAAAATTAAATACACTTTTACCTATTTAGAAAGTGGTACATTGGACTACTTCTTGTTGTTTTGTTGGTAACTTCTTAATTTTTTTTTACTGCCTCAAATGCCGATGAAAACTCTCTCATCGTTTAGATCTCTTTGATATATTTCCAATGATGTTTGAATCATTGAAAAATGATGTGATATGAAAGGGTTATGATTGTTTGAATTTTTTATGAAACATGAAAAAAATTTGTACATGGGTGCTAGCACCAAGGAGTTCCACATGGATGCTGAAGTCGGTAGATGACATGGCATGCAGATGGGGCGAGATAACTATTCAAGGTTACATGGTGGAAAATGAGGAAATCACTATGTAATGTTGGTCAATAATACGTTTCCACGTGGACCAATTCAATGTTGCCACATGGTAGCGAAATTGTTGCCTAGTTAAGGATTGCCAAAAATGTAGATAGTTAAAAATTGTTGGTTTTTATTGGATTTGAACTCATGATATCTCTTTTATAAAGTAAAAGACTTATAAATAAACCAAAATTCAAAATTTTGGAATAAGAGTCATAAAAACGTTTGTTAAAGTTCAAAACTATTAATCATTCTACAAAACAAAATTAAAGATTTTTAGGAGAAAATCATGTGTCTAAGTGAACTTGTCATTCAATTTCATGCCACTAAAATATTTTATTTTCAATTTGAACTCATCCTCTTTCCAAAAATAATGAATTTCTCAACGAATTTATTCTATAAAATTTGGGAAAGAATTGAAGCTACAATTATTATTATTATTATTATTATTTTTGCAGTTTGCTACAAGGTGTGTTACTTCAAAATTCGTGGGTCATTTTCCCAAAAAATATCTATTGGATTTTGCTCAAATTTTGTGGAAATATTTCTACTTTTCAAGTGTTTATGCACACCAAAAATTAACACCATTCAATGCACATATTTCAAGATATAATCAAAATTGTTGTAAATTTTAGAAACAATTTTTTCACAAACTACAGATCGGATTGGGCTAAATTTTTTTATGAATGTTCCTATGGTCCTAATGATTCTTCGTACCAAATATTAAATCAATTTAATGCACGTATATGATATATAATCGGAATGGTTGTAGGTTATGATCTTAATTTTATCGAAAATCATGAAGCAGATTGGGCTGAAATTTTTAGGGATTATTCATCAGAATAATATGTACTGCCTGGAAAAACGTACGAGAATATTGTTCTTGGTTTGTGGGATATATTCAGTTTAATTTCTGCATTTTTTTTAAGAAAAATAAATTATTTTAAAAACATTTGAGACAGATCAATTGAAATTTGGAGATTAAATTTTGCTTATTTTTAGAATGAATAGTGAATTTGGATCTCCTATCCAATTTTTAGATCTATGATTTTTATTGCAAAATTTCAAAGCTAAATTTATTCAATTTTCATTTCTGATTTTCCAGGTCGCATAAGGCAAAAGAAGAGAGCATACTCAGAATTTTTTTTTAACTCTTTATTCTAAAATTTGGAAAACAAAATAAAAATATTTGATCTCAAACGTTAAATTTTATCTCTCAAAAATTTGTTTGTTCTCCTCTCTTTCTATATTTTACTGCAAAATGATTAGTAAGTGAGGTGGCTCTTACTCCACCACAAAAAATAAAATTTCAAATAAAATAAAAACTAAGTTAAAAAAACATAAAAACATCACCAAACTTTGTTTTATTTATTGATTTTGTCCCACTCTATTGGAAATAAAAGAATTGTTTCAAGTGTATGCATATTTCCAGTGCAACCATGTGTGTAATAAGAGTAAAACAATATTCATTCTTTGGTTTTAAAAATATGAATCAAATTACATCAAATAACGAAAGACCATTTGTTTTGATAATACAATCAAGAAGTAGGGAAGAATGAAAGAGTGATGTGACTTGATCCCTGATTGGAACCATATTTCAATAAATCTATGACATTCCTAATTCCTTGGTTTAGATCACATTGAATATCCTCATTTATTATGCATTCCTCAATCTTCAATTCTACTGGTTTCTCCTCATCATAAGTATTCCATGATTCTTTAGTCTCTTTAACAGATTGGAAAGAGGAATCAAAAGAGACTTGAAGATATTATTATGGACGTGGAGAGATAGAAATGTTTCTGAATGCAGTTAAAATATACTCATCCTAAGAGGCAGATATCTTAGTTGTTCCTAGGATTTTAGAAAGTTCTTGGAAGGACATTCTTCACACTCTTAATTGTCTATGAATTACAGGAAGTGGTTGATACTTTGTGTCTTGCAATTATTGAAAAATTAATGAATTTTGATATGCATCATAAATGATTTTAATATTCTTTTAACCATGCATCTAAGAATGAAAACAACTATCAGGAGTTTTCTAAATAATAACCTATGTATATCTCCCCGAAAATGACACTAAAGTTTTGGGTGATTTATTTGTGAGTTAAATCTTTGTCATTTAATTTGTCAACCTGGAGTTCATGAACTGACGAGGTATACATGTACTATATGTACTAGTTCATTATTTATTGCAATATATTTATCTAATGCAATTGAAACTAAGAAATTAAATCAATTCAATCCAATCCAATCCAAATCAAACATAAAAAAAAATGAAATCACACTTCCATAAATGAAATCACACTTTCTTGAAAGAAAATCAACCTACTGAAATGAAATCACACTTGCTGAAAATAAATGAAAAGACATAATTACACAAATATGTACAAATATGTGAAAATTGTGGTTGATGGGGGGCCCCCATTCCTTAGCAAGAACACCGAACAATTATCACACCTTGGAGATTAAAGCAACAATGTATATTTCATAAAATGAAGTTGGAGAAAATCTCCAACAATATTATAGTAATGAATAATCAGTTTTGTTTGATAATGGTTGGCCCCTTTGAAGGATGCACTCCTATTTATAAAAAAATTGAAGATAACTATTCAATAAATACAGATCCTCAAATATATCCTAAATCCACATTTATCTCTTTTGGTTACAACCAATCATCTAAAAATATGATATAAAAATCATCTCAAAGTTATTTCTTAGTTTTAATAAGAGACACATATCAAAATATCCATGATTCCTTTGAATGTGCTTAGTTAATGATCCACATCTTCCACAAATATTCCAAAAATATTCATTAGTTGGAATTTTAAATTTGTGGTTGGGTGGAAAAATAGGACCCTTCTAGAATCTTCAAGTAGTCCTACACTATCATACAACTCATAGAAATTTTATATACATATGAAAAAATGTTAATTTCCTAATATTTAATCATAAATTTTGCTTAAAATACTTAAAATAAATGACTTGGAAAATAACAATGATAAACCCATATGATTATGAAAATGGTTACTAATGTAGGTCTATGGAGCTAAATAGTTATGTAATAAGGCTAAAATGATGGAAAGGGGGGTAAAATTAAATGACATTTTGGAGGCCCAACAGTTTTTCACAATGCGACATTCGACCATATTTAACCATGGTTTACCATAATTAACCATCGTTGACCATGGGTGACCATGATTGTCCATGGTTGACCATGATTCATATTATAAATAGAAGGAAATAATATAATTAAATATTAATATATGAATTATGTATTAAGAAAATATTGTATTAATAAATATTAATATATTAATTGATATTAAGCCCAAGATATTTAAATTGTAAACCTTTGGGAGTAATATTATAAATCTAAGGGAATAATATTAAACCAAAGGGATAATTATTATAGGTCCTTGGGATTAATATTATAAAACCAAGGGATTATTGATATTAATCCTAAGATTATACACCCTAATATATTATTAATCATATCAATGATTAATATTATAAACACAAGAGATTATTAATATTATAAAAAAAATGGATTAATAATATTGTAATATAGTCTAGGGATTGATAAATGCAATGGATTATTCATATTATAAACTCAAGGTAGGACTATGCTTGACCATGCTTGACCATCGTTTCCCATGATTGGTTTTATAAAACATGGTTGACCATGATTGATATTACGAGTCCAAAGGATTAATACTAAAAACCCAAGGGAATATAAACCCAATGGAATAATATAAACGCAAGGTATATAAACCATAAGATAAATATTACGAAACCTTAAATAAACATGGTTGACCTTGGTTTGAGAATGGTTTATTTTCATATTGAGACAATCTTTGTCACAATGCAATGTTGGACCATGCTCAACCATGGTTGAACCCTTATATTAATAAATCAAAGGGATTGATACTATAAGCCTAATGGATTAATACTAAAACCATAAGGGATTATGAAGTTAAGGGAATAATATTAAAACAAATAGACTAATATTATAAACCCAAGGTATATAAACTCTAAGATAAACATTATAAACACTAAAATAAACATGGTTGAATGTGGTTGGTTTTCATATTAAGACCATACTTGTGACAATGTGACATTGGACCATGGTTGACCATGGTTGATTTTCATATTGACACAATCCTTGTCACAGTGCAACATTGGACCATGGTTGACCATGATTGATTTTCATATGGAGTGAATATTGGTCATAATGTGACTTTGGACCATGGTTGACCATGATTGATATTATAAACCAAAGGGAATAATAAACCTAAGGGATTAAAAACTCAAGGGGATAATATTAAATCCTAGAAATATAAACCCTTGGATTAATAAATGCAAGGGATTGATATTATAAACACAAGGGAATAATAAAACCAAGGGAATAATATTAAGCCCTAGAAATATGAACCCTTTGATTAATAAACCCAATGGATTGATATTATTAACCGAAGGGAATAATAAAACCAAGGGATTAATACAAAAAACCCAAGCAATTATGAATCTAATGGAATAATATTAAACCCAAGGGATTAATATTATAAACCCAACGTATATAAACCCTAAGATAAATATTATAATTCCTAAAATAAGCATGGTTGACCATTGTTTATTTTCATGTTGAGATAATCTTTGCCACAATGCGACTTTGGACGATGGTTGACCATGGTTGATTTTCATATTGAGACAATCTTTGTCATGATGCGATGTTCGACCATGGTTTACCATGATTAACCATGGCTACCCATGATTGATTTTATAAATTGTTGTTGACTAATGAGCACCATCATTGGGTACACTCTAAGGGGTTAATTGTCACCTTTTTAGCTTAATTATTCTCTCTCTTACACATTTAATTGAGGTTTGTCATATTTTTCTTGGTGAGAATGGTGTATGAAGGGTTTTCATGTTTCAAGGCCTTATGTGGTTTAAACGCAGGAAAATTAGGGGAATAATGCCATTTTTTAGGAAGATTACACAATGAGGACTCAAAGTAGTTGACAAGGAGTGATTGTAGGAGGTTTGATCACCTCCTTAACTCCTAAAGGAAGCCAATATATCCTCAATATTCTCCTCCCATAGCTCGAAATCAGAGGAATCCAAGAAAGTGAAAGATCAAAGGGATCCAGGCTCCACTTCTCCCGAGTTCTAAGGGAGCAAAAACCTACTTTTTATGGAGCTGTTGGTAGATACCATTGAGCATAAATAGGCCAGAGCAAGAGCTCACTAAGATTCAAATTTTTGATGTAGTTAGAGCACTCTTGGATTTTGTATTAGACATTTCTGACTTTCGTATGCTATGTACAAGACTGGTTATGAAATAAAATGATCATTTGGTTTCTTATCCACTGAGTTAGTTTCAGGGAGTTGAGCTTGTGGGTTAGGGTCCAATCCATTGGCCTCAGTATCTCTTGGGTACTTGTGTTTTCTTTCATGTTGCAGTAGTTAGTTTTCATCATTTCATGGTGGGTAGCATATAACACCTCAAAATTGTTTTTTAAGCCTCTCTCTCTCACCTCTTCCATTAGAGCTTGAGGAGGAAGGACTTCCACCACATACCAAAATTTATTTTTAGTTTATGATTTATTTGAAAATCTAGATAGTTTATTTTTCATATCATGAACATGTTGTAGATGCGGAGGTAGAGTTTTGTTTCATTTTCATATGTAGGTTTATGTAAATTCAACTCATCTTTTCTACCATTTTTATGATAATTTTTTCAATAACGAATGCATGAAAAAATAGTTTGATTGTAGATTTGAATAAAGAAGCAGAGGAGGACTCCTTCAACGCCATCATCTTCAGTCTTCACCCTTCATCAACCACCTTCCATCCAAGTCATCTATAACCTTGTTTTTGGATATCATCCCCACGTCACCAAGAGCCACCTTGAGGGTGTAAGATAGGATTTGTGAAGAGTTTTGAGCTTGGCCAAGGGGTTGGTTACCCTTCATGTACCTAGATCCACCTTCACCCAAAATATCCTAACCTTTTCCTCACCATTTCTAGCTTCAAAATCCACAAGACTTGTTTCTTGTAGCTTTTTAGGACATCTTGTAGCACTACAAGAAATCATGTAGAAGCTTCCTGTAAAAGTGTGAAACACTCTCTTGTTCAGCCCAAAATCACACGTTCACCTCATATAAACCTAGCCAGGCCACCAATATACCTTCAGATATGAAGCTTTGGTTCAGGTTCTCTCTTAGACCACTTCAACACGTCCTTTTGTTGCAAAACAAAGTCATTTTTGAGTGTGATTAGTTCATTACTAGATGCATCATTAAACACAGTAGTTAAGCACAAATATATAGGAATTAGTTGGTCATTTGATTCAATATGTGTGCTCTAGGTTGGTTTCCTTATTTTCAATTCAATTCAACAATCTAGCTTATGAATGCCACTTAGTGTAATTTCCTTTCTTGCATTAGCATAAGTGTGGATTTCTCTTTCTTGCAAATAGCTAGGTGATTCAGTGTGATCTAGAGTAGATTATTTCCTTGTTGATAGAGTAATGATCATGATTCGTTTTGAGTCTTAGATTTCATTTAGAAGTGTGATGGAATTCCTTTCTTAGAAGTAGCCCTAGCAGTAGCACCTCATTGTAGAACTTAGATGAGAATGGCATGAGTAGAACTCATATTCTATGCATATAGAACTCTCACCTCCATTTTTTTATGAACCCCAGGTTGATAAAGTAAAGTTGAGTAGCCTCTAGGAGTTTCAGAATTTTTTGGTGCAATACTAGGGCTCACCATTGTTTTCTCTCATTGTTGTGGAGGTGTCTATGTAGATGTTTTATCTGCTTTAGCATTGTTTTATCTGCCTTAGCATTCTTTTATACTTTTTATTCTACATTCAATTCCTTGAAAAATACAAAAACAATTTGACTTTCATGCCTTGTAGGAGTAGGGATAACCAAGGAAAATTATTACCAAAAAACCTCACATCCCCACATAGTCACCCTTCACACTTCTTCGGTGACTGTGAGGTAGAACACACTATAGGTGAACCACTTGAAATTTTTGAATAACCTGTTGGAGAAGAAGAGGAACTCACTTCACCTGAGCAACCTGCTTCACCAATTCAATCCATAGCTGAAACTAAGGCCCAAGGTTTCTCATTAGAGGAAATTTCACCCTAATAGTGCCCCCCTAAGGAAAAATAATAAAATAATAGTTAAAATAATAAAATACAAGTTGTGAATTTTGGAGGGAAAATAACAAAACTACTTTTTTTATTTGTATTTATGGCTTAAGGAGATACATTTCAATTGTAGACACTCGTTGGATGCGGAATTAAATTCCACATTCAACGATTACCCATTATGCATACTTTTGAGAAGACCCACATTGATAAAAAATGAAGATACGTTAAAAAAATGTGTTCAACACGCTTTTTTAATGTATATTCATTTTTTGTCAATGTGGGTCTTCTCAAAAGTATGCATAATGGGTACTCGTTGGATGTGGAAATTCTACACTTGAAATTTGGTTAAACCTATAAGGAGATAAGAAAAAAATACAAGTAAAAAAAGTATTTTTTCTTCTTTTCCCTCCAAAATATTTGCATGTACCTCTTTTTTAATTTAAAGGATTTTGATTGGTTTACATATTATGACATGAAAATTTCATGGGCACTTTTAGGCTAAAATTTCCTCTAATATTCCCATTAGAGAAAATGATGGATAAAATAGAATGAAGAACATCAGTCCCTCTTCCATTCCATATTTACATGGCCTTACTTCTAAGGATCCTGACACATTTATGTTCAAGTTTTCTTTTGTCTGCATGACTTATGACTATGCCTCAGATGACCAAAAGCTAAAAATTTTCCCATCAACCCTTAAGGATGCAGCCTTATGCTGGTTCATGGGTTTGCCTGGGAAAAATATCACTACCTAGGCATAGATGCAAGAGTCGTTTAGCAACAAATATAGATACTAATGCGAGTCTAAATATACCAAATAGAAGATATTTCAGATTACTCTGGGACTTGATGAATCCCTGGAGGATTATGAAGAAATATTCCAGTTAAACTCTAAAAGATCCAACTACACCCTTATCCTGGATCACTCAAATTGGTACTTCTACGAACTATCATGGAAGAGGTGATAGAAACCATTAATATGTTATCTAGAGGATACATCTACCTACTACCTTATGAGGACATCAAAAGTGCCTTTAGAAACCACTCTAGGGAAGCTAGGAAGAAACATAGAGCTAGCCAAAGCATGACAAACACCCCTTCCTCCTCTACCTCCATCAAGCATGAGATTGGAAATATGTTGGAGGACTTCAAAAGTGATATGTTGCATGCCTTTTCTTTGAAAATGGACACAATTCAGATCAAGAGGGAACAAGAGGAAGCAGAGAGGGCCTATTCTATCTTTTTCCCTAAATGTACCAGAAAACACCCTAAAAATTAATGTCCACTAAATTTCATAGATATTTAATAAGCCTATGAAGAGAATCGTGCCAAAGATAAGTGTCCCTCCTTACCTAGTCCCAAAGTTGTATATCAAGGTGGGGAAGGAGGACCAGAGGAACTTTGTTTCATAAATCTGAGAAGGCCTCAAGGGCCTTAGTCATATCAGCAGGGCATGCAAGGTGCACCTTAATCCTACTACCATACAAACTAGAATGCACCTATGCAGTCTTGGTACACATACACTCCTCCATCATGGCCTACAACTCATACTTGGCCTTATACCCCTCCATATCACCCTCAGCCCGTAAACCAACCCTTCCAACCGTATGTTCATCAACCACCTTAGTGGAGCAACCCATCACAAGGGTGGATGCCACAACACAAACAACCACCTACTTTATTGTCTCCACCCCAACCTAAATCTCATCTCACCCATTCTTCTCCACCTAAGTTTCCTTAGATGCCTTCCCAACCTAATCCTAACCCGAAAAACAAGCAGGCACAATAGGTTTATAGTGGGGAAACATCCTATCCAGCTTATGCTATGGAGATACATGAAATTAACCTTAGATATGGAAGAGTAATTCCATACAATCATCCTCCATCTCCACTTGCAGAGGTTTAGAAGGAAAAGGAAGAGAGAAATCATCAGACCAATCAACCTCCTCTTCCTGAACGCCTGATTCATCCTAGTTAGCAACCCCAGAAGAGACTGAGCTCCTTGGATAATTTAAAAACCTGTGTGTGAAAATACCCCTTTTGCAGTCCATTAAGGATATCCCTATTTACAATAGGATCATCAAATAAAATTATTTAAAAAGCCTAGGAGAAAGAAGAAATACACCCCCACCATCAATGTTGTGGGACAACTATCCGACTTAATGTTGGGAAGGGTGATCTTCCCAAAGTACCTGGACCCTGAAAGTCAAGTAGTATATGCACACTTTGATGATGTCATAGTCCCCCACACTCTAATTAATCTTGGGGATGTCATCGGTGTGATGACCAGGGAAACGAAGCTTAAAATCAACCTCCACGGAGCCTTGAGAAATACCACCACTGTTTTGTAACTTGCAGACAAATCCACAGTAGCTCTAGAAGGAATTTTTGAGGATGTTATGGTATTCATTGACTCCTGTGAGTACCCCATATATTTCTTGATCCTCCAACCAAAAACCAAGTTTAATGGATATCCTCTCATTCTAGGAAGGCCTTGGTTGGCCACTGCTGATGCTTATATCAATTGTAAGGCTAGCAACATGACTATCAAGAATGGTCCCTTGTCCAAATAGATGGTATTATATCCTCCTTCCTAGCCTTCCATTGACCATGACATACCCTTATGGTTGTAGGATGAAGAAGAAGAGGATGAAGTGTACATCACCACAACTTACCCCATTTGTACCATAGATACTTTTCTTAGAGGGGGGCAACCCGATGAGGATGATCTCATTGACCACATCATTTAAATCCATCCTCCCACATCCATTCCACTCGATGACCTAGTGAGAGAATGTGAAATCCACCCTTGGATCGAGCTGCACCCAGTTGAATCAACTGCTGAATCCACCAAGGCTATGGAATTTGGTCCATCTAAATTCCTAAAGGTAAACTCATCCCTATCGACCATAGAAGAAGAGAAATTGTGCCATCTCATGAAGGAAAAATTAGATTCTTTTTCTTGGGACTATAAGGACATCAAAGGGGTTCATCCATCAGTGTGCGCACATCATATTTATAATAAATAGGGATGAAATATTGTGCGTCAGCCCAAAATGAGGATGAAACCAACCTTAAAATACATAGTGAAGGATGAACTGCAAAAGTTGTTGGATTATACCCCATATTAGATAGTGAGTGGGTGTTTCCTTTTTTTCTAGTCCCAAAGGAAAATGGGAATTGGAAAATCTATGTTGACTACCGAGAACTAAACAAATCCACTAAAAAGGACCATTTCCCTTTTCCCCTCATCGATCAATTCTTAGATGGTCTTGCAGAAAATAATTTTTTCTATTTCTTGGATGGATTCAAAGGGTATAACTAGATTCATATCAGCCATGAGGACCAGAAAGATACCACTTTCACATGTCCCTGGAGCACCTTCACCTACATAGTCCTTCCCTTTGACCTGTGTAATGCCCCTGCTACTTTTTAGAGAGAAGTCCTAGGCATTTTTTCTAAACTAGTCCATGATTCGGTAGAGATCTACATGGGTGATTTCACACCTTATGGGTATGATTTACAAGAGGCTCTCTCCAATATATTTAAAGTGTTGAGGAAATGAATTGATATGCATCTCTCCCTAACTCCTAAAAAGTGTGAATTTCTAAAACGAATAGGGATAGTCCTAGGCCATTAAATATCACAAGCAGGAATATAGGTAGAACTAAACAAAATCACCATCATAAAAAGGGTGTTTATTCCTCAAAATCAATGAGATGTAAAAAATTTCCTAGGTTTGGATGGATACTATAGGAGGTTCATTAAGGACTTTAGAAAATATTCTAAGTTTGTTTGGTCTATTCTATGTCAGGAGGAATTTTATCTCATTAAGGAAAAGCTAACCACTACCCCTATTCTTCGAGGTCCCAATTGGGCTCTACTCTTCCACATTCATACAGATGCATTAGATAAAGCTGGGGGGTAGCCCCAGGCCATTTGGAAGACAAATTACACTATTCCATTTATTTCATTAGCAATAATATGTCCAAAGTTGAACTTAACTATACTATCACTAAAAAGGAGCTCTTAGCCATTCTCCATTCCCTAAAAAAATTCAAGCACTACATTATTGGTTATCAGACCTTTGTACATATTTACCATGAAAAAATCACGTACTTAATGAATAAACTTGATGTCAACACTATAATCGTTAGATTTTTGTTGTTATTGGAGCAGTTTGATTTGACAATTGTTGATAAACCAGGAAATGAAAATGTTGTTGCAGAATTCTTATCTAGAATAACTTTATTTGTAGATACGGAAGGAATGGTGGATGATTAGCTTTCGGATGAACATGTATTCTCTATATCAGCACTCTCTCCTTGGTTTGTTGACATAGCTAAATACATGGTTATTGAGAGGTTTCCTCCAAACCTTTCATCCAAATAAAAGAGCATGATTACAAGTAAAATCACCCCTTTCACTTAGATTGGTGGCAATATCTTAAAATTGGGTCCGGATCAAAATCTCAGAAGATGTGTGAAGGAATTGGAGGTCTTTGACATCCTCTCATCATGTCATGATGGTCCCTATGGGGGTCATTTTTCTTCTACGATGACAATCTTCAAAGCTTTGCAAGCAAGATATTATTAGCCTACACTCCACCAGCATGCCAAGAGATACACTAGTAGATGTGATTAGTGTCAGAGGATGGGGGGACCTACACCAAGGGATGTAATACCTTTACAACATAAAGTAGCTTTATATCCATTTCACAAGTGGGGCATGGACTTCATTGGACCCATCAATCCACCATCTAGGCAGAAGAGATATATCATAGTATGCACTGATTACTTGACCAAGTAAGCTGAAACAAGGGATATAAAGGCAGTAAAAAAAGAGAAGGTTTGCTGAGTTTTTGAGGGAGAAAGTGTTCTACAAGTTTGGATACCCTAGAGAGGTAGTAACCAATCAGGGGGATCAATTTACATCTCATGTCATTGAGAACCTCATACGTCAGAACAATATAAAGAACCATACTTCCACTGCCTATCATCCTCAAGAAAATGGACATGTGGAAGTGACAAATAGAGCCTTGAAGAACATCCTCACCAAGGTTGTGAGCAACAACAGGAAATATTGGGCAAAAATATTAGTGGAGGCCACTTGGGCTTACAATACCACCTGGAAGACAATTACAAGGTTTACTCAATATGATCTATTTTATGGTAAGAAAGTGTTGCTTTCCATTCTGTTTGAGTATAACACCCTTAGGATGGCATCTCAGCTAGACATGGACATCAAAAAGGCACAACAATAAATGTTGCTTCAGATGAATGGTTTGGATGAATTTAGAATGCAGGACCTCCTTCACACATAAGTGATCTAGCTACAAATAAAAGTTTGGCATGACAAGAAAATCAAAGAGGATACATTTCAAGAAGGATATTCTGCTCTCCTCTATGAATCCAGATTCAAGTGCTTCAAGGGAAATTTAATGAACAGATGGATAGGACCTTATGAAGTGGAGAAATTCCATGAAAATGGGGCCGTTCAGATCATAACCATAGATGAGGAGGGGATCCCCCTTCTTTCAATACAATAAACAGGGAGGTAAATGTAATTGGAAGCTCCATAGTTTCCAACCCCTCATATTCCTAGAAAAAGAGAAAAAGAAGAAAAATAAAGAGGCCTATTTGAAAACATTTATATGGCATCCAATGCCAACTCATGGGTTGAAAACCTCCATGAGGCAACCCTGGAGAAAAAAAAGGAAAAAAAAAGAAAAAAAAAGAGAAATAAAATATCCTTGGGTGAAAACCTCTTTGAGGTGCCTAAGGTGGGCTTGTGGGGTGAAAACCTATGCTAAGGCATCCCACCTATATTCAAAAAAAATAATAAGGAAATAAAGGAAAGAAAAACTCATAATAATGACACAACATCTATGCACTAACCTTCTTCTCTTTTACAGGTTGCCGATAAGGGACAATTTGGAAAAAAGGAGAAAATTTCCTTCTCTCTCTCTGTCTCTCTCCCCTACCTATACACTCAATTTCCAAGCCCAACATGCATTCATTCATCCATTTCTCCCACCAGGTGAGCAAAACTTCCATTTTTCTCTTACTCTCTGCAGTGCTACAGGATGTCCTAGGCTGCTACAGGAAACCATGCAATGCTACAGGAAAACTACCTGAGGATGAATAATCTCACCCAATGCTACCTAACCCTCAAATAGACATGAATAATCATTTTTATACCTATTTCTACCATCCATAACCATCACTCCATCCCATCCAAAAATATTCACTCAACAAACCCTCTATTTCGCCACTATGAGCTAGTTTATCTAAATCCTCACACAAAACATCTTCTCTCATATCCTCCTCCACCACACCACTCCATTCACTTCATAACATCACCCCTAGAATCCCTACATCCTTCTTCTTCCTTCATTAGGATATTTGAGCTCCAAAACTGCAACAAGGGAACAACTATAGGAATATGATCACTTCCTGTAGCAAATATGTGCATGACCCCAACACATCAGAAAGGCATGAGATGAATGATGAAGTATATTCCTGAAGATGACCATAGGACTTCCGAAGGGAAGCTACACCAAAAACAACATCCTAGCGTCTCCATGAGGTACTTGTAGAAGAATCAACAAGCAAAGACAATAAGCACCTCACTTAGAAAATAAGTTCCTCACTTAGAAAATGAATTAAAAAACAAAAAAAATAAAAAAAATCACTTGTGACCATCATAGTGCTCTATACCCCTGCATCAAAGGATCCTTCCACTCATCAACAATCAAGTAGGCTCAAATATGGTTCCCTCACCCTCTCGTTATGCATCATTTGACTAAATGAGTAAATGTCAAGAAAATAGAGTTTAATAGGAAAAAAGGTGGCCAATTAACTTGGCCACCTCGAATAGTTAATGTGAAAAGTTGGTGGAGTTTGTATGCCAAATGGAGCTATCACATCAGTTAGGAGATGGATAATAATAAGTGGGAGTTGATTCTGCCACATAAGGGAATGATTGACTCGAGTGGGACCAATGGTCCAAATGAGGAAACCTTGTGCCAAATCCACATCACCACTATGCTCCAAGCCCACTTGATTTATAATAATAATTGTACTTTGGGTCATTCCCCCTCATTATGTTATGCATTTGAAGATCAATTAGAGTAGGAAAAATACAGGAGACACCAAGGAGATTCGATCCATGGTCGAGATTTGTATGCAACCCATGCTACATGAAAGTCTGCTACTACTATAAGAAGTTCTAGGGAGGCCATAGAATGTTAGAGAGTGTCATTCAAACCAGCCTCAAAGTATATTGACACCCAAACACCATCCTTCAAGCTAGAGAACATCAGAATTGTAGAGGTAAGTGGTCATCACCCCACCAAGTTGAAAATATTTTTCATGAGAATTTACACACAATCAGGCCATAATTCAGTAAATTCAGGGGATGTTCAAAGGAGTAGGGATAAGAAAAACACATTTTGTGCGAAGTTGAAACCTTTGGGGTCCCATATCATAGTTTTTTTTTAAACAATCCACCGACAACCACCTTTCTAGCACAATCACAAGATGGGGGGATGTTTCAATAGAAGGGAGCTCATAGACATAAAAAGAATTATACTATACCCTCCTATCATTGGAATATTCAAAAATCACTAGTGGTTGGGATTATTTGAGCTCCTCAAGGGGTTTGATGCTGAAGTGGCTTGATAATTTGTAGTAGGCTTGCACTCTCAAGAATATGATAGGGCCACCATAGTGGTAAAAGGGATAGTAATTACCATAACCCCTGAGCTCATTAGCAGACTCACCACCTTACCTCTAGGAGTTAAATGGAACAAATATTAAAAAATTTCTAGTAATTCCTCTAAGAAGAGTTTCTTCTTTCAAAATAAAGAATACATTGAAGATAAGAATGGGGTAATAAGGGAAATGCTACCTTACCCATGGGACGAGGTGGCTTACCATATCATGCAATATATCTTCTGTGAGGGTAGACTAAGTGTGATCTACGGGTACCATTTTAGATTGTTGCATGAAATTAGGTTAAAAGGGGATCTACCCTTATATCAAAAGACTGAATATCCCAAATGTATTCCTACATTCATTCAAAGATATGAGCTAGAGGATAAGGGAGAGAAAATATCAACAACTAATTCATCATGGTATCATTAAACTCATAGTGGGAGATGCTCTCAATAGGATCAACATCCTTGTACCTTGGTCCACCTTCATTGACATGGAAAGAGAAGAATTCATTAGGAAACAAACTATCACTCCTGGAGAGACCCTTTCCTCTAGCCTTGGAGAAAGGGGCATCAAAGAAGAAGAACAGGGGATTGAATGAATAGATGAAGAAGAGGAAATGGAAATAGTGGCACAAACCACAAAAAATTTAGGCAGAAATGAAGAAAGAGAAAAGGAGGAATATGAGGATGAAAAAGGAGAAAAAGAGGAAGATGAAAAAGGAGAAGAAGAGGAAAAATAAGAGGAATATAAAGATGAAGAAAAGGAAGGAAAGATAAAAAAGGAGGAGATACTAGACCCCAAGCTTACCACTGATATCTCCCCTCAACAAACCTGCCTTTCACCAAGGACCACTGAAAAGGAAGTGGATGCCACCTTAGATAATCTAAGAACCCCTATGGAAGCAAAGAGAAAGAGGTAGACCCAAATGTACTTCAAGACCAGGAAGAGTTCCAAGGTGAAATAAGGGAGGTCTCAAAATCCAACCAAGAACCCCATCACAATTGAAGAATCACCAAATAAGAAAAGAAAATAAGGTAAGAGGAGGGAAATATTCAAGAGTTCACTTCACCTAAAAATACACCTATGACCTATATAATAAGGCACTCCTCAAGGATAGCATCCCTTAAACAAGCAAAAACACCCACAGACCTCCAAGAGAAAGAAAAAAATGGGCAACATGAAAAGCAAGTTTTGATGCAGGAAACATAGAGTTTACTAGAGGAAACTGAGACAGTGATATAGGAAACTTAGAATGTGCTATAGGATGATAAAAAAGTCATGGGAGAAGAGAAAAGGGCACCCATAGAAGGGTAGGAGGCACAAGGTGATGAAAAAGAGGCAAAAGGCTAGGGGTAGAATTCCAAAGTTGAGAAACAAAAGAAGGAAGAGGAGGAACCTAAGAAAGAACCAACCTCTCCAAAAATTGTCCCAAAATAAATTATATCAGTTCAACATCCTAGCCCATAGCCAAACTTGAGCTCCTATTACACATCATTGGAGGGTGGGTGATCCTTGAAACACTCTCAATTGACCTATTCTACGAGCTAGAGAAAGAGAGAGAATGCACCCACCACTAGATGAAAATTACCAAAACTAAGAATGTGGAAGATGTGGCGATCATGGAAGATAAAATCACTGATATGGGGATATATTTGGCTGATGTCAGACTTAGGGAGGCAGTTTTGAAAGAGCATCTATAACAGGCACAAGTAGATAATCCAAGATTGAATGGAAAACTGCAACAAAAATATAAACAAATTGCCATGATGGAAGATCTATGCATGGAGGCAATACAACATAGGAATCCATCAAATTATTATGCCATTTACCTGAAGGACCAGTGGCTATAGTTCCAAATCAAAACACTAGCATCATATAGGTCATTTCATTTCTAGAATTACAGGAAATTTATTTATTTTTGCAGTTAGTCCAACATAGAAGATAGGGCCAAATTGGGAGAATTTTACATGCATAATCTTGTCCTAACTGATCTGAATATTTGGGACTCAAACTCTAGGTTGGGGGATATGAAACTAATGGCCCTCGCCTCTTGGATGAAAAATGAAGAAGAAAGGGCAGAGGAGGTCAAAAAGTTGATGAAGAGAGAAGGAAAAGAGCCTCTCCAAATCAGAGTAGAGCTAATCAGCCCTAGAGGGGTCATAAATAACCACCAAATGATAAAAAATGATGCCAACCTTGCAGATAGATATCTCAACACCAAAACAAAGGAAATTACACATTATGATAACATCTCTAGACTGCTCATAGAGGAGTGTATGATGGCATGTCATATAATATGAAATGGCCTTCAACTTAGCCTAAGAAACCTAGAGTATCATACTCCAGATAAATGAGAGTTGCCCTAGAAAGAGAAACTTTGTAAAAAAGGGCCATGCAAATAATGAAGATCAAATGGCTTGGATTAAAACTCAGTCCACCTTTGTTTTTTGGAATGAGTGACGGGAAAGATCAAACTGAGGAGGATAAGGAATGGGATGGAGCAGAAAAGAATGCATGATTTTACCCACCTGAGGGGACTCCTTCAATGATACCCTGGGGTGTCAGAGAGGCCACAAGGCTTCTAAAAGAAATCAAGAAAGATTAGTGAGTTACTCAGAGGATGAGAAACCATTTGGTAGGGGGTGATGATGAGCACCATCATTGGGTATATTCTAAGGGGTTAATCGTCACCTTTTTAGCTTAACTATTCTCTCTCTCTCTCACATTTAATTTAATTTTGTCATATTTTTCTTAGTGAGAATGGTGTATTAAGGGTTTTCATGCTTCGAGTATTAATGTGGTTTAAATGCGAGAAAATCAGGGGAATAATTCCATTTTTGAGGAAGATTGCACGATCAAAACCTAGAGTAGACAATAAGGAGTTATTTTAGGAGGGTTTATCAAATCCTTAACTCTGAAATGTAGCCAATATCTCCTCGAGATTCTCCTCCAAGAGCTCAAAAACAGAGGCTTCCAAGAAAGTGAAATATCAAAGAGAGCTGAGTTCCACTTCTCTCGAGTTCCAATGGAGAAAATGCCTACTCTTTAGGGAGTTGTTGATATCTACCCTTTAGTATTAATATGCTAGAGAAAGAGCTCACTAGGATTCGAATTTTGGATGTAGCTAGAGAACTCTTGTATTTTTCATTAAACATTTATGACTTTCATATGTTATGTACAATATGGGTTATGAAATAAAATGAGAATTTCGTTTCTTCTCGACTAAGTTAGCTTCAAGGAGTTGAGCTTGTGGGTTAGGGCCCAATCCATTTGCCTCAATCTCTCTTGTGTACTTTTGTTTTCTTTCATCTTGCAATAGTTAGTTCCCGTCATTTCATGTTGGCTAGCATATAAAACCTCAAAAAAATGTGCTAAGCCTCTCTCTCTCTCTCTCAACTCTTCCATTGGAGTTTGAGTAGGAAAGATTGCCACCACAGACCAAAATGCATTTTTATTTTATGATTTCTTGGAAAATTTCAGTAGTTTACTTGAATTATCATGAACATGTTGTAGATGCATAGGTAGAGTTCTATTTTAGTTGCATAGGTAGGTTTATGTAATCAACTCATTTTTTGCACCATTTTTATGATAAGTTTATCATTGATGAATGCATGAACATGTAGTTTGATTGCATGTTTGAATAGAGCAGCAGAGGAGGGCCCTTTCCACACCATCATATTCAATATTCACCCTTCATCAACCACCTTCAATCCAAGTCATCTACAATCCTAATTTTGGAGATCACCACGACATCACCGAGAGCCATCTTAAGGCTTAAAAATAGGCTTTGAGAAGATTTCTGAGCTTGGAAAATGGGTTGTATACCCTTCATATACCTAGATCCACCTTCACCCCACCTCTCCTAGCCTTTTGCTCACCGTTTCTAGCCTCAAGCTCCACACGATGTGTTTCGTGTAGCTTTTTAGGACATCCTGTAGCACTACAAGAAATGTTATAGCAACTTATTGTAGCAGTTCCAAACACTCTGTCCTTCAACCCAAAATCATACATCTAAGCCTAGCCAAGCCATCAATAAACCTTCAACTCTCAACCTTTGGTCTAGGGTCCCTCTTAGGCCACTTCAACAACTCCTTCTTTTGTTGCAAAACAAAGAAATTTTGGAGTGTGATTAGTTCATTACTAGATGCATCATTAACACACTGGTTAAGAATAAGTAGATAGGACTTAGTCATTTGATTTAGCATGTGTGCTCTAGATTAGTTTCATTTTCTATAATTCAATTCAACAATCTAGCTTATGAATTCAAATTAGTGTAATTTCATTTCTTGCATTAGCATAAGTGTGAATTTCTCTTTCTTGCAAATAGCTATAGGAATCAATGTGATCTAGAGTAGTTTTTTCCTTGTTGATAGAGTAATGGTCATCATTTGTTTCTAGTCTTAGTTTACATTTATAAGTGTGGAAAAATTCCTTTCCTAGAAGTAACCCTAGCAATAACACTTCATTGTAAAACTCAGATGAGGATGCCATGAGTAGAACTCATCTTCTATGCATATAACATTGTCACCTACAAGTTTGTACGAACCCCAAGTTGATTAATTAAAGTTGAGTAGCCTCTGGGATTTGCAACACTTTTGGTGCAATATAAGGGATCACCATTTACCATGGTTGAGCATGATTAACCATGGTTGACCATGATTTATATTATAAACCCAAGGGATTAATACTAAAACCTAAGGGATTATAAACCCAAGGCAATGATATAAAACCAAAGGTATATAAATTCTAAGATAAATATTATTAACCCTTAAATAAACATGGTTTACCATGGTTGATTTTCATAATGAGATAATCTTTCTCACAATGTGAAGTTGGACCATGCTCGACCTTGGTTGAAACCTTAGATTAATAAACCCAAGAGATTGATATTAAAAACCCAAGGGAACAATAAACCCAAAGGATTAATAATAAAACCCCAAGGGAAAAATATTAAACCCAAGGGAATAATATTATAAACCCAAGGTATATAAAACTTAAGATAAAGATTATAGACTAAAATAAACATGGTAGACCATGGTTGATTTTCATATATCCAAAGGAATAATAAAACCAAGGGATTAATACTCAAACACCAATGGATTATGAACCTAAGGGAATAATATTAAGCCCATGGTACTAGTATTATAAACCCAAGGTATATAAAACCTAAGATAAATATTATAAAAACTAAAATAAACATGGTTGGCCATGGTTGGTTTTCATATTGAGATAATCCTTCTCACAATGTGACGTTGGACCATGCCTGAATGTGATTGATTTTGATATTCTGACAATATTTGTCAAAATGCAACGTTGGACCATGGTTTACCATGATTGACCATGGTTGATTTTATAAAACATGGTTGAAAATTGTTGACTGTAATTGACCATAGTTGACCATAATTTTCCATGGTTGACCATGATTGATATTATAAACCGAATTTATAAATAAACCTAATGGGTTAATACTAAAAACCTAAGGGATTATAAACCCAAGGGAATAATATTAAACCGAAGGGAATAATATTAAACCCTACGAATATGAACCCTTTTATTAATAAACCCAATGGATTGATATTATAAACCCAAGGAATATGAACCCTTTGATTAATAAACCTAAAGTATTGATATTATAAACCGAAGGGATTAATTCTAAAAACCCAAGGGATTATGACCCCAATAAGATAATATTAAACCCAAGGGATAAATATTATAAACCCAAGGTATATAAACTCTAAGATAAATATTATAAACTGTAAAATTAACATGGCTGACCATGGTTTATTTTCATATTGAGACAATCCTTCTCACAATGTGATGTTAGTGATGGGCCTATAAATTAGACATAAATTAAGGCCCATCTAACCTTTCTTAGACACATAAAATATATATGAAATATCTCCTTCTACACTTAATAAAGTTTTTTTAAGCTTTAATATGTTCTTAGAAAGGTTTAGAGATAATTTCATATTTGTGCCTAATATTATTTATTTTTGAAGGATATTATGAGAATATTGGGCAAATTATGGAGATTTTGAGAAAGAGATAATCTAGGGACTTGATCCCTACTACTGGAGGATCAATATTGGAGAATAAATGAACAAAATATCATGAAATTATTTAGAAATTCTGGAGAGCTTTTGGAACTCTAATGATTGAGAAAATCTAGGCATGTGTTGCCTGTCTTTTACTACAAACTCGTAGTTTTGGGAACCATATACACTATTTCAGGGATTTTGGAGGGGAAATCTTCCTCCTTTCAAGGAAAAATATTCATCATAATTTTTTATAATTAACAATTCAAATTGGCTTCTAGGGGCATGCATGGTTTAGTCATATTGCGGAGAAAACTTGTTTTCTAGAACCTCCGCTTTCTTTTCTTACATGGATGTACTTGGACTGATTAAATAATGAATATTGACACCATTTTTAGCCTCTAAGGCTTGGTTTATTCCATAGGAATATGAGTCCTACTTGGGCTTGGCCATCCTAGGAGCCTCAGATTCCTCTTGTACAATTTCTTTATGTTCTTTTCACTTCTTATTCACATGCATCTCTTATTTCTGTTTTGCATATTTCTGTATTAGTATTGTTTCTTTTCTTGCTGTATGATTGAGTTAAATAGTTGAAGTGAGTTCTTTTGCAGGTTTTTTACATGTTTAAAAAAATCATTCATCCTTGGAATAACTTTTGAAAGTCATATTAATCATTAAGCTACTTGGATTTGGTTACTAGTTCACTAATATAAGATTTCTGGAAATGCCTTGTAACGAAATGGTAGTAAATTTATGTTATTTTTTAGAATGGTTTAATGAGATCCATTTGACTTGATTCCACTTGAATTAGGTCATAATGATTTTAAATTTAATAAAAAAAATTACCCAATTGCATTTTCGCTTGATTAGGTTAGGCATTTGCTAGATTAACTAGCTCACTAGTTCTTGACTTCCATATTTTAGATTAGTAATTTTCTGCTATCTTTTCACATGTGAACATGGGTATTTTGGAGTGATTCCACTTTTAATGGAGACCTAAGACATCATACTTAATAACAAAATGTGTCCCATCCGATTTTCATTTGATTTACTTATTCATTCAGTGATTTATTTCAAAAACATACTTTCCTGTAGCAAAATAAGAGTTTCCTGTAGCACTCTTGTAGCGCATGTAAACTCAACAAGATTTGGCTAAAGCTTGGTTTTTGTCTCTTAGGCTTGAACCATGACCCCTAGGACATGTATTTTTAAAAACTATATTAGGACTATTTATTTCAATTCATGCTTCAAGCATTTCAATTACAAATTGTTGTTCTTGCCTAGAATTAATTTGTTTTCAATGAAACACTTCCATTTATGAAATTAGTTTAGGCTTTGATTTCATGAAATTCACTCCATTACATCAGATCAACAAAAGAAGGACACATTGTATGTTTCACATATAGTGCCGATACCTCTTAAGTTTGTATGAACTCTAGGTTGATAATTAAAGTTAGTAGCCTTGGGAGTTGTAACATTCTTGTTGCAATAATGAGGCTCACCAATTGGACCATCATTAACCATGCTTGAAAATGATTTATTTTCATTATTTGTCACAATGCATCGTTGGACAATGGTTGACCATGATTGATTTTCATATCGAGACTTTGTCACTATGCGACATTGGAACATGGTTGATCACGATTGAATTTATAAAACATGGTTTACAATGGTTGACCGTGATTGATATTATGAACCCAAGGGATCAATACTAAAAACACAAGGGATTATAATTCGAAGGGTATAGTATCAAACCCAAGGGAATAATATAAACCCAACGTATGTAAACCCTAACATAAATACCATAAACCCTTAAATAAATATGGTTCACCATTGCTGATTTTCATAATGAGAACATTTTTGTCACAATGCGACATTGGAATATACTCAACCATGTTCATACCCTTAGATTAATAAAACCTAGGATTAATATTAAACCCTAGGAAGATAAACCCAAGGGAATAACAATATACCCTATGATTAATATTAAACCCTAGGAATATAAACCCTAAAATTAATAACATAAACCATATGATTAATATTATAAACCCAAGGGATATAACCCCTATGATAAATATTATAACCCTAAAATAAACATTAAACCCTAATGATTAACCATGATTGACCATGGTTGATTTTCATATCGATATAATCATTGTGAGAAACCTAAAGGATATAAACCCTAAGATATATATAAACCCTAAGATAAATATTATAAGTCCTAAAATAAACATTAAACCCTAACGATTGACCATGATTGACTGTGAATGACCTTGGTTGACCATGGTTTATTTTCATTTTTAGATAATATTTGTCACTATGTGGCATTCAACCATGATTGACCACGGTTGACCATGGTACATTTCATATTGAGACAATATTTGTCACAAACCCAAGGGATTAATATTTTAAACCCTAAGATAGATATTATAAACCCTAACACTAATATTATAAACTTTAGAAGTAATATTATAAAATGAAGGGATTAACATTAAAACCAAGGGGATTATAAACATAAGAGAATAACATTAAACCCTAGTATTAATATTAAACCATAGGAATATAAAATCTAAGTTTAATATTGTAAACCCTAGGCTTATATTGAACACTAGGAATAAAAACCCTATGAATAATATTATTATTTAAATAATAAACCGTAGGATTAATATTAGAAACCTTAGGAATAATATTATATCCTAGGAATATGAACTCTTAGATTAGTAAACCCAAAGGGGTTGATATTATAAACCCAAGGGATTAATACTAAAATCCCTAAAGGATTATGAACCTAAGGGAATAATATTAAACCGAGGGAATTACTATTATAAACCCAAGGGAGATAAACCCTTGATATATTATATTATGATTGACTATGCTTGACCATGGTTGACCATGTTTTACTATGGTTGTGAATCAATGACCATGATTGACCATGGTCATCATAATCACAATTTAATAATTTATTTATTATATTATTAGATAAATAATTTAAATAATTTATAATTTTAATTGTTATAATTAAATAATAATTATAATAATTATAATTAGGAATTTGGCTTCTGTGATCCATAAATTGTGAATAAAATCTTTCCATAAAAATCACATAAGAATAAATTAGGTCCATGCGTGGACCTAATTTATTCTTATGTGATTTTCATGGACCTAATTTATTCTTATGTGATTTTTACGGAAAGGTTTTATTCACAAAAAAAATTATAATAATTTATACAAAATTATAATAATTTAATATAAATTAATTAAAATTAAAATTAAATTTATTTTAATATAATTAATTATTTATAATTTAATATAAATATAAATTATAATTGTAATTTAATATAATCTAATTTGGATAATTTATTTAGTAAATTATTAAATAAATTTAATAATTGTTAAATTATTAAATTATACATAATTATTAATTATAAATCAGTAATTTATTAAATTGTTTAAATAATTTATTTAATAAATTAATTTATTATAGTCGTTTATGTTCATACCTATTGATCATAACTTGGTTAAAGTTTTTGTTTCACCATGATGTGTCTCAGAATTTACCTATTACGACCATAGTCAAAAATTGTATGTGTATACGTTTTGATTTACAAAGGTTTGGGGCTTTGGAGTTTCCGATTATGCTGATAATTTGACCCCTCACGAGTGTTTTCATGAAAGTTAGTATTGAACCATGGTGCGAGTTGTTAAAATAGATGATTAACGCCCGACTAGCATTACAAATGGGACTTATGTTTTTAATGATTACCTTGGTTTGATTTAGTTTGTTTATATATATATATATATATATATATATATATATAGCATTTGTGGTAACATTTGCCTCATTGAATGGTCACTGCGCTTGAATTAAACTTATCCCTACGTCTCGATTCAATTCTCTGGAACCCTGGGCGTATGCTCACTTTGAATTTCGAGATGGTAATTGATATAATCATTTTTCGATCCTTACATCTGTCCTCCCTCAAATCTTGATTACTCACCTCTAAGGAACCACCTCAGGGGTTGTGGGTGAATTTGGCTCATTTTGTTTTTATCTATTAAAGGAGTGGGCTTTGCTTCAGGTTTTATCAAGGGTTTTATTTACTCCAAACCGTCACAGACAATGATCTTGATTCCTTTAAAATGGACATGATTCTCGAGGCTAGCACACACCCGTAGAGACTACAACAAGGGTCCATTATGGAATTCATATCATATTTTTTTGTCATTATTTATCTCTTATCTAATTTGTGTTGGAATATTAATTCCAACTGCCCACACAAACAGTGGGACGGAAAATTGAATTTGATGGGTTTGAAAGACGACAAAAACCAGCAAGAATTTAAGACTGATAAGAATTTGGGAAATGACAGCACGGTGGAAATATCTAGTCCACACTAAACCTCCTGCATTCAAATCTCTGCACCCATGTTCTTATCCGCACTCAACTACCGCATTGAACACCCACCAACTCCATTTAACGCAGAGGCAACAACATTCTGGGGGGAGAAGTAGGCTTCAGCAGCAAAGGGGAAGAAAAACCCCGAAATGAATGACATCACCCATTCTTGGGACCCACCAAAGCAGTTCTGAGAGGTGAATGGAACTCACGGGAATGAAATCCAAGCAGCCTCCGGAAAGCACAAGGGAATACCGTTTTTTTTTATTGTAATGTTTTTTTATAATTATTTCTCGCACAATGTTTTAGAGTTTTTAACGCCAGGTTAATTTTATTTATCGTGGTACATTTAGAGTTTCAAATTTGGTTATATATTATAAATATGAGATATTTATAATATATAATACTGTAATGTTTTTCTATATATATGTCGTGAGTGCATTATATTGGGTTAGCTTTGTATTGTAATTTTCCCGAAGGCTGAAAAAGGATAGACAGGAAAAAATTGAAGCACTGTGTTTGCAGCAGCCAATGAATTTAGTTGTAAATCCAGAACTATAGTTCTGAGGAAGGAAGACTTGTTTTGTAACCATTCAAGTTTATTTTAATGAAATAGAATCTATATTTCATCTCTCTATTTCTGCAATTCAATTTTTATTTTATCTCTATGTTGTAGAAGAGAAATTATTTTTATTCCTCTGTGTGTTCGAAATTCTCTAGAAATTCCAACATGGTATTAGAGCTAGTCTAGGCACTGAGTGAACGGAGCAGAGATTTCTCTTCACTACAGAAGTTGTAAGAAGTTTATTGAAGCAGATTTCTCCAGCAGAGAAAGCTTCTGTTTGTTTACACAGTAAAAAAGAGTTTGTTTGTTTTTTTTTAACACAGTCAAGAATGGCAGCAGCAAGCACCAACCCGGAAAATCCCCAACTTCCACAGTTTAACGAGAAGAATCATGACTATTGGGCTATCACTATGAGAGCCTTATTTGCTTCACATGAAATATGGGAGCTAGTTGAGAATGGCTACCCAGAACTAGCGGACGTAGTAGCACTGACTGCTTTGATAGCAGCAGAAAGAGATTTGTTAAAAGATAATAGGAAGAAGGACTCCAAAGCCCTCTTCTATATTTTTAAATCTATACATGACAATATTTTCCCAAGGATTGCAATAGAAAAAAAGTCTAAAGAGGCATGGGATATTCTCAAGACAACCTATCAAGGCATGGAGAAGGTGAAGACAACAAAGTTGCAAATGCTGAGGAGAGATTTTGAAACTCTCTGTATGAATGAGTCTAAAAATATAGACTCATTTTTCACTCATGTTATTGGGTTGGTTACCCAGATAAGGTCTCATGAAAAGACACTTGAAGAAAGAAGGATAGTGGAGAAAATATTGAGAATTCTACCCTCAAGATTTGATACCATAGTAGTGGCAATAGAAGAGACAAAGGATCTCTCTCAATTTACAGTGGATGAGCTGAGTGCATCTCTGATGTCTCATGAACACGGACTAAATAGAGGAACAGATTCCTCATTGGAACAAGCTTTCAAGACTCAAATGTCTTTTGGCCGAAGAAAAGGTCAAGGCAGAGCAAACAACCGAGGAAGAGGCACAAGCCAAAACATAGGAAGAAACAACCCTGCAAGTTCGAGCGGAAGGAACAAAAATCAGAACCAGAATGAAGGCTCAAGCCAACATCAAGCTCATGGACAAAGGTATGATAAATCCCAAGTCCAATGTCATTATTGCAAGAAATATGGGCACTATGCCAATGAATATAGGAAAAAGCAAAATGACATGAATAATAGGCAGAATGCTAATTTTGCAAAAGAAAATAAGAACCAGAGTAATGTGCTGTTATCATGTAATTTAGCACAAGATAGAAAAGATGATGTATGGTTCTTAGACTCAGGTTGTAGTAACCACATGACTGGAAACATAGCAATGTTTGTCAATCTGGATGAAAATGTTAAATATGAAGTAACAACATGAACTGATAGTAATATTTCTGTCAAGGGAATAGGAAAAGTTAGTATCCTAGCAAGAAATGGAGAACAGAAGTCTGTGCCAGATGTATATTATGTACTTGGCTTGAAATGTAATATTTTGAGCATTGGAAAACTCATTGAAAAAGACTACAATGTATTTTTTAAAGATGATGTGTGCACAATCATGGACATACCTCCAGGAAAGAAAGTCATTGTAGAGGTGCAGATAACAAACAATAGGATGTTTCCTCTCGGGCTCAGAGCAGACTTGAAGGAAAGAAGGAATGTAGCAGCTATAACACAAGAGGTCTTTCAAGAGGAATGGTAAAGGGAATGGTAAAGGGATTACTATTGATTGAGAAATTGGACAGCCTTCATGAAGGCTGCATCTTGGGCAAACAACAAAGAGAAATATTTCCAGCAGGAAAAAGCATAAGGGAAAAGGAACCCTTAGAGATAGTCCATTCATATTTGTGTGGACCAATGCAAACACCATCTTTAGCTGGCAACAAATATGTTTTGACATTCATAAATTATTACACCAGAAAGACATGGGTGTATTTCTTGAAACAGAAGAGTGAAGTGTTTGAACAGTTCTGCCACTTCAAATCTCATGTTGAAAAGCAGAGTGGGCACTACATCAAAGTGCTAAGAACTGACAGAGGTGGAGAATACATCTCCAAAGAGTTCCTAAATTTCTGTAGGGAGAATGGAATACAAAAGAAGTTTACCACAAGGTACACACCTCAGAAAAACGATGTTGATGAAAGGAAGAATAGGACCATCATGGACATGGTCAGAAGTATGTTGAAGGAAAAGCATTTGCCAAATTGAAGCGTTTTGTTTGCAGCAGCCAGTGAATCTAGTTGTAAATCCAAAACTGTAGTTCTGAGGAAGGAAGACTTGTTTTGTAACCGTTCAAGTTTATTTTAATGAAATAGAATCTATATTTCATATTTCTGTTTCCACAATTCAATTTTTATTTTATCTGTGTGTTGTAGAAGAAGAATTATTTTTATTCCTATGTGTGTTTGGAATTCTCCAGAAATTCCAACAGTTTGTAATATGTATAATTCTACACTTTTTTTTTATTTTTATTACAGGGGTTTGTCTTCCACACGAGGCTTACTAGGCGGGTATTGGGTCTCTGTTGGACAGAAAGAATCATAATATTGTCCAAAACAAATTGTTCCAAAGAGGGCTACAAGTATGGCCTTTGCGGTGTTTTACAATTACTTCTAGAGATACATTAACGAAGGAAGTCCCTCTTTCGTAAGGAGTTTTTTTTGTGTCTTCCTCTCACAGCATGTATGAGCCTTATGGTTTACTTGGTGTCAGAGACCGCTCTGATCTAGGGTTTCCCTGATGACTGAAGTGGCTCCTTCTCGTCGCTCTTGGTAGGTTGGTTAATTTAAATATTTTCCCACTAGGGTTTTTTTGCAGTTCTCTTTATCTACGAGGACAAATTACCCTTTAGATTATCTTTTTGTAACTTCCTCCCTCATCTAATTCTCATGGTATTTTCTTGTCGATTGCAGGGCCATGAATATCTGAACTTAAACACCCAAGCATCTGCGACAATAATTTAACAGTGTTCCTATCCAGGTTCAATTTTAATGGCTAAGCGTTAATGGACCACTGCCAGAGCTTTGCATTTCCTTTGATTTCTAAGATCTATCTCTTTTAATTATTCTTTGTCGAGACAAGGTAGAACTCCTAAGGGTTTTTTCTTCTCCAGTTATTTGGTTGAAAGAGGGTTACAATCTTCAGTTGAAATTGTGCTTATCATTTTTCTTAACAGAACTAAATATTTTACTTGTCATCTCATACATGGTTTTCTGACCGAAACTGTAGTTGTAAATTTCTTTTCAAAAAGGACAATTATAATGACTCTTTCTTAATATTTACTTATAAATTTATTTCCTATCCCTTTTGAATATAGAATTGTTATGAATTGTACTAGAAATGATTCAATATTTTATAAAACTCTTCCTATTTCCTTTACGTGGTAAAACTATAACTATACTCAAGCATTGTAAGGATTATTTTTGTTCACACTGTAAATTTTTCCTTCAAGTTATCTGTGGATAAAATTGATGTGGAGAAACTCCTTAGAGTTGTTTTTTTTTCCTTGTACCCTTGTTTCCAGGGACTCTGCCAGGCAGTTAGACTTACAGTCTGACATCAGGGCACTAACCCTGTGTCAGGAAGTGAGACTTACAAACAGAGGGAGTTGGGCACCATTCAAAGTTTGGCTGTGAACTCTGTGACTGTAAGGATTCTGTTTAGAGGCTTGAAATGTGGTGGCAAGAAGTAGTAATAGAAAACAGAGAAGGAAGTAAACTTATCTAAAGAGAGAGAATTAGACAAGGATTACGCATGCACGCTACAATTGTTGTATATGTATATTAGATTTCTTATGAATTTTCATTTCACATAATTACTCTCTCATCCTTCATCCTCCTCATATTTACCAGTGACCAGAATATACATCATAGAGGGAATCTAATCCATCTCTATGTACACAAAATTAGTGAACTCGCCATCTACAAAATTAACAAAGTTCCACATCCAGAAGATTCTCCCACCATATTCTCTCCTTAATCCTTCCATAACTAATCTTTTCTTCGAGTTGCTTGATGCTACGATCAAACCACCATGAACCAAAGAAGAAGATGAATGAGGAGGCATGAGCTTCCCCACATATTCCAAACGCCTCCTTCGCAAATCATGGTACAAGGTTGAGTCTTCCTGGATTTAGCCGAATTGGCGACCAACGAGTGGGGAAACCAATAGACCTAAATCATTTCAATTTCTTTATTAAATAGTTTCAATTTATTTTATAATGGTGAGATTGAAAAATCACAATCCTCCATTCCTCTCTCAGACAAAGCATATTCTGTTAAAATGTAATCGCGTCCATTGATTTAAATAAAATTTAAAAAATCAACGAACTTCCATCCACCCTCAGTTGAAACAAATACACATACGGGGAAATATAAATAAGTAATATTACAAAATTGTAACCATTATAATTTCTAATTTGATGCGTTTCCACTGAAATATAATAAATAAATAAAAAGTATGTTGGAGTTAATGCTTACATTCCATATTTAAAAAGTTGGTTTCTAATGGTTGAGAAATTCTCTCAACCTCTCTCTCTAAATTAAGAATAAGTTGGATCTCAGAAACTCTATTTAATAGAGTAATCTGACTGTAATCCGTGTGTGTGAGTGTGTTTACACATACACCATTTGTGCATAATATATGATTGCGTTTCTGTAATTGTGTGATTTCAGTAATTTCTATCATGGTATCAGAGCACAGGATCAGAGGCCTGTGTATTGTCTGTTGTGAAGAAATTCCTGAAGCTATGCAGTGCTTTGTTGAGTGATTTTAGTTATTTCTTTCATATTCATTTGTATTCTGTTTCACTGACTTGTCGCTGCGCACAACACCGACTATGTGCTCATTTTCTCCATTTCCTCAGAATACACATCCGACTAATATTAAGATCCATGGTGGATTTTGAAGCTATGCTCCAGCCACTACGAGGTGAACGCTACTAGCTATGTTAGTCGTGCTCCCAGCCGCTGCCAATAGATAACAAATGAAGTTGTGCGTCAATGTTTTGCAGACTGACAATGTTTTGTTGATAGCGTCACTGTTTTGACAACGTCAGTGTACCATTGATTTTTTGTGTTACAGAATGTGATTCGATTTAAAAAATGAAAAATGCTACATTATATCAGAAATATAAAGTGCGCATTCACATTAGCACAGCCTGTGACAGAGAGAGGCCATCCAATAATTTTTTTTGTGTTGTTCAGTGATCATGCTCTTCTGCAGACTGTAAATATTTGGGTCCAAGCTACTGGTTGGAGGAAATGTCTCTGAGCACTTAATCACCAGAGGATTCACCCCCGCAAGCGACTGGCGTGAAAATTTTTGATCAGTCTTCCACGCGAGTTCATTGGCTTCCACTATTCCCTACACAATTTGAAGGGGACTGGGCTTCTCGCAAAGGCTCTTCATGGAATTTAAAGAGTTTTGAAACTCCAAACATAGAGGTTTTTTCGATTTTTTCAAACGTTTCAAATGCTATTTCAAATAAATCCTCAATGGTAGGGGCAATCATGTTGGAAAAGCTATGATGGTGTGAGCTCTGTATGAGGAAACCTCTCGTCTGGCGGAATGTAGTACACATTTGGAAAACTAGCTCAGCTATCATTCTTTACATGGAAACCTTTTGTCTTTCTGTGGTCTACGCATTTGTGTGTTGGGTGGATGGGTGTGTCTGCCAGGCATCGTGATCAGCTGCGTGTTAAAAAAAAAGTAGTATTATAAATTGTTTGTAAATTATGTGATGAATTTCAAAATAGATAAAAAGGTCATGATGTAATAGCTGAATCTAGATACATTCTGTATCTAGACGGCTTCCCTAGATAACTGGCAATTACAACGGTTAGCACCCATGTATTTTGGTGGATGGGAGCTCGTCCATAGAATGACTAGGAGTTCAGTGATTGCAATCAATTGTTTTCAAAGAGATCAAGTGGTAGTAAGGCTCAATATGGATGGTTTTCTAGATAGCATGGCAGTTGCGTATCTAGGGAAGGGTCCCTCGTTAGTGGTAGACGTGGAAGTGGTCTCCTAATGAGGATATGTGATAGTTTGGGATGTTGTCCAGTAATTGACTTCAGGAGGTCCTTGATTCGGGAGTTGAGGAAGCGAAATCGGGAATCCAACTTGCCAAGTACACCTTTCCGAGGGTTATGAGGCAACTTGATGGAGCATCTACTGATAGGCTTGATTATTTTGTTATTTATGAGTGAATTCAATAAATTCATGTAATGTAATCATTAAGGGGGGATGTTGGAGTTAATTCTTACATTCCATACTTAAGAAGTTGGTTTGTGACGGTTGAGAAATTCTCTCAACCTCTCTCTATAAATTAAGAATAATTTGGATCTCAGAAACTCTATTTAATAGAGTAATCTGACTGTAATCCGTGTGTGTGAGAGTGTTTACACATAGACCATTTGTGCATAATATATGATTGTGTTTCTGTAATTGTGTGATTTCAGTAATTTCTATCAAAGTAAAAGATGTATGAGAGGTGTACTTGTTACTTTGATGCCAATAAAATAGAAAGAGGGTTTTACTGCGTTTATCTCCAGGTCATTGTGTCTCTTTGAAAATCAAGATTAACATTCTCGTCATATTTACATAGTATCGAATCAAGATAAACATTTTTGTCATATTTACATAGCATCGAATCAAAGTTATGATATGCCTCATGAGGCTTATGTCTGTTGTGATAAGATTCGAGGGAACTGGTTATTTTCTAGGAAACTATGATCAATATGTTGTTTTTTGTGAAGGTTTTGAGATTTTTATTAAGCCAATCATTGCAGGGTATGTTAAAGAGGTTTGGGAAATGTATTACAGTATTTTTTATGCCTGGTCTAAATAACATGAATTTCTTTTAAAATATTTATTTATTTAATTATAATGTTCCTTTTATGATTAATTCTATTTACTTCTATGTAATATTTGGATTTATTCAAAAAAGCATTTCAATTTTTCTTCAACTCTTTTTTTTTTTCTATTTGGATTTTTTTTAAATGTTTCATTTTTTTGGGTATTTTTTTAATGTGAGTCTTCAAAATCATGTTTTTATTTAGGCCAGCTTATCCTAAAATCCATATGTCAAGGCTTTTATCAAAGTTGATCAAAATGTTATATAATAAGTGATTTAGTATATTTATATTTTGACTTTTATTAAAGTTGATTTAAATGTTATATGATAAGACATTTAGTATGCTAATTTTTTGAAAACTTTCTTTTATTGCTAAATTATTGACTATAGTATTAGGAATTGTTTTTATTATGAATAGTTTTCCCTTTTAATTGTTGTTACCTTGAAATATCAGACCAAAAATTCTTCAACCATCACGAAAGGTTGAAAAGGAATTAAATTGATGAAAAAAACATAATGTCAATGTGGGTCCTAAAGCCTCTATTAAGAGTGTGATCACCTCTAGGCTAGATCTATCCAACTTGACAAGCATTTCTATGGGAAGGAATGTATTCATTTCTATCATATTGGATATGGATGCCACCAAGAGGGTTTGGGCATCAAGCAAAGGTCATAGAACATTGACATGGTCAATGAAGGAAAATAAGCATCTCAACATATTATTGAATCTTCTTGAGTTTAATGAAAATCAATAATTCCATAAGATAATGTAGTGGGTCTTTTGTGGGGATTCTTTGCATGCCTATAACTTAGATAAAAATTCCATGGGTAGTTTTCATACACTACAAATGGCTCTTGAGGCCTAAACATGGTCAAGGGGTGAAACACATGTCTTAAACCCTAAATGAACCTTCTTAAGTTAAATAATTATGAGAAATGCCTAAGAAGCATGACATGAGCTCTCATTGGGAGATATTTGGCCTAGATGTTGTATACAGGTTCCACTAAGATGTTTTACACATCATGGAAAACTCTCAAGGAATTTGCAATAGTTATGGGAGGAAAAAAATAATATCAAATCCTAAATATAAAGTATCATTCTAAAAATTCATGAGTGCACCCTTATACCGCCACTCAATACCATGGATGGGTCAAAAGATCTTGGCTATTACCAAATAATGAAAATAACACCTTAGAATGTTATCAAATTTTTAGAATATTGAGAGACTTGAGCGAGTCCTTAAATAAACACATAGAAACATGGTAGGGGGTATTTAACCTTGATGTGGGATACAAGTACCATGAATAGGTTTTGTGCATAGGAAATGTGTATTATGGCATAAATAAGGTTGGGGGGGGGGGGGGTGGGGTAATTTCCTCAATCATTAATTGAACCATATTGAGCTCAAACACCATGAAAAACTCAAGGAAACCATGACAAAGTCCCTCTTATGTGATCCTTTGACATCTAAGTTGAACATGGATGCTATTAAGAGATCTTGGGTACCATCGATGGGTCTAAAGTTGATAGAAATAATCACATGAGGGAAACATGAATATTCAACCCAAAACATATTTTCGTAAGCTTAAGTTCCATGGATGAGTCTTTGAACCACCACATTTAGCCTCTATTAGTCACATGAGGGACACATGAGTCTCCAATCATAAATTTTTTTTCTTAAGATTAAGTGTCATAGATGAGTCCTCGAATCACTAGATTTAATTTATATTAGTTAACATCCACCACTAAGGATGTTACGGGCACCATGGTTAGGTTATTTGTTAACCAAGAGTAAGTCTCAAGTTCTTAACCAAGTTCAATGGAGTAAAATAAGGACCTTGTGCCTTATATGATGATTCTCTTATTCAATCACCACCAAAAACACCTATAATCAACCAAACATTCCCTCTATTATAGGTCTTTCAACTACAAGTATTACACTAAGGGATATTATATGTTTTACTAGTAATACTAATGGGCCTTTAGGTCTTGGTAGTGGTTGGGGAGGGATAAAAAAGGATTTATGCATTTAAAAAACCTTTTGGGATTCAAGTGGCATGAAATATGGATTAGAAAAACTCCTAAAACCTTTCTACAGGAAATTTTTTCTCTATGTGGGATATAGAAATGATTAATTAGTTTTGGTCTTAATGATAGCTCTAAAAAGGAAAACAAAATCCTAAATTAGAAAAATGAACCTTCGATTCCTTAATAATTAGGAAAACGACCTTCAACCATGACCCATACTATTTTTGTGGAGTAACTCTTAGGTTTTTTCTAGGTTTCGTTAGGAAATTTTACACAAAAAGGGCGGGTTTAGGGATTTTGACAACGCATAAGAGAGGAAAATCAAATATTTTTCCTTAAAAGAATATTTTAGTGTTAAATATTTTTCTATTTGGATTGACAAACCTTGTGGTTTGGATGCATTTAAAAAAAAAAAAAATTTCTCACTCCCTATTATAATATCTATTTCTTATAAGGTTTTAAAATGTGGTTTGCATATTCATTGCTAATGAAACTGCATACATTTACTAATGTTATGTGTGTGTGTGTACTTTATGTCATAACCTTTTATTTCCTCTGGTGCTAGAAAATAATGAGACCTACAACTAAAAAAATGATTGATTATGTTAATACCTTTTGATATAAAACATATATTGTGAGATTATGAGAAAAAATGGAAAAGAGAATCGAGAGAGAAAACCCAAACATATTTATGGTCATTTTGTTAGGAAATATCCTCATATAGAATTTTATAATGACTAAGTAAAGAATTAACTACCATACTCCCTAGAGCATGGACTTTATGTCTTATTTTATTATAATGATAATAGTAAAAACAATAATCTAATTTTAAGGTCAAACTGAATGAGACATCAAATTAGTGCATGAAACTCATAAGAACCCCTTGTTCATAACATAAGAGACTGCTAAAGTATATAAATATGTGTACACTTTACCCCACTTTAAATTTCAACATGAAATTTTAAGATATTATCTAATTAAAATACCCATAAACACCCCTTTAAAAATATAGAGAAACATATTATTATACAATAACATGCTCTTTAAGATGATCTCCCATGATATATTACCCTCAAATAGTTTTAACAGTTAAACTCTATAATTTTAAGAGGTAAATAATTATAGAAAGTTTTAAAAATTATAACAACATTAAAATTATCTTATTATAAATATTTATATTATATTTTAACGGGAAAATATCATATCATAAATTTTAGTTTTTTACAATATATTTTATAAGTTGCAAATGTATCTCAAATAACTTTTTATTAAACAAATAATTTTTAAAATTTACATAGTATATATTCATTTACAACTACTTTCGAACCTACACTCTTTTTTTTGTATTAATACATTGCAAACAAAACTACTCTACATTTTTATGCTATTTTAAGAAATGCCGTTTACTGTTTTGAGTGTTAAGGATATTGAACAGAACGATATCAAAGGGTGTCTAACCAAAACCATACGTTGTCCTTTACAAAGTAATACTCCTGATTCAATTATACCTTGACCTGCATTATCAAAGTAAAGCCAGAAGCGAGTTTAACTAATAGGATCTATATGGTGTGAAGTCATGGTAATTTAAAAAAAGATTAATAATAGCTTAGACATTGTCAGAGACATCGTTAAGTTGATCATAGATTCCCGTATCCAACGGTTATGGAGTAAAACTGACTTTGTTGTGAGGTATGGAGAAAAATTGACTTTGCTGAATGTATAAAATTTTTAATAGACACAAAGATCCTGCGTAGAATTTGTTTTAGAAATTATCTATGTTCAAGGGAATAGCAATTGTACACTTGGTTATGTTAAGATTAACATGGTTAGCTCCAAAGTGACCATAAAATCTATTTTCTTAGGTAGTTGAAAGTAGTAAAGCTTATATAATCTAATATTGACTCTAAAGTGGTTATATAATCTATTTTTCTAAGTAGTTCTTAAAGGAAAAACATGTCACTTAAAATAATTCATTAATGGCTTAAAGGAGAGATAATTTCACTTTTTTCATATCTAAGGCTTTAGCTTTACCTAACGTCACCTAAGAATAATTAGTGACAAAAATGCACCTAAGATTCACTGTGGTTATCTAGGTCATAGGGTTCAGTGCCTATTCCAGCTCACTTACCCTCCAATACCCTGTTTGAAATAACAAGGACCTAGTGAACCATGATGTTAGAATGATGGTTGAATGATGACATAATGATAGATATAATCCCCAATTACCATCGAAAACATAACTTATGTATGAAGTATTTTTTCCCAATGTCACTCAAAGAACTCACCCTAACCACTTAGGAACTCAATTAGACTATCTATCCATTCACATTTGGACTTGGGATAAAACACCAAAGTATCGGATTTAGGCTTATACCATGCCCTCCATAACTTTCTATCATATTCAATAAAGTAACTTTTGAAATATTTTAATACTTATTTGGCTTATGAATCATGTCTTCATTCTAACCCCTAACCTTTCCCTCTTATGTAATCTTATCCCCCGATCCCTTGTGTCTAACTTGGTCTATAGAAGTTGTGTATTTTATTAACACGATTTTTATTAGAGCATGTAAATTTCCATGGTTGTACATAATTTCTTGATTATTTCTATAGATAAAATATGTGTGTGAGCCTAAATTCTCAACAATTTGAGTAGAACTCATCTCACCACCTTCCTTCACACAAATATGATGAAATTCAACAAGAATTTTCTAGGATTCTCCATTTTTCTAAACCCCATAAACTTAATCTCTTAAAATAAAAATTTATTTCGATTTGACACCTCAATGACAACCCTAACATCATTATTTTGAAAGAAAACTAAGGAAGTGCTACAATTGTCATCAATACTTTGAACTATGATTCCAAACTCCTTGGTTTTCTCTTCTCCTCTCCTTACAACCCCTTCCCCAAGAATCCCATTAATACCATTATTAACCCCATTACAAACACTCTCAAGTTCTCTTCCCTTCATCCTAACATCCAAAAACACCTTCAATTCTTTAAAATCCCCAAAACCCCTAGGATCTACAAGAAACTTGAAATTCACAAAAGGATATCCCTATTAGGTCTTCTATCAGGTTCTTAGGAGCTCCCACCCATGCCCTCTCCCATTTCTTGGCTGATAAATTTCATCCGTTTAATTGAAAACAATCCTCCTTTATCAAGGAATCAACTAATTTTATTCCAAAACGTCATCACCTCAAGCTTGATGATAATGAAATTATGGTTTGATTTTGTCTTCTTCTAATTGACCTAAATTCCTATTTTAGAAGCTTTTGACATTATTTTTAACCTCATAGATGCTAGAACCCTTAAACTCATAAAACCTTATCTTTCTTCCACTTTCTTCACTTTTTAAGGGGTTTATTATGGAAAAACTAAAGGCATGTCTATATCTATTAGAGACATTTTAAGGTAGTTGTGTTGCATACTTTTGGTGGACCCTACTACATGAAAAATCTGAAATACATAAAAAATGTGACTTCTGTCGCGTTTTTTCATGTATTTCACATGTTTCATGTAGTAATTGGTTCATCGAATATATGAAAAATGGGTACTCCTTAGATGGTATTCTCGGGAATTTATTCCATTTGGTTACTCATTGGATTCAATTCTTAATTATTCATCCATCGAGTGCTCTTGTTCAAAATTTGAGTAGAATAGTAGGGAGCGGACCCTACTACATGAAACATGTGAAATACATGAAAAAATGTGACTATGTTACGCTAAAATTTGTCACCATGACATTTAGCTATCTATATGGGTTCATCATTACCTATATTATGCTCCCTTAGAGGTCCAAAACCAAGTCTTGGAATTGGAGAAAAGCTCATTAAAACCCTAAAAATCCTAACTCCACATGGATGAAGCATCAAAATTGTTGGAAAAACTTACTGTTCCACAGCAAAAAATTCCAATTGGTTACCGTAAACTTTTTCTCAACCTACTGTCAACTGAAAAAGTGATTGACCTAATTCCAAGTATAGTCAATCCCTCTCTTCCATTGAAGAGTGAAACTCATATCACTAAGGTTGATGATCCATTAGTTGATCAAGTGGTTGACTTGATTTCACATTCGGTTAATCCCACTCTCCTTGAAGAGAGTGAAATTCATACCGCTCACGTTCTTCTTGTTACATCAGATTATTCTACGCCAAGGGGCATTACACCTGTTTCTACAGAACCCCCTCCAAGTACAGAGGTATTTTCCTTTGATTCGAATAGACTGACATAACCTCATCTTCCTTCCTCCATCCATTTCCAAATCATTGTGAAGGCTTGTGATAAGAATTTGTGTCGCAAAAATATAGATGAAGGTGCTTCTGTTAGTATTTTATCCTCAACTGCTTGGCAAGCTTTGGGTTTCCCTCAGCTTGTGCCTATTACACAGAATCTGTCAGCTTTTAACAGGACCATTAGTGAACCTTTAGGGATTCTTCCAAATTTTCCTATTACCTTGGAAGGTAAAAATATATGTATTGACCTTATGGTAGTCTGAGGCCCCTTAGATTTCAATTTACTCCTTGGGCGAGACTATATCTATGCAATGAAAGCTGTCGTATCGACACTCTTCATGTGATGTCTTTCCCTCACAATGGAAACATTGTGACTATTGACCAACTTTCATTTGTTAGTCTTGATTTGACTACTAAAAATCTAACACCCCTAAATTTTCCTTATAAGGAAGTGGTATCTACCTTGCCATGGGTTAATTATGTGGCAACTAGTCCCATGTTTTCAGTTATCGATGCAGGCGAGCCTCTCACTGTTTGCTCGTCTTCCTTTAACTTAGATCCGATAATTGACATGGTAAACCCTATGGGATTATTTGAACACGATGTTCTCATCTTTTCCCTTGACATGAGTTCCTTCCAGATAACTTTTCTTCCATCTGATGAAGACCTCTTGGAAGCCATGATCGAGGTGTGTCCCTTAATATGTGTTTCTTCAAGTTGGAATCCATGAACAAGTCTTGAGGATAGTTCTTTTACTATGTCAGCCTTGTTAGAAACTGAAACAAGTGCCTATGAGGATAGTTATTTTTTTCTTGTGTTAACCTCATTAAAAAATGAAACAAGTGCCTATCAGAATGGTTCTTTTACTATGTCAACCTCGTTAAAAAATGAAACAAGTTTCTATGAGAATGGTTATTTTCCTATGTCAAACTCATTAAAAAATGAAATAGATCCATGAGGATAGTTATTTTACTGTGTCAACCTCATTAAAAAATGAAACAGATCACGAGGATAGTTTTTTTTCTTGTGTCAACCTCGTTAAAAAATGAAACAAGTGCCTATGAGGATGGTGCTTTTACTGTGTCAACCTCGTTAAAAAATGAAACAGGTTTCTATGAGGATGGTTCTTTTCCTATGTCAACCTCATTAAAAAATGAAATAGATCCTTGAGTATGGTTCTTTTACTGTGTCAACCTCATTAAAAAATGAATCAGGTTATGAGGATACTTCCTGTTATTGTGTCAACGTCATTAAGAAATGAAAAATGTCATCCTATGAGAATGGTTCTTTTACTGTGTCAACCTTGTTAAAAAATGAAACAGGATCCCAGAGGATGGTTCTTTTCCTATGTCAATCTCGTTAAAAAATGAAACATGTTCCCATGAGCATATTTATTTTCATGTATCAAGCTTGTTAAAAAATGAAACAAATCCTCTCCTAATTGGGTCGAGTCTTTGATTAGATCTCGTAAGTGCCAAGTCGAGTCTTTCATCTGATGTCGTAAATGGACCTTCATTCCATCCAGTAATTAGTAACCAGTAGTCTACTTAGTTGAATTAAATGAAGCTTGTGGGGCATATGCTCTTGCAGGTTATGCTTGGGAGGCATTGAAACTTATTTCAAGCACAATTTTCCTACGTTTCAAGCTTGCGTAAAATGAAACCACTCTCAAGCATGGTTTTTTTTTTCCTTTGCTTCAAGATAGTGTAAAAATGAAACAAAAAAATCTCAAGCATAATTTTTCCTATGTTTCAAGCTTGTGTAAAAATGAAACCACTTTCAAGCATAATTTTTCCTATGTTTCAAGCTTGTATAAAAATGAAACCTATCTTGAGTCCATTTCGGTTATTATTTTCAAGACACGTTAAACTCATGAAAATATCGAGCTTCTTTTGCTATTATTTTCATGCTCGTAAAACGTACATGAAAATGTCGAGTTCTTTCCGTATTTTCATACTCGTTAATTAAATTGAAAGTCGGCCATTGAGTATATTTTTTATCACTTTTTCAAACTCGTTAAAACTTACGAGAAAGCGAAACCATCGAGTATATTTTTATCACTTTTTCGGGCTTTGTAAAAATACAAAAAAGTGAAACCTTGGAGTTCTCTTTTAAGCCCTTTTCAGAATCTCTAAATATGAAAAGATCGCCGAGTACTTGGCTATTCGAACTCGTTAAAGGAAATGAACAGTTGTCCCTTCAGTATAAGTTTACCCCTTTTCCGAACTGAAATGGAATATTTACGAAAATGGTATACATTGACTAATCATGGTCAACAGAGTTCTCTCCTGTATTATTTTATCCTTTTTCAGGCTTGAGAGACTAAATTTACGAAAATGTACACCCACAGAGTTTTCTTAAGTTTTTCTTCTAACTCCCTAAAACTGAAAAACACTGAGTTTCACCTATACTTGACTCGTTAAAACTTAACAGTAAAGGACCTTTAGATTACAAACAGGAATGAACCACTCCTTAGGGTTCGATTTTAATATTATGTTGGACTCATCCGAAGGGTGAGCTTACAAAACAAGCAAATGTTATCCTCCTCAATCTTGTAAAAAATAAAGAGGTACTTGCCAGAAATGGTGGGGGAAAAGTGAGAAAATTAATCCAGTTGTCACCCTTGTTTTGAAAAGAAGTATACCACTCTTGAACACGACACTTTTTGTTACATTCATATCTAGGTTGGGAAAATCCTGTCTAAAATTTAATCAAACCACATTGAAAGTCTTCAGCCAGCTTTTGGGTATTCGCTTTAGGTCAATTTTCACCAAACCATTTGCATTGTCGTTATGTGTTCAAGGGAATAGTTAAAATAAACCATTCATTGCAAAAAAATTTATCGATTCGTGTTGACCATCCTTGAGTCAGTCATTGCAAATATTTCTTCAAAATTTGATATAATGGTTTCGTGTCGTGGGATTTCTTACGAAGGGATGCTTTCTATCGACAATAGCTCATTATCTAGAAAGTTGATCTAGAATCCTATCAGTACCTTGGGATCTGCATGCTCTAATGGGAGATTTCTCGCCTTCGACGATAGTTTGCATCATTGACCTTTGATCGAATGATTCCGTGAAGTGTACGATTGTAGATCATTGATTCACACTTCGTGGATTTTACTGAGTACTTTGAGAACCATTGTCATTATTGGTGGTTTCTATCACACTTGTTAATAGTTCACATCATTGACTGGTAATCAAGTGGTTTCTACCATGTTCGACTTCGACACAATCAATCGCATGGATAGAATCATATTAGTTTAGGAAGTAGAAATCAAGACCCTGGATCTAGTTTCCACCATCCAGGCTATGAGGAGTTTTATTATTCATGATACAGTAGACTACTTATGATAGGTGGCTGCATCCATTCTGTGTCTACTATTAATGTAATTTTAAAATAATTTATGTACCAGAACATGTAGTTAGATTTGATCTGAGTATGGGAATTCCTACCTCAACGGTGATATACATATATATTTTTGCATTGAATGTTTTTACAGGTTTCTACTGGTATGTCCACAACCCAATCCTCAGAATGATAAAGCACTACACTCTTCATAACTACTTCATACTTCGCGCTTTAGGGAGCAATCTGTTACACTAAAAATTTTCACCATGAAATTTAGCTATCTATATGGGTTCATCATTACCTATATTATGCTCCCTTAGAGGTCCAAAACCATAAAGTTCCTAAACCAAGTGTTGGAATTGGAGAAAAGCTTATTAAAACCCTAAAAAGACTAACTCCACACTTTTCCTAGTTCTTACCTGTGGTGTTGCGGTTTCTTGGTCTATAAACTGCGGCACATCCCGCACGTTCTGCTGATTAAAACTATGGACCCCGATAAAAGGTAAAATAAAAGAAAAATTAAGTTCTAGAAGCCCAGATGTTCGAATATTCTCCCAGATGGAGGCTTCTAGAAGCATAATCAGGTAGAGCTTCATCCCTTCATTTATGAACCTCTATCCCTTCATTAATGGAGTTTATCCCTTGGTATTTGGAGCTAAAATCCCTTCATGAGAGGACTTTATCCCCCTATTTATGGAACTGAAACCTCCTTACTTCTCCTATAAATTGAACTCATGTTTCAGTCTTAAGGGTACATTGATAGACTTTGGTGGATTAGAAAATTGCTGAAGAAATCATACTCTCTACACTTGGCATCATTGGTATGAGAACGATCACATTCTCATATCTATAGTTTTATGCTAGTTCAGAGAGGAGAAGGCTTCTCAAACTGAAGGAAAACGACTGTTTAGGACCCCAGAAGAACCTGTATGACATCAAGGCGACAAGGTTGTATGGTTACTTCGTATTATACAAGATAATACAAATGGATTCTATTTTCTCATTAAATTGTTCATGTAACTATTGCGTAATTTAATTCTTGTATTCCTTGATCACTGAGATACATTAGTGTTTTCTCAATTATTATATATTGCAGGTGCTTTTAATCCTTTTATCTGTCTTTGATTGTAGGTTTCACATGTTGAAGTGACCTCTTTTGGAGCGACTGGATAGAAGATTTCAACAAGTGTTGGACTTCAGGTAGAGGCATGCCCTCATACTTTGTTATTTAATAATTTTGAATCACAAATGATCTAGAGAAAATGGTTTGCATTTGGATGTTTCTTTCTAGATATGCTTAGCTACTAGGGAGATCGCTCTTGTCCGCAAGAGGGATTAATCCGCGTAACACCATCGAGTGCTCTTGTTCGAAATTTGAGTAAAATAGTATGGGGATCAGTTGAAAATAAGACTCATTGAAAAATAGTTTTTATTTTTTCCCTCCAAAATTTTATGAGGTAATATAATCTTGTTTTATTATTTCAACTAGTATTTTATAATATTCCTTAGGAGGCCCATTTTAGACCTCCAAATTTCTCTAATGTCATATTTATCCCTTGTCATCACCAACTTCTTAATGGAGAATTTTGAAGTCTTAGTATTAAAAAATTTCTAGTCAAATCCCATATGTCAGTATTGGTTTTATGATAACTCCTTGATATTTTGGTCACATAGTCAACCTATATTGATCTCTTTACTCAACCACCTAAATAAAATAACTCCCCATATTAGATTTACTATATAAATACAAGAATATAATTACCTCACCTTGCTTGACATCCTCATTTCTTGATAGTATGGCAACACCCTTACCCATCAAACTTACCACAAAAAGAACCACACCAATGGATACCTTCATGCCCAATTGCACCATCACCTTGCCCAAATTTATGTTTTTTTTTAAACTATTTCCTCCTTCATCTTTCACATCTCCATCTTATTGAAGATTTTAAATAAATTGGTTACTCTTCTACCCAAATTCACAAAGCTTTCAATTTATCTTGTAAAATTAACCCTATTAATTCCACCACCTCTTCCCCCTCTATAAATTAACAATATCTTGCTTGTGTTCAAGTTATAACAAAATTTATAAGGTCCTAACCAAAAAGAATATAAAAAATATTTTAATCCATTCAAACTCTAAAACACCTTTTTGGAATTTCAAAAGATAGATCTACTCTTATGCTCTGTCTGAATGTTTACCAAATCCCTTACTCTTGTGTAAAATAATATATTGGAAAAACAAACATATACTTCAAATATTTCCTTTACGAAAATACAATTGATGCTCTCCATAATCACACCACCAAATATGTTACTTCTAAAAATTTTAATAAATCAAAACACCTCATTTTCTTTGAACGAAACCAAAGTTCTCTCCACTACCTTGCACTAATCCACTACAAAATTAGAGATTTTTTTGAATTGAAAAGAAACCTAATATATTCATTTAATAAGATGGCTATAAACTCGTTAATTCATGGAAAATTATAATTTATGGCCTCGTTGATTGAGGTTTATTCCTTCTCCCCTTCTCTCGACACATTTTCCTATTTCCTCTTCTCTTCATATTCTCTATCCTTCTTCTATTTATCTCAATTATAGGTATCCTTCATATAGGCATTCTTGTGTTTCTTTTCCCACTGCTCCCGTTCTCTCCCCCCTCCCTCTTGTCTCATTCCTTGTCTTTCTTTTTCTCTTCTCCTTAATTTGTTAGCTTCTCCTCCACCTTTTCTTAACTACCACTTTCCATCTTTTTATCATAATATTTTTTCCTTTAAATATAAAACATTTAATTTAATATATACCCTTTTTACCTATATTATTTTTAATTAATTTTTTCATGAACTAATTTTTTTCCTTTAACCTAGATCTTACCTTCAAAATTGTGCACAACAAACCTAAAATTTGACATTTTAAACCTTTATTAAATTTAGTGTTTTTCTTTATTACAATCAATTTTTCAATCTAGCTCTTTAAAAAAATTAATTTCCTTAATTTCATCCCCTCAATTTAGTTTCAAACTTATTGATCTTTTTAGCAATTTTTAAACCTATTTAATTTCAAAACATTTATGTAATTTAATTAGCTTTATCTTTATTCCTTACCATTTTTCTTCACATTCATTTCCAAATTTTTTTTTCCCCAACTCTTCAAATTCCTTTAATTGTGTTTACTAAATCTCCCAATGGCTATTGACAACCCCCCAAAACCCCCACTCTTGGATATTTTTACTTTTATTTTATTTAATGTTATTATATATATAACTCTAAAACTTGGATCTCTCTTCTCACATCATTTTCACAACTTCTTATGTCATTTATGATGGGTGGAGTGTCCACTTGAGTATTGGACATTTCTCACCCATACATATTCTAGTTTTAGAAATAATCAAGGTGATTGATTATTAGATTGCTAAACTCGTTGAACTTTTAACACATAGGCTATGTAACATTATTCACATAAGAATCCCCAAGGGTTATCTTAGTTAGTCGAGCTATCGTTGTTAAAATCAAGTCGATTATTATTGAATTATCCCCAAGGGTTAGCTAAATTGGTCAATTCCTCTTTTGTTAAAGCGCCTTTACTATTAAGAGGTTATGTGTTCAGTTCTAATGACACTCTCATGGTCAAGGTCTATGGCTAAGTCGATAGGAAGTGATCCTTTCAGGTAGATCTTCTTAGTACAAATATTCTTTGGACATATTAGTCAATGATCTCCAAGGACCATGAACCACAAATAAAAAAAAAAAATTATTCATATAGGAATTATGGCCACAAAATATATAAATATAGGGACACAAGCCCCAAAAAAACATATATACACATGAGCACACATTCTGAGCACATCTTGGCTCACCAAATTAATAAAATATATACAAGGGGTCACATAGTAAGTGTTACATCCCATCTCCCATGTTTATGCACTATCCTTAGTGCATCATATACACATGGACAATCAAAACTATCAAAAAATATAAGGATACTCCTCCCTCATTGCATTCTCATGCTCCCATCTAGTATCACAAAGATTGAAATGTATACACCACAATTTTACTAGTGTGATGACTTGATTCCAAAGTTCTTTGACCTTATTTTCAAATATGCACATTGGTTGTATCTGAAATTCCCCCCTTGTTCCACCTTAATAAAATTCTAATTTATTGCATGGTTAGTAATGACCACATATTTCTAAATTAATGATGTAGAAAATACATCATAGATATCCATAGATATATGAAATGGAATTATATATGCAACCAGCCTAATCATTCCCAGGATTTGGAAAGGTACACAATTTATAATTGTTGGCTTTGAGTAACTTCCCAACATTAGCTAGCTCTCCTTAGCTTTGATATTCACACTAGTACAAAATGGCTAATTAGATACTAAAAAAACAACTAAAATTTGCATATAAACGACCATTTTTCAGTCAGTAACCAATATTAGCTAATTTACAGTATCTTATAATGTGACCAAATTTTAGTAATTTTTAGCTTAGTCATTAATTGGTTGTCTCAATTTTATCGTCCAGTAGTATATTTAGTCATAAATTTGGTCATTAATTTAGTCATTGATTTAGTCATTAATTTTCACAATTAGCGACCAAATATACAACAAAATATATTACTATATGATCACCCAAGAAAATTAATTAATGACCAAAGAAATATGACCGAAAATTTTGGTCGTGTTATAAGATACTGTAAATTAGCTACTAATATCCACATATATGAAAATTTTAGTCACTAATTTAGTCATTAATTTCATCAATTAATTACCAAATATAAAACAAAATATATTACTATATTATCGCTCGAGAAAAATAATTAATGTCCAAAGAAATATGACCCAAAATTTTGGTCCTGTTATAAGATACTATAAATTAGCTACTAATAGTCATATATATGAAAGATTTGGTCGTCATTTCTAGTCACAAATTTATCATTTGCAGTAGTCATTTACATTTTTTTGGTAGCTTCATATTCATTATATAAATTACTATAGCAATTTATATTAATTTCATTTACTTTCATTAATAATCATTATAAATGACTAATTTAGTCGTATATTCATTTTATTTTTGTTCACCATTAATAAAATAAACTACTAATTTAGTAGTTTTAGATTGATTTTATGTGTTCATCATTAATTAACGTAAATTAATTAGTATCATTTTGTGAAAAAATTAAAAAGAAATCCATACAATGTGCATGTTCATCTAATATGAAAATGCTAAGTTACAGATGTTAATTACAATACTAAAAAATATCAAGTGAAACTATAAATAATTTCAACCACATAAATTATATTATATTAAATGTCAAGTATTACAATATGAGTTTCCAACTTAATGCTGGTTGGACTACAATTTACAAATGAAATATTGTTTCATCACTTCAAACAATTATCATTTTGTTTCCAAGGAACTACAAGTGAATTCACCAACTCTAAATACTTGACCATCACTCTCTATGTGTGTCTCATACGAGATATTGGCTCTAAGGGTATCACTAGACTGGTTCTCTTCTCTCTCTCTCTCTCTCTCTCTCTCTCTCTCTCTCTCTCTCTTTTCATTTATCTCTCTAGTGTTATTGTTCTCTTCTTTCTTCAATTCCTGCTTCTTACCATCAATATTGAGTTCCTTTTTTGAAAACAAAAGAAGATACAATGAAGAGTGTAAGACATGAAAGATTATGAACACTAGAATATAAACTGAAGTAGACTATAAAGAATTTATACAAAAAAATAGAAAAATACATTAATCTTTAAACTTCACAATCAATGAATGTGTTAAAATTCCTATATGGCATAACAAAGAAATTAAATTGGATGAGGTGAAAGTTTAAGGCAATAGCTCTATTAGAATCATGACCGGAAGAGGGTTATAGTGGCTATGTTATCATTATTCATGACATGCAAACATTTAGATAAGATTAGTCCATTTTTAAATTAACAATAGCTGAAAAAACACAAATCCTATATTTTTTTTTTTAAATCAAGAATGTGTTTGAAACCTAATATAAATTATCATGATCCATATGTTATAAGAAATTAAGAATAGACCCACAATTCATGGACAATTTTTCATGAAATTAAGAAAATAAATGTAAAGGTTGTACAATTGTAGATATCTAATATTATAAACATACCTCAAAAGTTAAATTTTTATACACATCAACATGTGTTAAGCCAAAAGGATAAGTTCATTGAACCTTGTGTCTGAATTGTATCTCAATCACCATCTCCAAAGAGTTTTGGCAATAAAGTACATTAAACATTAAATTTACTATATAAAAAAAGCCTATCATGAACCAGCCCATGGTTTCCTTGGGACTGTAGAGTAGAAAGCTAGACTTTCAAATTTATACATGTCACATTCTCAATATAAACCAATCTCTTTCTTTCTTTATCCTAGAAACCGAGACTACTTGAGTGGAAATTAACATGGATAATTGAATGAGACTTTCTATACTCGGAAATATTTTTGCATGAAAATGTTCATAACATTTTTCCACTAGGATTCGGGGCCTCAATTGGACCTTCATATCCAATATCACTACATATCCCAACCTTCAAAATCTTTACAAAGACCACAAATTCTCCAAATGGTGCTTGACCAATACCTATTTATTCTCGTCTTGGAGTCAACATTAGACCTTGTGAAGCAGATATGGAATCTAAGGCTTCAATACAAAATTTACCATTTTGGTTCATGCAATCCACACAACTCTTAAGCAAAAATTTTAAGTCATAGATAATATTTATATTGAAATTTGATTGTTTATATTCCTCTTAAATGAAAAAAATAAAACCCTAAAATAATAACATTATGAATGCTAACCATCCTACAAAGTTTGTTAGACCTAGACAAGGATGGAGATGTAATATTAAACCTTGGTGATTTTACATAATTTAAGGTATTATTAGGTATTCCAATAGTTCTTTTATGTAGGAGAGAGGAAAATAGATATTTTATATATTCCATTCAAGGTTAAGGTTGAATTGTACTTTATTGTCTAAACTTAAATGCGCATTCAATTAATAATAATTTTAGTTTTAGGAGCAAATTCATACAATGCTAAGAATTTATTGGAGTGAGGGCCATTCCAAGTGAAAGGTCGAGAATACCTACTTTGTGTATTTAACATAATAATGAAAAAAACATTTTCAAATGTGATCTTGTTGATGTTATACCTATCAATTCCAATCTCCAAATTTCTCAAGGATATTTTAATGTTTTTACATCATGTTCATACAATTCCTGCCACAATTGAAGATATGCTTACCTATTTAGTGAGGCAAGAGAATACTATCAATGGGTTATGAAGCACAAAAGAAACACCTTAGTCATATGAAAATTCATTATGACATAGTATTTTTTAACATTGGATAAGCCAACACTCCCCATGTGTTTCACGACATGGAATAATTGCCACTCATGGATCCATATCTCTAGCGACGTGATCATTGACTAAAACTTGTGGGTTTTGGTATAACAACAATCGTGATTCCCAAAAAGTGGTATCAAAGCATAGGTCACAAGTTCAATACACATTCAGCTCGCATTGAGGGGGAGATTGTTTGACATTCAATAAACCAACACTCCCCATGTGTTTCGCGACATGGACTAACTGCCTCTCGTGGATCCTTATCTTTGGCGATGCAATCCTTGAATAACACTTGCGAGTTTTGGTATAATGCTAATCATGATTCCCAACAAGTAATCACAATCCACTACTATGAAAAATGAGTTATTTTTCTTTCCCAAAAACTATCATCAATGTGAGGTCTTAGATGGCTAATCTGATGATTAAATTTACCTCAAACAATTTCCTTAGTGGCACCTAATAAAGGTTTTCATATAGGAGTAACTGGGTAGAATTGATTTATTCTTCAATACAATATTTTCCTCTATATTTTCAAAGGAAAAGTGAGAGGAAATTATTTAATACTTGTTATCTCTACAAAATAACTACAAGAAATTAGCCTAATATCACTTACTAATTACTCTTCCCTTTGAAGTGGGCACTTTTAGGCTAAAAACCTATGTGTGAAAATACCCCTTTTGCAGTCCATTAAGGATGTCCCTATTTACAATAGGCTCATCAAAGATAATTATTTAAAAATCCTACGAGAAAGAAGAAATACACCCCTACCATCAATGTTTTGGTACAACTATTTGACTTAATGTTGGGAAGGATGATCTTCCTGAAGTACCTGGACCTTGAAACTCTAGTAGTATATGCACACATCGATGATGTCATAGTACCCCACACTCTAATTGATCTTGGGGATGCCATCAGTGTGATGACCAATGAAATGATGCTTAAACTCAACCTCCACGGCAACTTGAGAAATACCACCACTGTTTTGTAACTTGCAGACAGATCCACGATAGCTTTGGAAGGAATTGTTGAGGATGTTATGGTCTTGATTGACTCCTATGAGTACCCCATATATTTCTTCATCCTCCAGCCAAAAACCAAGTTTAATGGATATCCTCTTATTCTATGAAGGCCTTAGTTGGCCACTATTGATGCTTATATTAGTTGTAGGGCTGGCAACATGACTATCAAGAATGGTCCCTTGTCCAAATAGCTGGTATTATATCCTCCTTCCTATCCTTCCATTGACCATGACATACCCTTGTGGTTGGAGGAGGAAGAAGAAGAGGATGAAGTGTACATAACCACAAATTACCCCATTTTTACCATAGATACATTTCTTTGAGGGGGCAAACCCGATGACGATGATCTCATTGACCACATCATTAAAATCCAACCTCCCACATCCATTCCACTCGATGTCCTAGTGAGAGAATATGAAAGCCACCCTTGGATTGAGCTACACTCAGTTGACTAAACCGCTGAATCTACCAAGGCTGCGGAATTTGGCCCATCTAAATTCCTGAATATAAACTCATGCCTATCGGCCATAGAAGAAGAGAAATTGTGCCATCTCGTGAAGGAAAACTTATATTATTTTTCTTGGGACTATAACAACATGAAAGGGGTGCATCCATCAGTGTGTGCACATCATATTTATAATAAATAGGGATGAAATATTGTACATCAGCCCCAAATGAGGATGAACCCAACCTTAAAAGACATAGTGAAGGATGAATTGCAAAAGTTGTTGGGTGCAGGTTTCATCTACCCCATATCAGACAGTGAGTGGGTTTTTCCTATTGTTCTAGTCCCGAAGGAATATGGGAAGTGGAAAATATATTTTGACTATCGAGAACTAAGCAAATCCACTAAAAAGGACCATTTCCCTTTTCCCTTCATCGATCAAGTCTTGGATGGTCTTGCAAAAAATATTTTTTTCTATTTCCTAGATGGATTCAAAGGGTATAACCAGATTCATATCAGCCATGAGGACCAGGAAGATACCACTTTCACATGTCCCCGGGGCACCTTCACCTACATAGTTCTTCCCTTTCACCTGTGCAATGTCCCTGCTACTTTTTAGAGAGAAGTTCTGGGCATTTTTTCTGAACTAGTCCATGATTTGGTAGAGATCTACATGGGAAATTTCGCACCTTATGGGTATGATTTACAGGAGGCTCTCTCCAATCTAGAAAAAGTGTTGAGGAAATGAATTGAAATGCATCTCTTCCTAACTCCTGAAAAGTGTGAATTTCTAAAAATAATAGGGATAGTCATAGGCCATTAAATATCACAAGTAGGAATATAGGTAGACCTAAACAAAATCACCATCATAAAAAGGGTTTTTATTCCTCAAAATCAATGAGATGTCAAAACTTTCATAGGTTTGGATGGATACTATAGGAGGTTCATTAAGGACTTTAGAAAAGATTCTGAGTTTTTTTGGTCTATTCTATGTCAGGAGGATTTTTATCTCATCAAAGAAAAGCTAACCACTTCCTCTATTCTTCAAGGTCCCAATTGGGCTCTGCTCTTCCACATTCATACAGATGCATTAGATAAATTTGGGGGGTAGCCCCAGGCCATTTGGAAGACAAATTACCCTATGCCATTTATTTCATTAGCAATAATATGTCCAAAGCTGAACTTAACTATAATATCACTAAAAATGAGCTCTTAGCCATTGTCCATTCCCTAAAAAAATTCAAGAACTACATTATTGGTTATCAGAACTTTGTACATATTGACCATGAAAAAATAACGTACTTAATGAATAAACTTGATGTCAACACTATAATTGGTAGATTGTTGTTGTTATTGGAGCAGATTGATTTGACAATTGTTGATAAACCAGGAAAGGAAAATGTTGTTGCATAATTCTTATCTAGAATAACTTTATTTGTAGATGCGGAAGGAATGGTGCATGATTAGCTTTCAGATGAACATGTATTCTCTATATCAGCACTCTCTCCTTGGTTTGTTGACATAGCTAAATACGTGGTTGCTGAGAGGTTTCCTCCAAACCTTTCATCCAAAGAAAAGAGCATGATTACAAGGAAAAGCACCCCTTTCATTTGGATTGGTGGCAATATCTTAAAATTGGGTCCAGATCAAATTCTCAGAAGATGTGTGAGGGAATTGGAGGTATTTAACATCCTCTCATCATGTCATGATGGTCCCTATGGGGGTAATTTTTCTGCTATGAGGACAACCTTCAAATCTTTGAAAGTAGGGTATTGTTAGCCTACCCTCCACTAGGATGCTAAGAGATACACCAGTAGATGTGATTAGTGCCAGAGGATGGGGAGACCTACACCGAGGGATGTAATACCTTTACAACCTAATGTAGCTTTAGAGCCATTTCACAAGGGGGCATGGACTTCATTGGACCCATCAATCTACCATCTAGGCAGAAGAGATATATCATAGTATGCATCGATTGCTTGACCAAGTAGCTGAAACAAGGGATATAAAGACAACAACAAAAGAGAAGGTTTGTTGAGTTTTTGAGGGAGAAAGTGTTATACAAGTTTGGATACCCCAGAGAGGTAGTAACCAATAAGGGGGATCAATTCACATCTCATGTCATTGAGAACCTCATAAGTTAGAACAAGATAAAGCACCATACTTCCACTGCCTATCATCCTCAATAAAATGGACATGTGGAAGTGAAAAATAGAGCCTTCAAGAAAATCCTCACCAAATTTGTTAGCAACAACAAGAAATATTGGGCAAAATATTAGTGGAGGCCTCTTGGGCTTACAATACCACTTGGAAGAAAACTACAATGTTTACTCCATATGATCTATTTTATGGTAAGAAATCTTTGCTTTCCATTGTGTTTGAGTATAACACCCTTAGGATGGCATCTCAGCTGGACATGGACATCAAAAAGGCACAACAAGAAATGTTGCTTCAGTTGAATGGTTTGGATGGATTTAGAATGTGGGCCCTTCTTCACACATAAGTGATCCAACTGAAAATAAAATTTTGGCATGACAAGCACATCATAGAGAATACATTTCAAGAAGGATATTCTTCTCTCCTCTATGAATCCAGATTCAAGTACTTAAAGGGAAAGTTAATGACCAGATGGATAGGACCTTATCAAGTGGATAAATTACATGAAAATGGGGCCGTTGAGACCATAACCATAGATGAGGCAGGGACCCCCCTGCTTATCAATGGTTACAACCTAAATATGTACAAGAAGCCTCTATCTAAGGCTGAATTTATCAATACAATAAATAGGGAGGTAAATGTAATTGGAAGCTCCATAGTTTCTAGTCCCTCATATTCCTAGAAAAAGAGAAAAAGAAGAAAAATGAATAGGCCTAGTTGAAAACATTTCTAAGGCATCTAAGGCCAACTCTTGGGTTGAAAACCTCCATGAGGCAACCCTAGAGAAAAAAAGGGAAAAAAAAGAAAAAAATAGAGAAATAAAATATCCTTGAGTGAAAACCTCTTTGAGGTGCCTAAGGCAGGCTTGTGGGGTGAAAACCTATGCTAAGGAATCCCACCTATATTAAAAAAAAAATAAGGAAATAAAGGAAAGAAAAACTCATAATAATGACACATTCACTAAACTGCTTCTCTTTTGCAGGTTGCCGATGAGGGACAATTTGGACAAAAGGAGAAAATTTACTTCTCTCTCTCTCTGTATATCTCCCCTACCTATACACTTGATTTCCAAGCCCAAAATGCATTCATTCGTCCATTTCTCCCACCAGGTGAGCAAAAAATCCATTTTTCTCTTACTCTCTGCAGTGCTACAAGATGTCCTAAGCTGCTACAGGAAACCATGTAATGCTACAGGAAAGTCACCCGAGGATGAATAATATCACCCAATGCTACTTAACCCTCAAATAGACATGAATAATCATTTTTATACCCATGTATACCATCCATAACCATCACTCCATCCCATCCAAAAATATTCACTCAACAAACCCTTTATTTCGCCACTGTGAGCTAGTTTAGCTAAATCCTGACACAAGACCTCTTCTCTCATATCTTCCTCCACCACACCACTCCATTCACTTCCTAACACCACCCCTAGCATCCATACATCCTTCTTCTTCCTTCCTTAGGATATTTGAGCTCCAAAACTGCAACAGGGGAACAAATACAGGAAGATGATCACTTCCTGTAGAAAATATGTGCATGCAACCAACACATCAGAAAGGCATGAGATGAATGATGAAGTATGCTCCTGAAGATCACCATAGGATTTCATAAGGGAAGATACAACAACAAAAACATCCTAGCATCTCCATGAGGTACCTGTAGAAGAATCAACAAGTAAAGACAATAAGCACCTCACTTAGAAAATAAGTTCCTCACTTAGAAAATGAATTAAAAAACACAGCAAATAGAAAAAATCACTTGTTAAAATCATAGTGCTCTATACCCCTGCATCAAAGGATCCTTCCACTCATCAACAATCAAGTAGGCTCAGGTATGGTTCCCTCACCCTCTCATTATGCATCATTTGACTAAATGAGTAAATGTCGAGAAAAGAGAGTTTAATAGGAAAAAAGGTGGCCAATGGACTTTGTATGCCAAATGGAGCTGTCACATCAGTTAGGAGATGGATAACAATAAGTGGGAGTCAATTCTGCGGCATAAGGGAATGATTGACTCGAGTGAGACCAATGGTCCAAATGAGGAAACCTCGTGCCAAATCCACATCACCACTACGCTCCAAGCCCACTTGATTTATAATAAGAAGTGTACTTTGGCTCATTCCCCCTCATTATATTATGAATTTCAAGATCAATTAGAGTAGGAAAAATACAGGAGACACTGAGGAGATTTGATCCATGGCTGAGATTTGTATGCAACCCGTGCTACAGGAAAGTCTACTACTACTATAAGTTCTAGGGAGGCCATAGAATGTTAGAGAGTGTCATTCAAACCAACCTAAGAGTATATTGACACCCGAACACCATCCTTCAAGCTAGAGAACATCAGACTTGTAGAGGTAAGTGGTCATCACCCCACCAAGTTGAAAATATTTTTCATGAGAATTTACACACAATCAAGCCATAATTCAGTAAATTCAGGTGATGTTCAAAGGAGTAGGGATAAGAAAAACACATTTTGTATGGAGTTGAAACCTTTGGGGTCCCATATCATAGTTTTTTTGGAAACAAGCCACCGATAACCACCTGTCTAGTACAGTCACAAGATGGGGGGATGTTTCAATAGAAGGGAGCTCATAGACGTAAAAATAATTAGACTACACCCTCCTATGGTTGGAATATTCAAAAATCACCAGTGGTTGGGATTCTTTGAGCTCCTCAAGGGGTTTGATGTTGAAGAGGCTCGATAATTTTCAGTAGGCTTGCACTCTCAAGAAGATGATAGGGCCACCATAGTGGTAAAAGGGATATTAACTACCATAATCCCTGAGCTCATTAGCAGACTCACCACCTTACCTCTAGGAGTTGAATGGAACAAATATTAAAAAATTTCTAGTAATTCCTCTAAGAAGAGTTTCTTCTTTCCAAATAAGGAATACATTGAAGATAAGAATGGGATAAGAAGGGAAAGGCTACCTTACCCATGGGACGAGGTAGCTTACCATATCATGCAATATATCTCCTGTGAGGGTAGACTAACTGTGATCTATGCGTACCATTTTAGATTGTTGCATGAAATTAGGTTAAAAGGAGATCTGCCATTATATCAGAGACTAAATATCCCATTTGTATTCCTGCATTCAATCATAGATATGAGCCAAAGGATAAGGGAGAGAAAATATCAGCAACTAGCTCATCATGGTATCATTAAACTCATAGTGGGAGATGCTCTCAATAGGCTCAACATCCTTGTACCTTGGTCAAACTTCATTGACATGGAAAGAGAAGAATTCATTAGGAAACAAACTATCACTCTTGGAGAGACCCCTTCCTCTAGCCTTAGAGAAAGGGGCATCAAAGTAGAAGAAGAGGGGATTGAATGAATATAGGAAGAAGAGGAAATGGAAATAGAGGCACAACCCACAAAAAATTTAGGCACAAATGAAGAAAGAGAAGAGGAGGAATATGAGGATGAAAAAGGAGAAAAAGAGGAAGATGAAAAAGGAGAAGAAGAGGAAAAATAAGAGGAATATAAAGATGAAGAAAAGGAAGGAAAGATAAAAGAGGAGGAGATACTAAACCCCAAGCTTACCATTGATATCTCCCCTCAACAAACCAGCCTTTCACCAAGGACCACGGAAAAGGAAGTGGATGCCACCTTAGCCAATCTAAGAACCCCTATGGAATAAAAGAGAAAGAGGTAGACCCACATGTATTTCAAGACCAGGAAAAGTTCCAGGGTAAAATAAGGGAGGTCTCAAACTCCAACCAAGAACCCCATCACAATTGAAGAATCACCAAACAAGAAAAAAGAAATAAGGTAAGAGGAGGGAAATATTGAAGAGTTCACTTCAGTTAAAAATACACCTATGACCTATACAAGAAGGCACTCCGCAAGGATAACATCCCTGAAACAAGCACAAACACCCACAGAACTCCAAGAGAAATAAAAAAAGGGGCAACGTGAAAAACAAGTTTTGATGCAAGAAACACAGAGTTTACTAGAGGAAATTGAGACAGTGCTATAGGAAACTCAGAATGTGCTATAGGAAGATAAAAAAAGTCATGGGAGAAGAGAAAGGGGCACCCATAGAAGGGTAGGAGGTGCAAGGTGATGAAAAAGAGGCAGAAGGCTAGGGGTAGGATTCCAAAGTTGAGAAACAAAAGAAGGAAGAGGAGGAACCTAAGAAAGAACCAACCTCTCCAAAAATTGTCCCAAAATACATTAGTAGTTCAACATCATAGCCCACAGCCAAACTTGAGCTCCTATTACACATTAATTGAAGGAGGGTGGCTGATCCCTCAAACACTCTCAATTCACCTGTTCTATGAGCTAGAGAAAGATAGAGAATGCACCCACCACTAGATGCAAATTACCAAAACTAAGAATGTGGAAGATGTGGCAATCATGGAAGAGAAACTCATTGACATGGGGATATATTTGGCTGATGTCCCACTTAGGGAGGCATTGTTGAAAGAGCATCTATAAGAGACACAAGCAGATAATGCAAGATTGAATGGCCAACTGCAACAAAAAGGAAAACTGATTGCCACCATGGAAGACCTGTGCATGTAGGCAATACAAAAAAGGAATCCATCAAATTATTATGCCATTTACTTGAAGGAGTAGTGGCTATAGTTCCAAATCAAAACACTAGCATCATATAGGTCATTTCCTTTCTAGAATTACAAGAATTTTTTTTATTTTTGCAGTCAGTCCAACATCGAAGATAGGGCCAAACTAGGAGAATTTTACATGCATAATCTTGTCCTAACTGATCTGAACATTTGGGACACAAACTCTAGGTTGGGGGATATGAAACTGATGGAATTAGCCTCTTGGATGAAAAATTAAGAAGCAGGGGCAGAGGAGGTCAAAAAAGTGATGAAAAGAGAAGGAAAAGAGCCTCTCCAAATCAGGTCAGAGCTAATCAACCCTTGAGGGGTCATAAATAACCACCAAATGGTAAAAAATGAAGCCAACCTTGCAGATAGATATCTCAACAGAAAAACACAGGAAATTACACATTATGATAACATCTCTAGACTGCTCGTAGAGGAGTGTGTGATGGCATGCCATATAATATGGAATGGCCTCCATCTTAGCCTAAGAAACCAAGAGTATCATATTCCAGACAAATTGAGAGTTTCCCTAGAAATAGCACCTTTATAAAAAAGGGTCATGCAAATAATGAAGATCAAATGGCTTGGATTAAAACTCAGTCCACTTTTGTTGTTGGGAATGAGTGATCGAAAAGATCAAACTGAGGAGGACAAGGAATGGGATGAAGTAGAAAAGAATGCAGGATTTTACCCACCTGAGGGGACTCCTTCCATGATACCTTGGGGTGTCAAAGAGACTAGAAGGCTTCTAAAAGAAATCAAGAAATAGTATTGAGTTACTCAGAGGATGAGAAACCATTTGGTAGGGGGTGATGATGAGCACAATCATTAGGTACATTCTAATGGGTTAATTGTCACCTTATTAGCTTAATTATTCTCTCTCTCACACATTTAATTTCATTTTGTCATATTTTTCTTAGTGAGAATGGTGTATTAAGGGTTTTCATGCTTCAAGTATTAATGTGGTTTAAATGCGAGAAAATTAGGGGAATAATTCCATTTTTGAGGAAGATTGCACAATCAAAATTCGGAGTAGACAACAAGGAGTCATTTTAGGAGGGTTTATTAACTCCTTAACTCCGAAATGCAGCCAATATCTCCTCGATATTCTCCTCCAAGAGCTCGAAATCAAAGGATTCCAAGAAAGTGAAATATCAAAGGGAGCTGAGCTCCACTTCTCTTGAGTTCCAAGGGAGAAAATGCTTTCTCTTTAGGGAGTTGTTGGTATATACCCTTTAGTATTAATAGGCTAGAGAAAGAGCTCACCATGATTCAAATTTTTGATGTAGCTAGAGCACCCTTGCCTTTTTCGTTAAACATTTATGAATTTCATATGTTATGTACAAGATGAGTTATGAAATAAAATGAGCATTTGGTTTCTTCTCGGCTGAGTTAGCTTCAAGGAGTTGAGCTTGTGTGTTAGGGCCCAATCAATTGGCCTCAATTTCTCTTGTGTACTTTTTTTTCCTTTCATCTTGCAATAGTTAGTTCCCGTCATTTCATGTTGGCTAACATATAAAACCTCAAAACAATGTGCTAAGCCTCTCTCTCTCTCTCACCTCTTCCATTGGAGCTTGAGTAGGAAAGACTGCCATCACAGACCAAAATGCCTTTTTATTTTATGACTTCTTGGAAAATCTAGATAGTTTACTTGAATTATCATGAAAATGTTGTAGATTCATAGGTAGAGTTCTATTTTAGTTGCATAGGTAGGTTTATTTAATCAACTCATTTTTTGCACCATTTTTATGATAAGTTTATCACTGATGAATGCATGAATATGTATTTTTATTGCATGTTTGACTATAGCAACAGAGGAGGACCCTTTCCACACCATCATATTCAATCTTCGCCCTTCATCAACCACCTTCAATCCAAGTCATCTACAACCCTAATTTTGTAGATCACCACCACATCATTGAGAGCCGTATTAAGGCTTAAAGACAGGCTTTTTGAAGATTTATGAGCTTGGAAAATGGGTTGTATACCCTTCATATACCTAGATCCACCTTTACCCCACCTCTCCTAGCCTTTTCCTCACCATTTCTAGCCTCAAGATCCACACAATGTGTTTCATGTAGCTTTTCAGGACATCCTGTAGCACTACAAGAAATGTTATAGCAACTTCTTGTAGTAGTTCCAAACACTCTATCCTTCAACCCAAAATCACACATCTAAGCCTATCCAAGCCATCAATAAACCTTCAACTCTCAACCTTTGGTCTAGGGTCCCTCTTAGGCCACTTCAACATCTCCATATTTTTCTGTAAAACAAAGAAATTTTGGAGTGTGATTAGTTCATTACTAGATGCATCATTAAACAAAACTAGTTAAACATAAGTAGATAATACTTAGCTAGTTATTTGGTTTAGTATGTGTGCTCTAGATTAGCTTCCTTTTCTATAATTCAATTCAACAATCTAGCTTATGAATTCGAATTAGTGTAATTTCATTTCTTGCATTAGCATAAGTGCGAATTTCTCATTCTTGCAAATAGCTAGATGAATCAGTGTGATCTAGAGTAGTTTCTTTCCTTGTTGATAGAGTAATGGTCATCATTTATTTCTAGTCTTAGATTACATTTAGAAGTGCGGAAAAATTCCTTTTCTAGAAGTAACCCTAGCAATAACACTTCATTGTAGAACTCAGATGAGAATGTCATCAGTAGAACTCATATGCTATGCATATAAAATTGTCACATCCAAGTTTGTATGAACCCCAAGTTGATAAAGTAAAGTTGAGTAGCCTCTGGGATTTGCAACACTTTTCGTGCAATATAAGGGATCACCATTTAGCATGGTTGAGCATGATTAACCATGGTTGACCATGATTTATATTATAAACCCAAGGGATTAATACTAAAAACCTAAGGGATTATAAACCCAAGGGAATGATATAAAACCAAAGGTATATAAATTCTAAGATAAATATTATAAACCCTTAAATAAAAATGGTTGACCATGATTGATTTTCATAATGAGACAATCTTTCTCAGAATGTGAAGTTGGACCATGCTCGACCTTGGTTGAAACCTTAGATTAATAAACCCAAGGGATTGATATTAAAAACCCAAGGGAACAATAAACCAAAAGGATTAATAATAAAACCCTAAGGGAATAATATTAAACCCAAGGGAATAATATTATAAACCCAAGGTATATAAAAATTGAGATAAATATTATACACTAAAATAAACATGGTTGACCATGGTTTATTTTCATATATTCAAGGGAATAATAAAATCAAGGGATTAATACTCAAACACCAATGGATTATGAACCTAAGGGAATAATATAAACCCATGGTACTAATATTTTAAACCCAAGGTATAAAAACCATAAGATAAATATTATAAACACTAAAATAAACATGGTTGGCCATGGTTGGTTTTCATATTGAGATAATCCTTGTCACAATGTGATGTTGGACCATGCCTAACTGTGAGTGATTTTGATATTCCGACAATCTTTGTCAAAATGCAACGTTGGACCTTGGTTTACCATGATTGACCATGGTTGATTTTATAAAACATGGTTGACAATGGTTGATTGTAATTGACCATAGCGGACCATGATTTTCCATGGTTGACCATGATTGATATTATAAACCGAATATAAAAATAAACCCAAAGGATTAATACTAAAAACCTAAGGCATTATAAACCCAAGGGAATAATATTAAACTGAAGGGAATAATATTGAACCCTACGAATATGAACCCTTTTATAATGGATTGATATTATAAACCCAAGGAATATGAACCCTTTGATTAATAAACCTAAAGTATTGATATTATAAACCAAATGGATTAATACTAAAACCGCAAGGGATTATGACCCCAATAAGATAATATTAAACCCATGGAATAAATATTATAAACCCAAGGTATATAAAATCGAAGATAAACATTAGAAACCGTAAAATTAACATGGGTGACCATGGTTTATTTTCATATTGAGAAATCCTTTTCACAATGTGATGTTGGTGATGGGCCTATAAATTAGACATAAATTAAGGCCCATCTAACCTTTATTAGACACATAAAATATATATGAAATATCTCCTTCTACACTTAATAAAGTTTTTTTAAGCTTTAATATGTTCTTAGGAAGGTTTAGAGATAATTGCATATTTGTGCCTAATATTATTTATTTTTGAAGGATATTGTGAGAATATTGGGCAAATTATGGAGATTTGGAGAAAGAGATAATCTAGGGACTTGATCCCTACTACTGGAGGATCAATATTGGAGAATAAACGAATAAAATATCATGAAATTATTGAGAAATTCTGGAGATATTTTTGAACACCAATGATTGAGAAAATCTAGGAATGTGTTTCCCGTCTTTTACTACAAACTCCTAGTTTTGGGAACCATATATACTATTTCAAGGATTTTGGAGGGGAAATCTTCCTCCTTTCAAGGAGAAATATTCATCATCAGTTTTTATAAGTAAAAATTTGAATTGGCTTCTAGGGGTATGCATGGTTTAGTCGTATTGTGGAGAAAACTTGTTTTCTAGAAGCTCCGCTTTCTTTTCTTACAGGGATGTACTTGGACTGATTAAATAATGAAGATTGACGCAATTTTTAGCTTCTAAGGCTTGTTTTATTCCATAGGAATCTGATTCCTCCTACGGCTTGGCCATCCTAGGAGCCTCATATTCCTCTTGTACAATTTCTTTATGTTCTTTTCACTTCTTATTCACATGCATCTCTTATTTCTGTTTTGCATATTTCTGTATTAGTATTGTTTCTTTTCTTGCTGTAGGATTGAGTTAAATGGTTGAAGTGAGTTATTTTCAGGGTTTTCACAAGTTTGAAACCATCATTCATCTTTGGAATAACTTTTTAAGTTCATATTAATCATTAAGATCCTTGGATTTGGTTACCAGTTCACGAATATAAGATTTATGGAAATGCCTTGTAACGAAATGGTAGTAAATTTATGTTATTTTTTAGAATGGTTTAATGAGATCCATTTGACTTAATTCCACTATAATTAGCTCATAATAATTTTAAATTTAATAAAAAAAATTACCCCATTGCATTTTCGCTTGATTAGGTTAGGCATTTGCTAGATTAACTAGCTCACTAGTTCTTGAACTTCCATATTTTGGAGTAGTAATTTTCTGTTATCTTTTCATGTGTGAACATGGGTATTTTTGAGTGATTCCACTTTTAATGGAGACTTAAGACATCATACTTAATAAAAAAATGTGTCCCATCCCATTTTCATTTTATTTACTTAGTCATTCAGTGATTTATTTCAAAAACATACTTTCCTGTAGCAAAAGAAGAGTTTCCTGTAGCACTCTTGTAGCAAATGTAAACTCAACCAGATTTGGCTAAAGCTTGGTTTTTTTCTGTTACGATTGAACCATGACCCATAGGATCTAAATCCATGATTTAGGAAGAAGAAACACCACTTAGGACATGCATTTTTACAAAGTATATTAGGACTATTTATTTCAATTCATGCTCTAAGGATTTCAATTACAAATTGTTGTTCTTGCCTAGAATTAATTTGTTTTAAATGAAACAATTCCATTTCTAAAATTAGTTTAGGCTTTGATTTCATGACATTCACTCCATTACATCAGATCAACAAAAGAATGACACATTATATGTTTCACATATAGTGCCGATACCTCTTAAGTTTGTATGAACCCTGGGTTGATAATTAAAGTTGGTAGCCTTGGGAGATGTAACATCATTGTTGCAATACTAAGTCTCACCAATTGGACCATCATTAACCATGCTTTAAAATTATTGATTTTCATTATTTGTCACAATGCGTCGTTGGACAATGGTTGACCATGATTGATTTTCATATCGAGACTTTGTCACTATGCAACATTGGAACATGGTTGACCACGATTGAATTTATAAAACATGGTTTACAATGGCTGACCATGATTGATATTATCAACCCAAGGGATTAATACTAAAAACACAAGGGATTATAAATTGAAGGGTATAGTACTAAACCCAAGGGAATAATATAAACCCAACATATATAAACCCTAACATAAATACCATAAACCCTTAAATAAATATGGTTCACCATGGTTGATTTTCATAATGAGAAATTTTTTGTCAGAATGCGACGTTGGACTATGCTCGACCATGGTCAAACCCTTAGATTAATAAAACCTAGGATTAATATTAAACCCTAGGAAGATAAACCCAAGGGAATAACAATAAACCCTATGATTAATATTAAACCCTAGGAATATAAACCCTAAAATTAATAACATAAACCATATGATTAATATTATAAACCCGAGGGATATAACCCCTAAGATAAATATTATAACCCTAAAATAAACATTAAACCCTAATGATTAACCATGATTGACCATGGTTGATTTTCATATTTAGACAATATTTGTCACAATATGATGTTGGGCCATGGTTGACCATGGTTGATTTTCATATCTATATAATCATTATGAGAAACCGAAGGGATATAAACCCTAAGATAAATATTATAAGCCCTAAAATAAACATTAAACCCTAACGATTGACCATGGTTGATTTTCATATCAATATAATCATTGTGAGAAACCTAGGGGATATAAACCGTAAGATAGATATAAACCATAAGATAAATATTATAAGCCCTAAAATAAACATTAAACCCTAAAGATTGACCATGATTGACCGCGAATGACCATGGTTGACCATGGTTTATTTTCATATTTAAATAATATTTGTCACTATGTGGCATTCAACCATGATTGACCATGGTTGACCATGGTACATTTCATATTGAGACAATATTTATCACAAACCCAAGGGATTAATATTTAAAACCCTAAGATAAATATTATAAACCCTAACATTAATATTATAAACTTTAGAAGTAATATTATAGAACAAAGGGATTAACATTAAAAACTAAGGGGATTATAAACATAAGAGAATAACATTAAAACCTAGTATTAATATTAAACCATAGGAATATAAACTCTAAGATTAATATTGTAAACCCTAGGTTTATATTAAACACTAGGAATAAAAACCATATGAATAATATTATTATTTAAATAATAAACCATATGATTAATATTATAAACCTTACGAATAATATTATACCCTAGGAATATGAACCCTTAGATTAATAAATCCAAAGGGGTTGATATTATAAACCCAAGGGATTAATACTAAAATCCCTAAAGGATTATGAACCTAAGGGAATAATATTAAACCCACATAACTAATATTATAAACCCAAGGGATATAAACCCCTGATATATTATATTATGATTGGCTATGCTTGACCATCGATGACCATGGTTGTCCATATTTTGACCGTGGTCATCATAATCATATTTTAATAATTTATTTATTATATTATTAAATAAATAATTTAAACTATTTATAATTTAAATGGTTATAATTATGTAATAATAATAATAATTTAGTAATAATTATAATACTTTATACAAAATTATAATAATTTAACATAATTTAATTTAAATTTAATTTAAATTATAATTTATTTTAATACGAGGCTTACCAAGGAGGTAGGCAGGTATTGGGTCTCTGTTGGATAGAAAGAATCATAATATTGTCCAAAACAACTTGTTCGAAAGAGGGCTACAAGTATGGCCTTTGCAGTGTTTTATAATTACTTTGAGATACATTAACGAAGGAAGTCCCTCTTTCGTAAGGAGTTTTTTTGTGTGTCTTCCTCTAGCATGTATGAGCCTTAGGGTTTACTTCGTGTCAGAGACCGCTCTGATCTAGGGTTTCCCTGATGACTAAAGTGGCTTCTTCTCATTGCCCTTCGTATGTTGGTTAATTTAAATATTTTCTGACAAGGGGTTTTTTGCAGTTCTCTTTATCTACGAGGACAAATTACCCTTTATATTCTCTTTTTGTAACTTCCTTCCCTCATCTAATTCTCATGGGATTTTCTAGTTGATTGCAGGGCCACAAGAATGTGGGAATATGTGAACTTAAACACCCAAGGATATGCGACAATCGTTTAACAGTGTTCTTATCCAAGTTCAATTTTAATGGCTAAGAGTTTATGGCCTACTACCAGAGCCTTGATTTTCCTTCGATTTCTATTATCTATCTCTTTTAATTATTCTTTGTTGAGACAAGGTAGAACTCCTAAGGGTTTTTTCTTCTCCAATTATTTTGTTGAAAGAGGGTTACAATATTCAGTTGAAATTGTGCTTATTATTTCTTCTTAATAGAACTAAATATTTTACTTGTCATCTCATACATGGTTTTCTGACCGAAATTGTAGCTGTAAATTTCTTGTCAAAAAGGAAAATTATAATTGCGTTTTCTTAATATTTACTTATAAATTTATTTCCTATCACTTTTGAATATAGAATTGTTATGAATTGTACAAGAAATGACTCAATATCTTATAAAAATATTCCTATTTCCTTTACGTGGTAAAACTATAACTATACTCAAGCATTGTAAGGATTATTTTTGTTTGCATGTATATTTTTTTTCCTACCTTCTATCTTTCAAATAACTATAAATTTTTCCTTCAAGTTATCTGTGGATAAAATTGATGTGGAGAAACTCCTTAGAGTTGTTTTTTTCCTTGTACCCTTTCTTCCAGGGACTGTGCCAGTTAGTCAGACTTACGGTCTGACATCGAGGCACTAACCCTGTGTCAGGAAGTGAGACTTACAAAAAGAGGGAGTTGGGCACCATTCAAAGTTTGGCTATGATCTCTGTGACTGTAAGGATTCTGTTTAGAAGCCTGAAATGTGGTGGCAAGAAGCAGTAATATAAAATAGAGAGGGAAGTAAACTTAGCTAAAGAAAGAGAATTATAGAAGGATTACACATGCACACTATGATCGTTGTATATATATATATTAGATTCCCTATGCATTTGCATTTCAATAATTACTCTCCCATCCTTCATCCTCCTCATCTTTACCAGTTACCATAATAATATACAACATAGAGGGAATCTAATCCATCTCTCTACACACAATATTACTGGACTCGCCATCTACAAAATTAGCAAAGTTCCACATCCAGAAGCTCGTCCCACCATCTTCTCTTCTTAATCCTTCCATAACTAATATTTTCTTCGAGTTTCTTGATGCTACGATCAAACCCCCATGAACCAAAGAAGAAGATGAATGAGTGGGGAAACCAATAGACCTAAATAATTTGAATTTCTTTATTAAATCATTTCAATTTATTTTATAATGGCAGGATCAACAAATCACAGTCCTCCATTCCTCTCTCAACGAAGCATATTCCTTTCAAATGTAATAACGTCCATTGATTTAAATAAAATTTAAAAATCAATGAACTTCCATCCACCCTCAGTTGAAAAAAATACACTTACGGGGAAATATAAATAAGTATTATTACAAAATCGTAACCATTATAATGTCTAATTTGATGCGTTTCCACTGAAATATAATAAATAAATAAAAATTAAAAGATGTATGAGAGGTGTACTGGTTACTTTTATGCCAATAAAAGAGAAAGAGGATTTTGCTGGGTTTATCTCCAGGTCATTGTGTCTCTTTGAAAATCAAGATTAACATTCTCGTCATATTTACATAGTATCGAATCAAAGTTATAATTTAATTTCAAAGTGTGTTGAAATATTAAAGTCACCTGCATACCCTGTGGATGTAGAAACTGAGTACAAAGTGGCAGAGAGCTTGTGTGCATAGCACCATGCATTCAAGAGGAATGGAGAAAACGGTAAGGATGGAATTTAATTTTTATGGGAAGTAGCCACCATTGCAGAAGAGAATTTATGTTTGTATGGGCGTAGCCGTGTTTGCAGAAGAAATGAATACTTTCATGGTTTAAAACCACGCAACAATAGAGTTTTAATGAAAACAGTCTTTTCGGGCTTTTAAGCCCTCAACAACTAATTTTGTTCAGATGTGCCAAGTCATTTTTAAATTTTTGTATGGGCCACAACATCTATCGTCCCCACCACTTCATTGCTGATCGCAATCGCAAGTTTTTTTGAGTAAGTTTCTTTTTGATATGAAGTGTTCCGATGCGATGTGATTATCACAATCTAAAATCGAAAAGGAACGATGTATGTTCCACCATTTGAAAGTGTTATCGCTGATTGAAAGTTTGTGATGCGATTATCGCAATCGAAATCACATTCACCAATTGCACCATCTGACATATGTTATGTTCCAATGAAAGTTTGCGATGCGATGTGGTCCCACCACAATCGCAATCACAATATTGTAAATATTTTTTTCCGCCAAAGTTTCATTGTAATATTTGCAATGCGATTGTCGCAATCACAGTTGCAACATCCAAATATGTTTTCCACTTATATGTTTCATTGCGATGCGATGCGCCGATCCGATCTCTGCTGTGGGGCCCATCGCACATCACTCATCGCAATCACAAAGTCGAAGTTTCGTTGTTCCGTTAATCACAAACCGCAAGTTCAAAGTTCATTCCGCCAAGCCATTTGTTCGGTCGATCGCCGATTGCGAAGTGGGCTCCACTCATATATCGCGCCAAAAAAAAATTAGGCTAAAGTTTTATGTTCTGGCAATGTTTTTCTTTGTAATTTTGTTTTATGTTTTTATTCCACCATGCCATATAAAAATTGAAAGGCCCGTAGTATTGCAATAGATATCATTGTAAGTTGTATTGGTGTGTAAGCCCATAGGCAGAGAAAAACACAGTAAAGACCAGAAAGCACTGTTTTGTGCGTTTTGAGAGATAGAGGGAGAAGTTGTGTGAGCACTGCGTCTGTAGCAGTCTTAATCATATTTTGTGAATCCCTCTAGTGAGGAAGAAATCTATCATTTTGTAATAGTTTTAGTTTTTTTAATGAAATAGAAAGCATTTTTATGCCATCTCTATCCAGCAGTAAGAAAATTTAATTTTATTCTCTATGTTAGAATGAGAGTATTATTCTCTCAGTTATTTGTTCTGGAATTATCAGAAATTCCAACATGGTATCAGAGCTTATCCAGGCTCTTTGAAGGTGTCAAAGAAGATAAAGGAATAATATTTTTTGCAGTAGCTCCCCAATAGCGTGAAGGCTCAGCAGAAGTTAAAGTCCAGGTATTTCTCAAAAAAACAGAGTTTTGTTTTTGTTTAAAAGAGCATTCCTCAGAGACAAAGTTTTTCTTTTAAAGAAGGAAAGACAGTTTGTTTGAAAAACACAGTCAATTTTATTTCAGAGTTCAGTTTATAAGCAATGGCTGGACCAAGCACTAGTATGAGTATTGGAAATACTCAGCTTCCACAATTTAATGGGAAGAACTATGATTATTTGGCCATTACCATGAGAGCCCTGTTTGCCTCACAAGACTTATGGGAGTTTGTAGAAGATGGTTTTGATGAACTAGTTGATGAGCAGGCCTTTAATGCCTTATCACAGGTAGAGAAGGATTTATTGAAGAGCAATAGGAAGAAGGACTCTAAATCCCTCTTCTATCTCTATCAAGTAGTACATGAGAGTGTGTTTCCAAGGAGAGCAGTAGCTAAGAGATCCAAGGATGCATGGGAAACTCTAAAAATAGCCTATTAAGGTATGGAGAAAGTGAAGACAGCAAAACTACAATTTCTGAGGAGACATTTTGAAACTCTGTGTATGAAAGAGTCTGATAACATAGACTCATTCTTCACACAATTGATTGGGATGGTCACACAGATAAGGTCCCATGGAGAAACACTTGAATAAAGAAGGATTGTGGAGAAACTATTGAGGAGTCTACCCTTAAGGTTTGATGTTATTTTTACCACCATAGAAGAGACAAAGGATCTCTCAAAGTTCACATTAGATGAACTTCATGCATTGTTGATGACACATGGACATAGATTGGAAAGACCAGTAAACCCATCTCTAGAGAATTCCTTCAAGACCCAGATGCCTTTTGGAAGAGGAAGAGGTCAAGGCAGAGGAAGAGGAAGAGGAAAAAGCCAAAACAAAGGAGGAAGGAACATCCCTTCACATTCACATGGAAGGAGCAACAATTACAATCAAAGCCAAGACCAATGAAACAACCAACAAGGTGGACACCAACATGCTCATGGACAAAGGTATGAAAAATCCAATGTCCAATGTCATTATTGCAAAAAATATGGACACTGTGTCAATGAGTGTAGGAAAAAGAAAAATGAAATGAATAATAGGCATAATGCTAATGTAGCAAAAGAAGAAAAGAACCCAAAGAATGTGCTGTTAACATGTAATGTAGCACAAGATGGACAAGATGATGTATGGTTCTTAGATTCAAGATGCAGTAATCACATGACTGGAAACATAGCCATGTTTTCCAATCTTGATGATGAAGTTGAATCAGAAGTAACCACATGAACTGATACTAAGATATCTGTCAAGGGAAAAGGAAAAGTTAGTATACGTGTAAGAAATGGAGAGCAGAAATTTGTGCCAGATGTATACTATGTTCCTAGTTTGAAATGTAATCTTTTGAGCATTGGGCAGCTCATAAACAAAGGTTACAATGTAGTTTTTAAGAATGATGTGTTCACAATAATGGATATACCTCCAAGCAAGAAGATCATTTCTGAAATACAAATGACCAGTAATAGAATGTTTCCACTCAAGCTCAATACTGACTTGAAGGGAAAAGGGAAGAATGTAGCAGTTGTAACTCAAGAGATCTTTCAGAAGGAAGTGAAAGATGAGAACCGGTTATGGCACTTGATATTTGGACATATCAATTTCAGAGGATTAAATGTTTTGCACATACTGGAATGGTAAGAGGTCTACCATTGACTGAGAAATCAGACAGCCTATGTGAAGCCTGCATCTTGGGAAAACAGCACAGAGAAAACTTTCCATCAGGAAAGAGCATAAGGGAGAAAGCACCCTTAGAGATTATTCATTCATATTTGTGTGGGCCGATGCAAACATCATCAGTTTCAGGCAGCAATTACATGCTGAACTTCATTGATGATTTCACAAGGAAAGTATGGGTTTATTTTTTGAAATATAAAAGTGAAGTATTTGAGAAATTTTTCCACTTTAAAGCTCTTGTAGAGAAACAGAATGGACAACATATCAAAGTTCTTAGAACTGACAGAGGAGGTGAGTACATCTCAAAATAATTTCTGCGTTTTTGCAGAGAGAATGGCATGCACAAACAATTTACTACAAGGTATACACCGCAAAAAAATGGAGTTGCTGAAAGGAAGAATCGAACCATAATGGAAATGGTGAGAAGTATGTTGAAGGAAAAACACTTGCCAATTGAATATTGGGAAGAAGCTGCAAATTGTGCAGCATACATCTTGAATAGATGCCCAACAAAAGCTGTAATGAACATAGTTCCAGAAGAAGCGTGGAGTGGAAGAAAACAGGGAGTCACACACATTGGATTTTTTGGATGTGTAGCTTATGCACACATTCCAAATTAGTTGAGAAAGAAGTTGGATAGTAAGGGGGAGAAGTGAATATTTCTTGGATATTGTGAAGACTCCAAATGATATTGATCGTATAACCCATCCACAAAGAAATTTGTGATAAGCAGAGATGTTCAATTTATTAAAGAGGAAGCATGGGATGGAAGCATTGAGAAAAAAGTCAATGTTAAAAGTTGTTTGTCTCATGATTAAGATGAGGAAAATATGGCTGAAAATAACACCTCATCGGTAGCACAACCTCCACCAACACAAGGACAGCAAGGGACACCTCAAGCAGGAGTAAGAACACCCTTGAGAAGAAATGAGAGTGCTTCTCCAAGCACACCACTTGGAGCAAAATTGAGTGCTTCTTCAAGCACAACTACACCAAATGAAAGAGGAACCAGATTCAGAAATTTAAATGAGATTTATAAGCAGGAAGTGGCAAATGAAGGTATGAATTCCTTATTTTCTTTGTATTTTCATGTTGATGATCCTATTCATTTTGAAGATTCCATAAAATATAGAAAATGGATAGAAGCTATGGATGAAGAAATTAATGCCATAGAGAAGAATAAAACATGGGAGTTGGTTGATCTCTCAGAAGTTAAAGAAGTCATTGGAGTAAAATGGGTCTACAAGACCAAATGTAATGCTGAAGGTAAGATAGAAAGGCACAAGGCCAGACTTGTTGTCAAGGGATATACACAATAGCATGGAAGAGACTATGAAGAAACTTTTGCACCAGTTGCAAGAATGGAAATAGTTAGAGCAGTGTTGTCCATAGCAACAAAAAACAAATGGAAAGTATACCAAATGGATGTAAAATCAACATTTTTAAATGGAGTTTTAATGGAAGAGGTTTATGTTGAACAACCTCTAGGCTATGAGAAAAAGGTCCAAGAGCATAAAGTTTGCAAATTGAAGAAAGATCTTTATGGGCTAAAGCAAGCACCAAGAGCATGGTACAGTAGGATAGATTCCTATCTACTGGAAAATGGGTTTGAAAAATGTGATGGAGAACCCACATTATACATCAAAGAAAAATATGGTAAGATGCTCATTGTTGTGTTATATGTTGATGATGTAATATTCACAGGTAATGATGATTACCTCAGTGAAAATTTTAAAACAGTCATGAAATATGAATTTGAAATGACTGACATGGGATTGTTGAGATACTTCTTAGGAATAGAAGTAGAACATAATGAAAATGGGATTTTTATCTCACAAGCAAAGTATTTCAATGAATTATTGGCAAGATTTAATATGCAGGAGTGCAAAGCAACAATTAATCCCACAGTAATTGGATTGAAGTTGAGTAAATATGACAACGGCAAGGATTTTGATCCAAGTTTGTATAAAAGAATAGTTGGTAGCCTCATGTATTTGACTGCAACTAGGCCAAATATTATGCATGATGTTAGTTTGATTTCTAGATTTATGGAAAGGCCAAAAGAAGCACATTGGCAAGCAGCAAAGAGAATTCTGAGGTATGTGAAAGGAACTAAAAGGTATGGTATTTTTTATACTACTTCAGAAAATTCTGAGTTAATTGGTTACACTGATAGTGATTGGGTTGGAAGTGTAGATGATCGGAAAAACACATCTGGTTATGTTTTTCATATGGGTCTAGGAGCTATTTCATGGGCTTCTAAGAAATAGCCTATTGTAGCATTATCTACAACAGAGGCAGAGTATGTGGCAGCTACAGCAGCAGCGCGTAAAGTAGTTTGGATGAGAAGAATGTTGAGAAATTTGTGTCAAGAACAGGTAACGGGCACAATGATTTATTGTGACAGTAACTAAACTATTACATTATCAAAGAATTCTGTGTTTCACAAGAGAACGAAGCACATAGATGGCAAGTTTCACTATATCTAAGAATTGGTCAACAATGGAGAAATTGTTTTACAACATTGTAGAACAAAGGAGCAATTTGTAGATATTCTGAAAAAGCCAATGGGGCAGAAGAGTTTTGAATATTTGAGAAAATTCTTAGGTATGACTGATAACCCAGCAGCTGGCTTTAAGGGGGGGTGTTGAAATATTAAAGTCACCTGCGCACCCTGTGTAGGTACAAACAAAGTACAATGGGGCAGAGAGCTTGCGTGCATAGCATCGTGCATTCAAGAGGAATGGAGAAAACCGTAAGGATGGAATTTAATGTTTATGGGCAGCATCCACCATTGTAGAAGAGAATTTATGTTTATATGGGCGTAGCCATGTTTACAGAAGAAATGAAGACTTTCGTGGTTCAAAACCATGCAACAACAGAGTTTTAATGAAAACAGTCTTTTCGGGCTTTTAAGCCCTCAACAACCAATTTTGTTCGAATGCGCCAAGTCCTTTTTAAAGTTTTTGTATGGGCCACGTCATCTGTGGTCCCCACCACTTCATTGCCGATCGCAATCGCAAGTTTTTTTGAGTAACTGTCTTGTTGATATGAAGTGTTCCAATGCGATGTGATTATCGCAACCACAAATCGCAAAGGAAAGATCTATATTCTTCCATCCGAAAGTGTTATCGCCGATTGAATGTTTGCGATGTGAATATCGCAATCGTAATCGCATTCACCAACCGCACCATCTGCCATATGTTATGTTCCAATGAAATTTTGCAATACGATGTGGTCCCACCACAATCGCAATCCCAATATTGCAAAGATGTTTTTCTGCCGAAGTTTCATTGTAATATTTGCGATGAGATTGTGACAATCGCAATCGCAACATCCAAATATGTTTTCTGCTTATATGTTTCATTGCAATGTGATATGCCGATGTGATCTCTGTTGTGGGGTCCCTCACACATCGCTCATCGCAATCGCAAAGTCCAAGTTCCGCTATTTCGTTGATCGCAAATCGCAAGTTCAAAGTTCATTCCACCAAGCCATTTGTTCTACCAATCACCGATCGCCGATTGCGAAGTGGGATCCACTCGTATATCGCGCCAACAAAATTTTAGGCTAAAATTTTATGTTTCGGCAATGTTTTTCTTTGTAATTTTGTTTTATGTTTTTATTTCGCTGCGCCATATAAAAAGTGAAAATCTCGTAGTATTGTAATAGATATCATTGTAATTTGTACTGTTCTGTAAGCCTGTAGGCAGAGAAAAACACAGTAAAGACCAGAAAGCACTGTTTTGTACATTTTGAGAGATAGAGAGATAAGTTGTGTGAGCACTGCATCTGTAGCAGTCTTAATCATATTTTGTGAATCCCTCCAGTGAGGAAGAAATCTATCATTTTGTAATAGTTTTAGTTTTGTTAATGAATAGAAAACATTTTTATGCCATATCTGTCTAGCAGTAAGAAAATTTAATTTTATTCTCTGTGTTAGAAGGAGAGTATTATTCTCTCATTTATTTTTCTGGAATTATCAGAAATTCCAACAAAGTGTCCACTATTGTGACATGCCTAATGAGGCTTATGTCTATTTCCATAATATTCAAGGGAAATGGTTATCCCATCACCTAATCACTCTTTAAATGCCACAAGGATTTTGTTTTTATAGTGCTAAGATTCTAATTGATGAAATTTTCAATGAAACTAATGATTGATATGTTGTTGTTTGTGAAGGTTTGGGGTATTGAGATTTTTATTCAGCCAATCATTGGAGTGTAAAGAGGTTTGGAAAATGTGTTCTAGTATTTTTGATACCTAGTTCAAATAAGGGAAGCTGCGAAGCAGCAAGACTTTGCCCTTGAATTTGAAATTTGAGTTTTTGACTCTAGTGCTACATTGAAATTTTTGAAGTGTTATAACAATCATATCAATTACAATAATATTAAATATCAAGTCACAAATTATATTGAATATCAGGACACAGATATAGGATTAATCTATCACAGAATTTGATCTGTCTGAGATAAGCAAATTTGCTGGACATAGTGACAAAAGTAATTGAGTCAGAAGAATAATTGAGATATCGTGGAACGATTAGTTTCACATCTTCAATTTTTTTCTGCAAAACATGGTTTAGTTGTTTTCTATGGTAGTTTTTCTGCACATAACCTCTATTAAACAAACGTAGGAAGTCATTTTTCATCTGATAGAGATGGTTTAAACTAAGAAAAAAATTCGTTTTCTACCGACCTTGGGTATTTCTTATATACAAAGAAATTTATGATTACATCATAAGCCATTGATTTGACTTTAGGGTTTTGAAAGCTCTCTCGCATACCAAGATTGTAGGCGATTAATCAGTGACTAAGTGACTAAAATGTGCTGACAACATAACATTTTTAAATTAAGTTTCTTTTAATATCTATTGATATAAATTCAATAAGTTAAATTTGTAATTTTAATAATATTTCATCACATATTTTTAAATAAAATTGATTGAGAATAAGTTTTTTAAAACTAGCACAATAACATTTACCAATGTGATTGATATAGGCCGATAGACCTATATGAAATATTTTTACAACCACATTCACTAATGTGTTTGATATAAGCCGATAGGCCTATATCCACCACCCACCAAATGTATTTACCAAAATAATCATTATATATTTATGAATGTAATTACCAATATATTTTATATATCTACTTGTAATATATTAATAATATAAACTATATTGATATTATATATTAAACTAATATATATATATATATATTATTTGAAAATAAAATATATAATAATAAAATATTATTAAATTTTTTCAATACATTACAGTTATAACTCAAACTATACTAAAATTAAAATATAACATAATACAAGTATTTTATTACTATTTATATTAAGTATATATCTCTTACAAATATACCAAGGGATTTTTAATATTATAATCCAAAAGAACTAATAAGCTCAAGGGTATAATATGATAAACTCAACGAATTGTTTGGGTTCAGGGAAAAATATTAAAAAGCTAAGAGATCAAGAATCCCAAGGACTCCATATTAAAAAGAGAAGAGATTATTATACCCTAGGAATTAATATTTTAAATGCAAATGAATGATAAACTCACATGATTATTAATATTATAAAGCCAAGAGAACAATCAACTACGTATTGTTAATATTATAAACCCAATGAATTAAAAAACTAAAGGATTAATAAACCCAATGGATTGGTATTAAAAACCCAACGAAATAATAAACCCAAGGGATCAATAAGGCCAAGGGATTAATATTAAAAAGAAAGGAAATTAATAACCCTAAGAATTAATATTTGAAACTAAAAAACCTAGGATATTAATAAACCATAATAATCAATATTTTAAACTCAAAGGATTAATAAACCCAAGGGATTATTAAAATTGTAAACCAAAAGAACTAATGAACGCAAGGTTTTAATATTATAAACCAAAGGAATCAATGGAGCTAAGATATAGATATTAAAAACATGCAGAATCAATAAGGCCAAGGTATTAATATTAAAAACACAAAAAGTTAATAAACCATAAAAAGAAAGTTTTTAAACTCAAAAACCTAAGAAATTGGTAAACCCTAATAATTAATATTTTAAATTAAATATATTAATAAACCCAATACATTACTCATATTATAACCCAAAAGAAGTAATAAACCCAAGGGTTTAATATTATAAACCAAAGTAATTGGTGAACCCAAGGGATAAATATTAATATTAGAAACCAAGAAATTAAGAAAATCTAATAATTAATATTTTAAACTCAAGAGATTAATAAACCCAAGGGGTTGTTAATATTATAAACAAAAATAAATAATAAACCCAAGGGTTTGATATTACAAACCAAAGGAATTAGTGAACCCAAGGGATAAATATTAAAGACCTAAGGGATCAATAAGGCCAAGGGATCAATATTAAAAACACAAGAGATTAAAAAACCCTAAGAATTAATATTTTTAACTCAAAAAAGTCTAAGACCAAAGTATGGTTTAATATTATAAGAAAAAAGAACTAATAAAGCCAAGAGTTTTATATTATAACCCCAAGGAATTGGTGAACCCAAGGGATAAATATTAAAACCCTAAGACATAAATAAAGAGAAGGGATGAATATGAAAAACATAAGAGATTAATAAAGCCTACAAATTAATATCTTAAACCAAAAGGTTTGATAAACTCACATGATTATTAATATTATAAAATTAAGGGAATTATATTAAACCTAAGAGATTAATATTATAAAGCTCAAGTATATAAATTTTTTTAGATAAATACTATAAACTATAAAACAAACATTGTTGAGCATGCTTGAATTAAACATTGAGACAATTGTTGTCATAATGTGACGTTGGATGAAGAATGACCATGGTTTTCCATGGTTTATTTTCATATTAAGACAATCTTTGTCATAATGTGAGATTTGACCATGGAATACCTTGATTGACTATGACTAACTATGATTAACAATGGCATCCCATGGTTGATTTTCATATTAAGACAATATTTTTCATAATGTGACATTGGGCCATACATTAATATTAAAGTGTATGACTAATATCTAACTCATAACATTACCAACCCAAAGAATTAGAAAACTAAAGGGATTAATAAATCCTAATAATTAATATCTTAAATACTAAACCTAAGAAATGAATAAACCTTAAGAATTAATAATTTGAACTCAAGATATTAATAGAATAAAAGGATTATTAATATTATAAACCAAAAGAACTAATAAACCCAAGGGTTTAATATTATAAACCAAAGGAATTAGTGAACCCAAGGGATAAATATTAATATTATAAACCAAGAAATTAATAAAGCATAAGAATTAATATTTTAAACTCAAGAGATCAGTAAACCCTAATAATTAATATTTTAAACTCAAGAAATTAATAAATCCAAGGGGTTATTAATATTATAAACCAAAATAACTAATAAACCCAAGGATTTAATATTACAAACCAAAGGAAATGGTGAACCCAAGGGATAAATATTAAAGACCTAAGGGATCAATAAGGCCAAGGGATTAATATTAAAAACAAAAGAGATCAATAAACCCTAAGAATCAATATTATGAACTAAAATAGTATAATCCCCAATGTTATAAACTCTAAATATTAAACACAATGTTATAAACCCAATATTAATCCCTAATTATAAACCCTATATATTAGATTCTATTTTATAACCCAACATATTAGGCCATAATGTAAATTATAATATTAAAACTCAAAAGATTAATAAACCCAAGGGATTATTAATATTGTAAACCAAAAGAACTAATAAATTAAAGGGTTTAAAATTATAAACCAAAGGAACCAATGACCCGAGGGAATAAATATTAAAAACCTACACGATCAATAAGGTGAGGGGATCAATATTAAAAACACAAAAGAGTAATAAAACCTAAGAATACATTTTTTAAACTCAAAAACCTAAAAAATCAATAAACCCTAAAAATTAATATTTTAAATTAAATAGATTAACAAACCCAAGACATTATTAATATTATAAACCAAAAGAAGTAATAAACCCAAGGGTTTAATATTATAAACCAAAGTAATTGGTGAACCCAAGGGATAAATATTAACATTAAAAACCAAGAAATTAATAAACCCTAATAATAAAATATTTTAAACTTGAGAGATTAACAAACCCTAAGAATTAATATTTTAAACTCAATATATTAATAAGATCAAGGGATTATTAATATTATAAACATAAATAACTAATAACACCAAGGTTTTGATATTACAAACGACAGGAATTGGTGAACCGAAGGGATAAATATTAAGAAACTAAGGGATTAATAAGGCTAAGGGATTAATATTAAAACCACAAGGGATTAATAAGGACTATGAATTAATATTTTTATCTCAAAAACCTAAGAAATTAATAAACCCTAAGAATTAATATTTTTAACTCAAGAGATTCTAAGACCCAAGGGTGGTTTAATATTATAAATGAGAAGAGCTAATAAACCTAAGGGTTTTATATTATAAACCCAAGGAATTGGTGAACCCAAGGGATAAATATTAAAAACCTAATGGATCAATAAGGCAAAGGGATCAATATGAAAAGCATAAGTGATTAATAAAGCCTAAAAATTAATATCTTAAACAAAAAGGTTTGATAAACTCACATGATTATTAATATAACAAACTCAAGGAAACAATATTAAACCTAAGATACTAATATTATAAACCTCAAGTGTATAAAAACATTTATATAAATATTATAAACCTCAAGTATATAAAAATCTTTATATAAATACTATAAATCGTAAAATAAACATGGTTGAGCATGCTTGATTTAAACATTGAAACAATTGTTGTCACAATGCAACGTTGGACGAAGAATGACTATGGTTTGCCATGATTGATTTTCATATTAAGACAATCTTTGTCACAATGTGACATTCGACCATGGAAGACCTTGGTTGACTAAAACTAACTATGATTAACAATGGTAACCCATGGCTAATTTTCATATTCAGACAATGTTTTTCATAATGAGACATTAGAGCATGCATTAATATTAAAGTGTATGACTAATATTCAACGCCTAATATTACCAACCCAAAGAATTAAAGAACTCAAAGGATTAATAAACCCTAAAATAAATATCTTAAACTCAAAACCTAAGAAATTAATAAACCCTACGAATTAATAATTTAAACCCAAGAGATTAATAAACGAAAGAGATTATTAATATTATAAACCAACAAATTAATAAAGCATAAGAATTAATATTTTCATCTCAAGAGATTAACAAACCATAAGAGTTATTATTTTAAACTCAATATATTAATAAACCCAAGGGTTTATTAATATTATAAACAAAAAGAACTAATAAACCCAAGGATTTAATATTACAAACCAAAAGAACTCGTGAACCCAACGGATAAATACTAAATACCTAAGAGGTCGCTAAGGCCAAGGGATCAATATTAAAAACACAAGAGATCCATAAACCGTAAGAATCGATATTATGAACCAAAATATTACAGTCCCCAATGTTATAAAATATAAATATTAAACACAATATTATAAACCCTAATATTGAACCCAAATATTATATACCCAATATTAAACCCTAATTATAAACCCTATATATTACAATCTATATTATAACCCAACATATTACTCCATAATGTAAATCATAAGATTAAAACCAAATATTATAAGTCCTATATATATTAAGCACTCAATATTATAAACTCCAATATTAAAACAATTATTACAAGCATTATTATTAAACCAAATAATATAAAAGTTAATATTATACCCAAATATTACAAAACCTCATCTTATAAACCACAAATATTATAGACCCAAATGTTATAAATATTACAACACCCACTTTAGTAAATGTGTTTTATACATATTGATTAGTGTATATTAAGCACACTCATAACCACAATAGTCAATGTTCTTGCATAATTTATACTAAATATTATATTATAGACTATACTATATTATAAATCTAATAACCCAAACAATTGGTAAACCTAAAGGATTATATATTAAACACTAATAATATTGAAATATTAATATTATAAAACAAAGACATTAATAAACCAAAGGCATTAACATTATAAACTTGAGGTATTATTTTTATAAATGAAGGGATTAAAAAACCCAAGGGATTATATATACTATAAACCCAAGTGATTTTCTGAACCCAACTAAATAATATTATTAACCCTTGGGATTTAAAAACCCAAGGGATTAATAAACTATAGGGAATGTTATAAACAAAAGGGAGATTAATAAACTCAAGAGATATTATAATATTAGAAACGCATTACGACATTTAAAAAAAATCATATTGATTATGGTTGATCATTAAAAATAATTAATGTTAATGTTTTAATTAATTAATATTAATGTTTATTATTGTTTTAATTATTTAATATTATTAAACATTTTTAAATAAATGTTTTAATTAATATATTATCAAAAATTTTAATTGATATTTTAAAGTTAAAAACATTTAAATACAATTCCAACATATTAATATTATTATTATTAACCAAATCTAAAAATATAAATATATTCATGTTTAGATGTATTTGAATAATGTAATTAAGTATGATAATTATCTATTAATGAATTAATTAATATGTCAATGTAATAATGTGAATATAATAATTACTTCACTCTATTATTAATTATTATCCATATATTTTTTAGAAATTTTTAATGTTTAATGTTATTAAACATTTTTTATATAAAATCTTTAATTACACATTGCAAATTTTTTTAATTAATAACGTTTAATGCTCCAATTTATTAATATTTGAATTTTTTAATTAATGAATTAATGTATATTAATTAGGGATTGCATTAAAAAAAAAATTACTCATAGTGATCAAATATATTTTTTTATGCTTACAAGGTTAAAATATTATTAAAATAAATTTTAAATTTATAATAATTTATCATTATTATTATTATTTTATATAATAATAATAATTTAATAATATAATATTATAATATAATTGTGTTAAAATAATTAATATAATTCAATATTACAATTTATTATTGTATTAAAATACTTTTATTATAATTTAACCTTAGGATTTATTCCTTATATACAATTATGTGATAATGAAACCTTATTATTAACCAAATATTTTAATACACCAAATTTTAACACAAATATTGAATAACAATAAGTATAATTGCATTAGTTAAGTAATATATGATCGCATGATAGTCACAAATTTTTTTACAACTAATTTATTAAACTAAAATTATATTATAATTTAAACCTACAATTTATTAGTTATTCATTATATTTTTTAAATAAAATGAAACATCATACATCATGTCAACCTTTTAATCATTGTAGATTTGTTTGTGCATGTGGATAAATTAAGAAATCAAGTCTACATTAAGAAAGTCCAAATAGGTAGTATGGAGAGTTGAATACGGGGGAAACAACATTTTGTTGAATTAATAAAAAATAAATCTATAATTTAATAAAATAATATTTTGTTCTTTATAGTTAATTTCAGTGGGCATACATTTGAATGGCATGCATAACATACCACTACTCCATAAACCTTATAATAGTTTATTAAAATAAAATTATAATATAATTGTATTAAAATAATTATTCTAATTTAATCTTATAATTTATTAATAATATAATAGTATTAAAATAATTATTATAGTTTAATCTTAAAATTTATTATTGTATTAAAATAATTTTATTATAATTTAATATTAGGGTTGATCCCTTATATGGAAATTGTGGCAATTGTGTGATAATGAAACCTTATTATTAATCAAAGCTTTCAAAGGTTACACAAATGCTGAATACAACAAGAATTATAATTGCATTAGTTAAGTGATATATGATCACATGGTAGTCAAAATTTTGTTTTTACATTACATTTTGAAACCTAAAACTATATTATAATTTAAACCTACAATTTATTATTTATTCATTATATTGTTTAAATAATATGAAACTGTAATTAATTTTTATTATGATACCTCATGTCAACCCCTTTAATCATTGTAGATTTATTTGTGCAAGTGGATACATTAAGGAATTAAGTTGAAATGGGTAGCATGGAGAGTTGAATACACAAAAACAACAATTTTTTCAAAGTAATAAAAATTAATTCACCTGTGAGCTTACATACATAGGAAACCACTATGGTAATGGAGTGGAGGAAAAGTTTTTAAATGCACACTTGCCAAGTGGTATGCGTTTGAGAATGTGAACAGTTATAAGTTTCAAAATTAATCCACGTTGCAATGCATATTTCATAAGTTTTTTTTTTTTAATTCCATTTCTAAATAATTAGCATACGTGGTTATCAACAATAGGCACAATAATTTTTTAATCATGCTTTGTAAAAAATTATTTTAAGTATGGTTTAAACATGTGATTTAGATATGCCAGGAATTTATCACTTTTAATTCCATTCGTTGATGTAGTGGCAACGACGAGAATATACCGGCATCATCCAATTCACACCATCCGATCAAAAAAATTAATTAGAAAAATGATTAAAGTAAGCACTTCCAACAGGGGGGACGCCTATCGGTATAATAAAATAATATTCATGATTCTAAATATGTCAAATTTATATTTAGCTTTCTGGCTGGAGTGGTGATAAGAAATACTAGTTGAATGGTAGAAACAATGTAGGTTGAACACACTTCAATTTCAGGCAGAGCGGAACAATTCATGTTGGACACACTTCAATTTTAGGCAGAGCTGAATAATGTAATGACTGCCACGTGGTCTGGCATAAAATTTTTCGTTGTCTTCTTCTATTTACCCATAAAATTCCTTTGGAGACCAAGTCACGATTTCACAATCAAGTAGGTTACATGTCAACGAAGGAATATTTATCTGGATTAAGATTCATTTTTCCAGGAGTTAGAGGTAGATGTGGTGAAAAAGTATTACAGAGAATGCCAAGATGGAACCAAATGTGAGGCGGGTTGTTTGTGAAAGGCAACTCAACCATTTAGTCCAGTTCCGTGTTTGAATAAAATGAAGAAGGGAAGAATTTAATGATATTTGTTTACATGAATGGAAGTCCAAACTGGGTTTGTGATTTGGAGAATAGGAACCAGGACCCACGGAAAGAATCTATATGAGGTATGCTAATAAATTGTACCATATATTCCATTTTTCCCCCAAAACATGAATTTAATTTAATGTACAGACCCTTTCACCATTTTCAATTAAATAAGTGGATTCCAAAATCTGAATGCATTATGGCATTTTGCTAATATTAAGGTTTATTTTCCACAGGAATTGTTTTCTTTCCTGTCTCTTATTTAGCCTCCATCGACTCTGCCATTACTGTTTTTTTGGGATTTTCTTTATATTACATAAAATGTTGGTCTTGATAGACTTTTCATGTCTTTTTGATTTTCTAGGGGGAATCATCAACATTGCTTTTATTGTGCAGAAAAAAAAGTGGTGTTCTAATTATTGATAATTTTATCTTGGTTTTTTGTGTTGTCGATCATTGACGACGATGTTTATCTTCTTGCGTCATGTGCAGATATAATTGTAGTGTGATTCGTAATTTGAGGCAAATGAATAGACATGGCATATCTTGGCATATATTGCAGAGCTAGCATCTGCTTGTGTTTGGTATGATAACTTTGGTTTTTGCCCCCGCAATCCTATTTGTGTTGTGGTCATCGAAAGCATGGAATTCTCGTTCTTCTCCATCCTTAGATGAGACATGGAACAACATCGAGCTTCCATTTTTGGAGGATTTCAATCACTTCCTGTGATAAATTTCATTCCAATTTTTTAGCGTTCAACATCAAAACTATTGAACGATAGGGAAAGGATGTAGGTTCGAGGTTTACCTTTAGATTTATAATAGGTAAAAACGAACGACATAGTTGGGAGAAGATCACTTTCAATGTCTTTTTCCTGTGATGTTACTGGCGTTATGAAAAGCCTCTTTGTTGCAAGAACTATCATTGGGTTGCATCTCTAAGAAGCCATTTTCTTGGACGATACCCGAGAAGTGGCAATGATCATATTATTCAGGCATAAATCCAAATTGATTGCTAATTTATTCTTCCAAGATGACATTAGCAATAGTTGGCAGTGGCGGCTGATCAAATGCCCAATATCTAGGCCAACTTATGCTTGTGGTTGCAGGTTGATGATGGGTTTCACATTGTTCGGTTTCAGTGAAGGTCCCCAAGTATTTTAGTTGTTCTGGATCTTATAGATCGGGTTTGGATTTGAAGAAAATTCTGGAGAAAAATAGCAGAGTGGCAGCAGTCCAAGAAGCATAACCAACACAATAAAATAGAACTGAGAGCCATTGCAAGGGCTCGAGAGCCATACAACAGCAGAGTGACAGTCCAAGTAGCATAACCAACACAATAAAACCCAGAGCCCTTCGAGGAAGAATAAGTGCATACAATTAGCTCAATATGAGATTGAAAACTCAACAGATAAGAGCAGCAACATGCCGACACCTAATGAAGGATCTCACCATGCCGACACCTAGAAGTTTTTCTTGACAGATCGAGAGCCAAAAATCAAGGCAAAGGAAGTGAATAAGAGGATTATGGGTTAGCATTAAATTTTTAAGGATTAGTCCTAGTATTAATTCATTGAGTGTAACAGTGAAGTATCATACGATGGATTTCATCAGTTTATGTTATGCAGTGCCTTGATATGAGGCCAAATAAGATGAAATTTTTTTTCATTGGATGGGAGAGAAAAACCTAAAGTAAAACTTTGGTTACAATTAAAAAAATTCATTGGTATCTGTATCTAACTAATAGCAGGGACCAAAAACGATTACTATAGTCCCTGCCATGCCACAGGTGGCAGGGACTAATAACATGAATTTCTTTTAAAAGATTTATTTATTTAATTATAATGTTCCTTTTATGTTTAATTCTACTTATTTTCTATGTAATATTTGGATTTATTCAAAAGCATTTCAATTTTTCTTCAACTCTTTTTATTTTCATTTATTTTCTATATAATATTTGGATTTTTTTAAATATTTCAATTTTTTTTGGGTATTTCTTTAGTGTGTCCTCAAAATGATGTCTTTATTTAGGTGAGCTTATCCTAAAATCCATATGCCAATGTTTTTATCAAAGTTGATGAAAATTTTATATGATAAGATATTTAGTATATTTATATTTTGAATTTTATTAAAGTTGATTTAAATGTTATATGATAAGACATTTAGTATGCCAACCTTTTGAACACTTCCTTTCATTGCTAAATTATTGACTATAGTATTAGGAATTGTTTTTATTAGGGATATTTTTCCTTTTAATTGTTGTTACCTTGACATATCAGACCAGAAATGCTTCAACCATCACCAAAGGTGGAGAATGAATTAAATTGATGAAAAAAATAACAACGTCAATGTGGGTCCTAAAGCCTCTATTAAGAATGTGATCACCTCTAGGCTAGATCTATCCAACTTGACAAACATTTCTATGGGAAGGAATGTATTCATTTCTCTTATATTGGATATGGATGTCACCAAGAGGGTTTGGGCATTAAGCAAAGGTCATAGAACCTTGACATGGTCAAGGAAGGAAAATAAGCATCTCAACATATTATTGAATCTTTTTTAGCTTAATGAAAATCAATAATTCCATAAGATAAGTAGAGGGTATTTTGTGAGGATTATTTGTAGGACTATAACTTAGATAAAAATTCCATGGGTAGCTTTCATACACTACAAATGGCTCTTGAGGCCTAAACATGGTCAAGGGCTGAAACACAGGTCTTAAACCCTAAATGAACCTTCTTAAGTTAAATAATTATGAGAAATTCCTAAGAAGCTTGATATGAGCTCTCATTGGGAGATATTTGGCCTAGATGTTGGATATAGGTTCCACTAAGATGTTTTACACATCATGGAAAACTCTCAAGGAATTTGCAATAGTTATAGGAGGAAAAAATAATATTAAATCATAAATATAAATTATCATGCTAAAAAGTCATGAGTGCACCCTTATACCACCACTCAATACCATGGTTGGGTCAGAAAACCTTAGCCATTAACAAATAATGAAAATACCACCCTAGTATGTTATCAAATTTTTAGAATATTCAGAGACTTGAGCGAGTCCTTAAATAAACACATAGAAACATGGTAGGGGGAATTTACCCTCGATGTGGGATACAAGTACCATGAATAGGTTTTGTGCATAGGAAATGTGTATTAAGGCATAAATATGGTTGGGGGGATAATTTCCTCAATCATTAATTGAACCATATTGAGCTCAAACACCATGAACAACTCCTAGAAACCATGACATAATCCCTCTTATGTGATTCTTTGACATCTAAGTTGAACATGGATGCCAATATGAGATCTTGGGTACCATCGATGGGTCTAAAGTCGATAGAAATAATCACATGAGGGAAACATGAATATTCAACCCAAAACATATTTTCATAAGCTTAAGTTCCATGGATGAGTATTTGAACAACCGCATTTAGCCTCTAGTAGTCACATGAGTCTCCAACCATAAATTTCTTTTTTCTTAAGATTAAGTGTCATAGATGAGTCCTCAAATCACCAGATTTAATGTCTATTAGTTAACAACCACCACTAAGGATGTTATGGGCACCATGATTAGGTTAGTTTTTAACCAAGAGTAAGTCTCAAGTTCTTAACCAAGTTTAAATGGAGGAAAATAAGTACCTTGTGCATTATATGATGATTCTCTTACTCAATCACCACAAAAAACACCTATAATCAACCAAACATTCCCTCTCTTATAGGTCTTTCAACTACAAGTATTACACTAAGGGATATTATATGTTTTACTAGTAATACTAATGGGCCTTTAGGTCTTGGTAGTGGTTGGGCAGGGATAACAAAGGATTTATGCATTTAAAAAACCTTTTGGGAAACAAGTGGCATGAAATATGGATTAGAAAGTCTCATAAAACATTTCTATAGAATAATTTTCCTCTATGTGGGATATAGAAACAATTAATTAGTTTTGTTCAATATGATAGCTCTAAAAAGGAAAACAAAATTCTAAATTAGAAAAATGAACCTTCAATTCCTTAATCATCATGACAACAACCTTCAACCATGACCCATGCTATTTTTGTGGGGTATCTCTTAGGTTTTTTCTAGGTTTTGTTAAGAAATTTTACACAAAAGGGGTGGGTTTAGGGATTTTGACTACACCTAAGAGAGGAAAATCAACTCTTTTCCCTTAAAAGTATATTTTAGTGTTAAATATTTTTCTATTTGGATTGACAAACCTTGTGGTTCAGTTGCATTTAAAAAAACTAATTTTCCAACTTCCTATTATAATATTTATTTCTTATAAGGTTTTAAAATGTGGTTTGCATATTCATTGCTAATGACACTGCATAGATTTACCAATGTTATGTGTGTGTGTGTGTGTGTGTGTGTGTTTACTTTATGTCACAACTTTTTATTTCCTCTGGTGCTAAAAAATAATGAGACCTACAACTAAAAAAATGGTTGATTATGTTAATACCTTTTGATATAAAACATATATTGTGAGATTATGAAAAAAATGGAAAAGAGAATCGAGAGAGAAAACCCAAACATATTTATTGACATTTTGTTAGGAAATATCCTCATATAGAGCTTTATAATGACTAAGTAAAGAGTTAACTACCATACTCCCTAGAGCACATATTTTATGTCTTATTGTATTATAATGATAATAGTAAAAATGATAATCTAATTTTAAGGTCACAACTGAATGAGACATCAAATTAGTGCATGAGATTCATAAAAACCCCTTGTTCATGACATAAGAGACTGCTAAAGTATATAAATATGTGCACACTTTACCCCACTTTGAATTTCCACATAAAATTTTAAGATATTATCTAATTAAAATACCCATACACACTAGTTTAAAAATATTGAGAAACATGCTCTTTAAGATGACCTTCCATGATATATTACCCTCAAATAATTTTAACACTTGAACTCTATAATTTTAAGAATTAAATAATAGCAAGTTTTAAAAATTATAACATTAAAATTATCTTATTATAAATATCATATCATAAATTTTACTTTTTCACAATATATTTTATAAGTTGTAAATGTATCTCAAATAAATTTTCATTAAACAAATAATTTTTAAAAATTACATAGTATATATGCAGTTACAACTAATTTCGAACCTACACTCTTTTTGTTGTATTAATACATTGCAAACAAAACTACTCTGCATTTTTATGCTATTTTAAGAAATGGCGTTTACTGCTTTGAGTGTTAATTGATATTGAACAGAACGATATGAAAGTGTGTCTAACCATAACCATACATTGTCCTTTACAAAGTAATACTCCTGATTCAATTAAACCTTGACCTGCATTATCAAAGTAAATCCAGAAGCGAGTTTAACTAATTGGATCTATATGGTGTGAAGTCATGGTAATACATCGTTAAGTTGATCATAGATTCCGGTATCCAACGGTTATGGAGTAAAACTGACTTTGTTGGGGTATGGAGCAAAATTGACTTTGCTTCATGTCTATTGAATGTATAAACTTTTTAATCCACAAAAACATATTTAGCATATAAATTATTGAATGTATAAACTGTGCAATCGAAAAAGAGATATTTAGCATATAAATTATGAAAATATAGATGAAAAGCTTATAAGATGACATACCTAAAACTAAATTTGAGAATTTCTACAAAACAGTTTTAAGGATCTTGTGTAGAATTTGTTTTAGAAATTATCTATGTTCAAGTCTTTCCTTTCATAGGGCAAGGACAGGTGAGTGTAAGAGAAATCGATAGGCCACGTTTCCCTATTGAATTTACTACTTTGACACACGCTTTCACGTAGATAAGCAGGCTTGCTCCCTCCTATATTACTATTTCCTCCTTTCGACACGGTAGATGTATAATTGGTGGTTATGTTAAGATTAACATTGTTAGCTCCAAAGTGACATATAATCTATTTTCTTAGGTAGTTGAAAGTAGGTAAAGCTTATTAAGCAAGATTAACATTATTAGCTCTAAAGTGGCTATATAATCTATTTTGTTAAGTAGTTAAAAGTAGGTAAAGCTTAAAGGAAAAACATGTCACTTAAAATAATTCATTGATGGCTTAAAAGAGAGATAATTTCACTTTTGTCATACCTAAGGCTCTAGCTTTACATAACGTCACCTAAGAAGAATTAGCGACAAAAGTGCACCTAAGATTCACTATGGTTATCTAGGTCATAGGGTTTAGTGCCTATTGCAGCTCACTTACCCTTGAATATCTTGTTTGAAATAACAAGGAACTAGTGAAGCATGATGGTTGAATGATGACATAGTGATAGATAGAATCCCCACTACCATTGAAAACATAACTTATGTATGAAGTATTTTTTCCCAATGGGACCCAAAGAACTCACCCTAACTAGTTAGGAACTCAATTAGGCTATCTATCCATTCACATTTGGACTTGGGAGAAAACACCAAAGTATGAATTAGGCTTATACCATGACCTCCATAACTTTGAAATATTGTAATACATATTTGGATTATGAATCATGTCTTGGTTCTAACCCCTAAACTTTCCCTCTTGTGTAATATTACCTCTTGATCCCTTGTGTCTAACTTGGTCTATAGAAATTGTGTATTTTATTAACACAATTTGATTAGAACATGTAAATTTCCATGGTTGTACATAATTCCTTGATTATTTCTATAGATAAGCTATGTGTATGAGCATAGATGTTCAACATTTTGAGTAGAACCCATCTCACCACCTTCCTTCACACAAATATGATGAAATTCAACAAGCATTTTCTAGATTTCTCCATTTTCCTAAACCCCATAAACTTGATCTCTTAAAATACAAATTTATTTCGATTTGACACCTCAATGACAACCCTAACATCATTATTTTGAAAGAAAACAAAGGAAGTAATACAATTGTCATAAATAATCTGAACTATGATTCCAAACTCCTTGGTTTTCTCTTCTCCTCTCCTTACAACCCCTTCCCCAAGGATCGTATTAATACCATTATTAACTTCATTACAAAAACTCTCAAGTTCTCTTCCCTTGATCCTAACATCCAAAAACACCTTCAATTCTCCAAAAGCCTCAAAACCCTAGGATCTATAAGAAACATGAAATTCACAAAAGGGTATCCCTATTAGGTCTTCTACGAGGGTCATAGGATCTCCCATCCATTTCCTCTCCCATTTCTTGGTTGATAAATTTCATCCCTTTAATTGAAAAAATTACCCCTTTATCAAGGACTCAACTGATTTTATTCCAAAAACTCATCAACTCAAGCTTGATGATAATGGCATCATGGTTTGATTTTTTCATATTCTAATTGACCAAAAATCCTATTTTAAAAGCTATGGACATTATTTTTAACCTCATAGATGCTAGAACCCTTAAACTCATAAAAACATATATTTCTTCCACTTTCTTCACTTTTGAAGGGGTCTATTATGGAAAAACTAAAGGCATGTCTATGGCTATTAGGGAAATTAGGAGGTACCCATTTTGCATACTTTTGACGGACCCTACTACATGAAAAATTTGAAATACATGCAAAACATGATTGTAGTCACGTTTTTTCATGTATTTCACATTTTGGTGTAGTACCTGGTTCATCGAATATATGAAACACGGGTACTCCTTATATGCTATTCCCAAGAAATTATTCCATTTGGGTACTCATTGGATTAAATTCATTATTATGCATCCATCAAGTGCTTCGATTCAAAATTTGGGTAAAATCGTAGGGAGATCAGTTGAAAATAAGACTCATTGAAAAAGTAGTTTTTATTTCTTCCCTCCAAAATTTGATGAGGTAATCTAATCTTATTTTATTATTTAAACTATTGTTTTATAATATTCCTTAGGAGGTCCATTTTAGACCTCAAAATTTCTCTAATTTCATATTTATCCCTTGTCATTACCAACTTCTTAATAGAGAATTTTGAAATTTTAGCCTTAAAAACTTTTCAGAAAAATCTGATATGCCAGTATTGGTTTTATGATAACTCCTTGATAGTTTTCCTACAAAGTCAAATAAGTTTTTCCCCAACTCAAATTCCTTTAATTGTGTTTACTAAATCTCCCAATGGCTACTAACAACCCCCCAAAACCCCCACTCTTGACTGTTTTTTTTTCTTCTCTATAACTCTAAAAATTGGCTCTCTCTTCTCACATCATTTTAACAACTTCTTGTGTCCTTTATAATGGTTGGAGTGTCCATTTGAAGTATTGGACATTTCTAAGGTGAATGATTATTACATTGTTAAACTCTTTGAGCTTTTAACAGATATGATATCTAACATTATTCACATAAGAAGCCCCTAGGGTTATCTCAGTTAGTCGAGATATCGTCGTTAAAATCACCTTAGTTATTATTGAATTATCCCTATGGGTTAGCTAAATTGGTCAATTCCTCATTTGGTAAAGAACCTTTGCTATTAAGAGGTTATGGGTTCAGTTCTCATGACACTCTCATGGTCAAGGTTTATGGCTAAGTTGATAGGAAGTGATCCTTTTAGGTAGATCTTCCTAGTACAAATATTCTTTGGACATATTAGTCAATGATCTCCAAGGACCATGAACCACAGATAAAAAAACACATTATTCACATAGGAATTATGGCCAAAAAATATATAACCATAGGGATACAAGCCCCCAAAAAAATATATATACACATGAGCACACATTCTGAACACATCTTGGCTCACCAACTTAATACAATATATACAAGGAGACACATATTCAATGTTACATCCCCTCTCCCATGTTTATGCACTATCCTTAGTACATCATATACATACAGAAAATAAAAACTATTAAAAAATATAAGGGTACTCCTCCCTCATGGAATTCTCATGATCCCATGTAGTATCACCAAGATTGAAATGTATACACCACATTTTGACTAATGGGATGGCTTGATTCCAAAGTTATTTGACCTTCTTGTCAAATATTCACATTGGCTGTATCTTAAATTCCACCCTTGTTACACTTGAATCGAATTCTAATCTATTGCATGGTTAGCATTGACCGCATATTTCTAAATTAATGATGCATAAAACATATCACGGATATGTATCGATATATGAAATGGAATTATATATGCAACTAGCCCAATCATTCTCATGATTTGGAAAGGTACACAATATCTAATTGTTGGCTTTGATTAGCTTCCCAACATTAGGTATCTATCTTTAGCTTTGATCTTCAATCTAGTACAAAATGGCTAATTATTTACTAAAAAAACAACTAAAATTTTCATATAAATGACCATTTTTCAGTCGGTGACCAATAGTAGCTAATTTACAGTATATTATAATGTGACCAACTTTTAGTCATTTTTAGCTTAGTAATTAATTAATTGTCTTAATTTTATCATCTAGTAGTATATTTAGTCATAAATTTGGTCATTAATTTAATTATTTATTTAGTCATTAATTGCCACAATTAATGACCAAATATATAACAAAATATATTACTATATGATTACCCAAGGAAACTAATTAATGACCAAAGAATTATGACCCAAAATGTTGGTCGTGTTATAATATTATAGATTAGCTACTAATGTCCACATATATGAAAATTTTATTTATTGATTCAGTCATTAATTTCTCCAATTAATGATCAAATATACAACAAATATATTACTATATTATCACTCGAGAAAACCAATTCATGACCAAATAAATATGACCCAAAATCTTGGTCGTGTTATAAGATACTGTAAATTAGCTACTAATAATCATATATATGCAAATTTTAGTCATTGTTTGAAACCAATTAATGACCAAAGAAATATAAATAAATTTTGGTCATGTTATAAGATATTGTAAATTATATACCGTTAGTCATATACATGAAAAATTTGGTCGTCATTTGTAATCACAAATTTATCATTTGCAGTAGTCATTTGTATTTTTTTGGTAGCTTCATATTCATTATATAAATTACTATAGTAGTTTACTCATTTCATTTACTTTCATTAATAATCATTATAAATGAATAATTTAGTCATATATTCATTTTATGTGTGTTCATCATTAATAAACTAAACCACTAATTTAGTAGTTTTAGATTGATTTTATGTGTTCATCATTAATTAACATAAATTAATTAGTATGATTTTGTTAAAAAAATTAAAAAATGCCATACAATGTGCATGTTCATCTAATATGAAAATGCAAAGTTACATATGTTAATTATAATACTAAAAAATATCAAGTGCAGCTATAAATAATTTCAAACATATAAATCATATTATATGAAATGTCAAGTATTACAATATGAATTTCCAACTTAATACTGGTTGGACTATAATTTACACATGAAATATTGTTTTATCACTTCAAACAATTATCATTGTGTTTCCAAGGCATTTCAAGTGATTTCACCAACTCTAAAAAATTTACCATAAGTCTCTATGTGTGTGTCTCATATAGGATATTGGTTCTAAGGGTATCACTAGACTAGTTCTCTCTCTCTCTCTCTCTCTCTCTCTCTCTCTCTCTCTCTCTCTTCTTTTATCGCTCCAGTGTTATTGTTCTCTTCTTTCTTCAATTCACGCTTCTTACCATCAATATTGAGTTCCTTTTCTGAAAACAAAAGAAGATACAATGAATAGTGTAAGACATGACAGATGATGAACACTAGAATATAAACTAAAGTAGATTATAAAGGATTTATACAACAAAAGAAAAAAATACATTAAACTTCAAACTTTACAATCAATGAATGTGTTAAACTCCCTATATGGCATAATAAAGAAAGTAAATTAGATGAGGTGAAAGTTTAAGGCAGTACCTCTATGTTGGGGCCTTTGTTTTGAAAAAGAAATAGTTTTGAGTTGCGGAGAACAGGTGGCGGAGCACAATTAAGGTAGACAGGGAGCTGTCACAGTTGCGGATAGCCAAAAGATAGGTGGTGCAACAGTTGCAAAGAAAAGTGTAGATGGCAGATATGGGAGACAAGGAAAATCAACAGAACTGCCAGTAATTAAGAATAAGCAGCAAGCAGCGGAGTAGGAAAAGAGGAAAGACTAACAGTCACGCTGGCGGAAGAAAAAATAGACAATCAACCAGTGTAGAAGAGTTAGTTAGTCAGTGCGGTAGAAGGCCGATAGGGAGAGCAGAGCCATATGAGAGCTCTGAGAGATCGCTGTTATACTGAATCAAATTGTAATAGTCTCTGCGGAGTAATGTATGTTGTTTTGATATTGATAATGAAATATGGTTATTTCTACGTGTAATGTTATGAGTTGAGTGTTATCCATTTTCTAACTATGAATGTATGCCCAGTTTTAAATTTTAGTTCAGCATCTTGAACATGCTTGATGAGTAATACTGTATACATAGTGGTGAGTTTTGTTTGTTGTTCCAAGTTCCCTTAGTTGTTCTTCATGGTTGTAGTTGTCTAGTACATGATTTGTCTCCTAACCTTACTAAGGTCACGACATGCCTCGAGTGAGATGCTCTACTCCATGGAGTAGGGTGAAAATGCCGGTGTTGTGCTAGACTACTATGGAAACCATGTTGGCCTATATCCTGAACCTGGGTCTTGCCCAGAGACCTCCCTTTTCGCCAAAAAATGGTTCCGTTGCCGAGACCTGAAAATTCATTTAGGAGTTAGATCATGGTATCGTGGAGCTATGAGAGAGAGCTACAAAGCTAGTGGGATAACCACTTAGGCTAGTTCATATCGCAACAAGCAGATTTGCGATAGCAAAGGGAAAATACTGTTAAAGATCGAGTCCTATTTTCTGAATCTGCAAGTGACTTGTACGAAATTTTCCGGGGAAAGTTTCCTGAAGAAATTTATAATTGGTTATTGAGACTATAAGTCAAGTCACTCCCAGGAGGGTCATGTAGAGTCTGTCGCAAGTGGATGCACACGGATCTAGTAGCACTCCATTAGTTAGATACTGATTTGACCCGAGCTGTAGATTTCTGGATACAATCTACCTTGGAAGGATACATTGTGGAATTCATAGCTGAGTGTTACCAATCCTTTAAAAAAGTCGACGCCATATTCAGATCCGGGTTGTGGGGAAAAGTGTTGAAGGAAATCCCATTGTGGATCAAAGATTTAATGGTGGACGAGGGTTTGATGGAATTTCAAAAGTCTGAGATGGAGACTTAAACCTCCAATACTGGGGGAAGGAGCTGAGGGAAAGATGCTACAAGTAATTAAGAAGGGGGAATAGAGATATGGATGCTGGAACCTCCAGTAGATTGAGAGAGCGACGAGCACATCAGAGGGCATATATTGATGAGAAGTGGTAGGAAAGGGTGATGATGGAGTTTGAGAAGCAAGAGAGTAGTTGACAGGACAAGGAAAAGGTGCTGCAGATGACAAAGGAAATGGAAGGACATATGGGATTCCAAGGAATAGGAGGGACCATCAAAGAAGTTAGGCAAGTGTATAGGAGCCCAGCCTAAAGATAAAAGGGAGAAAATTCCAATGTGGAGGACGCACGCCCCGAGGAGACATCTAATGTGGAGCTGCATGTTGCGATGGAGAAACTATTTTGAGAGAGACCATCACCTATAACTCAAGGTAATTTTATTCCCCAAAGTTCAAGTAGCTCTAGTCCCAACCTTCCCCTGGTACTCTATCAGCCACCAGATAATTTTTTTGTGAAGTTACAGGAGTTTAACAAGTTGAATAGTGTTAAGTCTATAGTACAGATATCTACTAGCTATAGTGCTAGTAATATAATCTCTCAGCCAGGAAATAGAGGCTTTATTTTAGTACCCCCCATACAAGGAAATATGTCAGGATCATTCACCCGATACCCAGAATTCTTCGGGAGGGGTAATGATGACGTGGAGAAACATTGGTATCTCTATGAAGCGATATGGAGGGCTCGTCAGACACTAGAGGAAGTTAAGTTGATCAAGTTCCAAAATACTCTAAGAGAGAGAGATCTTCGTTGGTTCATTAAATGGTCTGAATCTCATCAAAACCCAGAGATAGACGATGTGAAGAGAGAATTTGTTAAAGAATTTAAATTACCTTAGATAGATAAACAAGGGTTGTCTGAGTTATGGGAAATCAAACAGAAAGAATGTGAAACGGCTTGGGACCTGATGAGAAGGTTCAAGGATGCGTTTTGGAAGTTGAGTTACCCAATCTACCCAAACCACCAATGAAATTAGTTTATTAAGGCACTCCTCCCATTGACAAGAACTCCACTGACACAACATAATATTTATACCTTACAAGATGCCCTGGAGCAAGCCATGAAGATAGAAGATATGGTAGTGTATCCGCAAGAGTTCAGAGGAGGAGCAGTAGTACAAGACCATTCCATACTAGGGCTACAACATCAGATAGCTAGTTTAACGCAGAAATTGAAAGACATTCAGATGATACGACCTGCAAGGCCCAACATGTGGTGTACCCATTGCCTGATGGAGGGCCACGTGGCCATAAAATTCCCAAGGTTGTGGGAGAAAAATGTAGGAACATCAGTAGTAGGGACCCAAGGGGCTCCACTTGTTGGGAGAGTTGCGTAGATAAATAATCAGGGATTATGCCAACCGCAACCCCACTTCCCAGGGTTTCCTGCCCAACAGAATCAGAACGCAACTGACTACTATGAAATATGAAAAGGCATTGGTCATCCTCCAGGACTATGCCCAATTTTTCAGAAATATTCCAACATTCCAAACAATACATATTGTGAATTTTTCACTTCTACAACGCATAATAAAGAGTAGTGTAGATCCCTCGATGCACTGGAAGAACGACTAGATAGACCATCTTATAGAGTGAATGAAGCTCCAAGGGGTCGAGGAGGAGGAATGAGAGGAGGCAGAACTGGAGGAAGAGGACCAGTAAGGTGCTACAACTATGACCAAGAAGGGCATGTAGCAAGGGAATGTCCACTACCTAGAAGACCATGGTGCTCTCAGTGTAGATTCAATACACACACAACTGAAGACTGTCCAAAATTAATTAAGAGATGGGAGGAAAGAGCCATAAAGAGTGGAGTGAATCTAGTGAATGTAGAACCGTGAATAAAAAAATCTCAGCCCATGTAAAATGTAGCCATAGTAACGCGGGGAGGAAAGAAAACAGGGGAGGATGCACAGAATATGGACCCAGTAAAGCTGATGAAGCTCGCATCTCCAAAAAACGCTTTTAGACCAGATAGATAGAAGAAATATTTTAGGGAGGCAGTGGAAACATTTTCCCAGATAGGGGGGGAGTAGAGGCATTGAGCTTCCACAATCGACCATCTAGAAAGAGAAGGAACCTCATACAAGTACACTAATCGAAGAATGGTTCCGACTGTTCCTGAAAATTGTAACCAATGCACCAATGTTGGAACAACTAAAGAAAAATATAGAGTAGGTGGTGTAGGAAAATGTAGAACCAGGGGAGTCAAGAGATTCAACTGAAAAATACATAAGAAGGATAAAAAGAAACAAGAGAAGAACTGGAAAGGAATTCCGGGTGAATACTCAAGTCACGAGATTTCAAATCAGAGACACAATGCTTGACCTAGGATCAGATGTCAACATTCTACCAAGAAAGATGTGGGAAGCACTGGGGAGGAAAAATTTGACATACTCGCCAATACAGCTCCACATGGAAAATCAGTATTGTATCGTACCCATAGGAAGGCTAGAAGAGGTCGATGTTGATGTCGTTGGAGTGAAAACATATACAGATTTTGAGGTGATAGACATCATGGGGGGCAAGGATCCCTATCCTTCTTTGTTGGGGATATATTTGGCCTTCGAGAATCATGCAGTGATTGGCTTGAAAAAATAATTGATGATATTTGAAGACGAGGAAGTCAGGGTCACTCAGCCACTTGACCCATATCAGGGACCCAGATATACAGAAACTGTTCACAACAAAGAGGATGCTCAACTTCTCAATCACCTTTACCAAATGACGACAGGGAAGAGAGAATACTATATCAATCCAAAAACGGGAGGGACCATAAGATAGAGAAGTGTTTAGAGTTTAGACTTGGGCTTGGAAATAGCTTGGAATGATTGGCAATAGGGAGGATATGAGACTAACACTAGAATATGTGCTAACATTCGGGGAGGCAAATAGATTGGTACTGAGGTAAGAGGATATCCAACTCTATCAAATATGAATGTTGTAAATACATTTATTGCAAGAATATAAGAAAAGGCACCAATAGAAAATAGAGTCCCTCTTATGGATGTAGCACTACAATCCATGTCAGAAAGATGGTGGGTTAACCATCGCAACTCACTTCCGCAGTGGGAAGATGTTGCAATAACACTAAGAGCTAGATTCAAGGAAGATGCAGGACCAAAATTCATTGAGAAGTACCACAGGGATCCTAACCCCACAAAACATTTAGAAAATTTTGAGTGCAACTAGAAGAAAGCAGGGTATCGAAAATTTCTATTGATGCACAATTTTATACATTCACTCGACACAATTCCGTAGATCTGGTACTTGACTAAAGAAAAGAAGAGAGGAACTGGCACCTAGCAAGTAGTTGCAAAAAATTGTACGCAATGTTTTTCTTTTAAAGGAAAAGTAGAACTAGTTACAGATGCACTACAAGCCATCAAAAGTGTACTATTTTTTCCAGAGATTCAGGAAGACGATGAGAAATCGCTCTCGGAGCAGATTATCAAACAATCAGTAGCATGCAAACAGATAGATAATGAGATGGATGATGACGATTTAGAGAATCTCCGACACTTATACTCTGAAGAGAAAGAGGGGGAGCGGGATATATAGGAGGAACCAACCACAGAAGGATTGCACCTGTTACCCTAGAAGACTAAGAAGCTGAATATTAGAACCACAGAGAAACCCAAAATAGCATCCATCAGAGACTACTGGGATATAGAAACGACTAAGGAAATATTTGACCTATTACAAGAATATGAAGATTTATTCCCATCTTCAGTAGTAGAGCTAAAGGGGATAAAAGGGGACATGGGGTAAATTTGCATAGTCTTAAAGCCCGACGCAAGACCAATGAAGCATAGGCCTTACCGCCTAAATCCAAGGGTAAAGGAAAAAGTCAATGTAGGAATAGATAAAATGCTTAAATCATGGATGATTTTTCCAGTGGAGGAAGCAGAGTGGGTCAGTCCCATTGTAATACAAAGAAAAAAGGAGAAATCCGAGATTAGGGTTTGTGTGGATTACAAAAGCCTCAACAATGCATGCATACATTATCTATTTCCCACTCCATTTAGTGATGAGGTTCTCGACAATGTGGTAGGAAATGAAGCCTATTCATTCACAGATGGATTCTCAGGATATCATCAAGTGAGAATAGCAGAAGAAGACAAGAAGAAGACAACTTTCACAAACGAATGGGGATCGTTTGAATATCATGTCATTCCCTTTGGACTGAAGAATGTGCCAGCGGTGTTTTCACCAATAGTGATTGCATCATTTCGGGATTATATCCGTAAGTTACTGGAGGTATAAATGGACAATTTCACTATTTATAGCTTATTGAAGAACCATGCAACTTTACTGAGAACAATGTTTGACAGATGCATACAACTCCAAATCTCCCTCAACCTTAAGAAATGCATCTTTGCAGTACCCTTTGGGACACTCCTAGGACATGTTGTTTATAAGCAGGGTATTGTGTGGATCCAAACAAATTAGCAGTCATTGTTAACATAAAAGCACCAAAGACTATAAACCCTCAATCGAAGACCACATGAGAAGCCTTTTTGGTCAAACACTTGGGGCAAAGAGTGGTTCAGAAGCCAGAACCTTTACCTTTTTTCCAGCTGCTCATCTGTTATGAAAATAGGGAGATCTTCTGTTATGCTCACAGGTATGCACTCTCGAAACAGTTAAGATCACTACTCATACATACCAGGTACTACAAAAGACTCATCCACAACTATGAAAAGATAACAACACCATTGGAAAATTTATTAGGGAAGTCAGAGCAATTCATGTGGAGCGAAAAATGCACTAACACCCTCAATACATTGAAAGGAAATTTAGCAAGTGCACCCATCTTGGTTCATCCTAACTGGGACAAACAGTTCCATGTCCATATTGATGCCTCTAGCATTGCATTAGGAGTGGTGTTAGCTTAGCCAGGAGAAATTTATGTTGATCACCCAGTTTGCCTTGAAAGCAGGAAATTTTCTAATACTGAAAGGAACTACACAAAAATAGAACGAGAAGCTCTTTTGATGGTGTATTCTCTTCAGAAGTTTCATCATTACCTATTGGGAGGTACGTTCAAATTCTTCACGGACCATTGAACATTGAAATACCTGTGCTTGAAGGAAGAATATGTAGATAGCTCCTACTGTTCTAGGAGTTCACCTTCGAAGTGATAGTGAAACCAGGAAGATTAAATGTGGGTACTGAGCATTTATCAAGGTTGGAGAATGGAGAGAATGGGGGATCCCTTGATGATTATTTGCCGGATGTTGATCTCTTCAGAGTAGAAGCCATCCTAGACTATTTGGAGAAAATAGCAGTATATCTGGCCATAGGATAGTGCCGAACAGAATACACGACAACTCAATGAAGGCATTTGGTTGTAAAAGCAGCTGAGTATCAACTTATAGCAGGAAAAATATATAAAATGGGGTTGGACCATATCTTGCGAAGATGTGTCATGGACCATGAAAGAGAGGATATTTTGTGGGAGTGTCATTGCAGAGTTATGGGGGGCCATGTCGGCACAAAACCCACCGCAAGAAAAATATTACAAGCAGGGTTATGGTGGCCCATATTTTATAAAGATAGTAAAGTGTATGTAAAGAAATGTGATGTCTGCCAAAGAACAGGGCGTCCATCACACCGAGATGAGCTACCACTGCAACCTGTAAGAGCACTGCAACCATTTGAAAAATGGGTCGTTAATTTCGTAGGGCCAATTGTACCAGTGGCTAGACATTCACATGAAAGGTACATAATAACTGCAACAGATTATCTCACAAGATGGGTGGAGAAAACACCAGTAAAAGCCTGCACAATAGACACAACATCCAGGCTCATTTTTGAAAATATCATTAGCAGATTTGGTTGCCCCAGAAGCCTAACTAGTGATAAAAGTACACACTTCATCAATACAACAATCAAGTCTCTGTTAGATAATTTTATGGTGCAACATCATAGGAGCAGCTCGTAACACCCTTAAGAAAATGGAACCGTTGAAGCATTCAATAAGATCTTATAAAAAGTACTAACCAAGATATGAAATGCCAATCAGGATGACTGGGATGAGTGGATACCAGCAACATTAGGGGCATACAAGACAACTGTTAAAAGGTTCCACAATCAAACTCCATTTGAGATGGTGTATGGGAGATAGGCAGTGGTAGCTGCTGAATTTATCATACCGAGTATATTAATTTCTTTAACAGTACAGATGATAGATGAAGACTCAATCACTAAACATCTCCATGAGCTACAAGAGCTTGAAGAAGAGAGATTCCTAGCAGAGTTCCATTAGAAAGTTCAAAAGGAAAGACAGAAGGCTTGGCATGACCGTCACATCAAGCATAAGACATTAAATATTAGAGGGAAAGTTATGTTGTATGACAACAAATTTGAAAAGTTCCTAGGCAAATTCAGAATGCACTAGATGGGACCATACCATGTCATAGAAATTAAATATTCAGGCACAGTTCGATTGGTGCAACTAGATGGCCAAGTATTGCAAGGATGGGTGAATGGAACACGCCTGAAGCCTTATCATGAGTAATTTCCACCATTTATTTTTCAAATAAATCTCGCAACCGAGAGCAGTCAGTAGGGTAGAATAGAAATAGATAGAGTGAATAACACTCTCGCATCCGAGATGAGACATAGAATATGAATCCTGATGAAAAGACATCACAATAATTATTAAATCCACATGTTGCGATGCAGAGACCACATCACAACCAATTGTGGTCGGGGGTAGCATCAAATATGTCATATGTTTCAAAAATCCAAGCATGTCAAATATCATTTCATCATAATAACCCATGATATCATTGTCGATCCGTAGGATCACCTGGATTTGAGAATTAATTTCTATAATTAGTAACAACCACGCAGTAATAATTTTTCCATATTAAGCCATAATCATTACCCATCACATCTACCCAAATCCCGAAGACATAGTCAACAATGTCAGAATACACCTCAATGTGGTAACTAATTGCACGATTATAGCTACGGGAGAGAAAAAAAAATTAATTAGTTATGGGGTCTTATCAACGTCATTCGTTTCAGTTACATTACTTCACCTGCATGAAAGAAGAAAAGCACAAGAATTCCAGAAAATTCTGAGTTAGAACCAGGAACAACTACAGTAGCAAGTGAAATTTCATCAGAGGAAGTTCAAAGGGATAGTCCAGTAATAGGAATTCATAGGAAGAGATCAGAAACAACACTCTATTTATATAGAAGAAGAACGAAGATGACGAAGGTAGCACTAGCAGTCATCGAGCCTGATCTTGATGAGAGAGTTTAGAGGATAGAGTCATTGGTTAGTAAGTGTGACAATGCGTCGCTAACTGATACATATTTCACTGATTCCTATCAATTCCCAGCTATGAAGCGACAAGTATACATAGAAAATTATGCCACAGAGGGAGGAGGGGAAGCAGCAAGGATGAATCCAAAGTTCAGATGTATCCAAAAATTGACAACACTGAACCTCAGGAACCTCCTAGTGTTTGGAACAAGAGAAGCGACAATGTAGTGTACGAAATTCCTGCTGAGAAAAGTCTAGAATGGATCATTGTGGCTGGGGAGAGGAATACCTATACATGAATAGGAGATCAGTAGACTTATCGGATTATCAACATAGGGGAAGGGTGTCTCAACGAAATTCTTGAATGTGTCCAAGGCAACCAAGAAAGAAGGGGACTGCAATTATTATAATAAATATGAGACCAGAAGAGGAGGGAAGGGGGTGCAGATAGACCTCATCAACAATCCAACAGTGAAATTTGTCTGCTATCTAATAGCGGGTAAAACGATGAGGTATTACACCAAAGGCGAATGCACCCTTGACACCATTTCAGTCATAGAACACTATATCCAGGGAGTCTAGTTAAACTGGTGAACCTTCCTATTGAATGAAATGTTGGAGGCCTGCGAGGATAATTATAGAGGAGCCATAGGATTCATTTATGGCTATCTTATTATGTCATCTACGATGTGGAAATGGACTCACCCAGGGGTAAGGCAGCTCACGAAAATCACAAACGACCAACTAATGGCATTAAGGTTTATGCCCTAGAGAATCTCGGGAGATCCCAGCACCAAGGAGGTAAATGAGGAGGCTTTCTCATTCTAGTACAAGTAGATGGTGGATGTGGTGGCGAGATAGCAAAGGGTTTTGAGAGACCTATTGAACAGATATTCTTCGAAGATATGGTTTGGAGTCACCCATAAGCAGACGTATATCAGACCTAGTTGCATGGATGAAACCACGTTCAAAATGAGGCTTTTAAAGTTTCAAGTAGAAGAAAAATCCTTCCACACCAAAGTCTGTTCGTGGCTAGGAGCTACGATGGAGGTCAGAAGTGGAATACCTCACTATTCGTTTGAGGGCATGCTGCCAAAAGCACTCCTACGGGAGACACCAGAGGAAACAACGAGGAGGATTTCTCGACTGCAACTAAAACCTTTACTGGATCAGCTGGACATGAGGGTGAAGGACTTCAATCTGGTAATAAAAAACCTCACAAGTGCTTCTATTGTGTTTCCTTATTTTTCCGATTTTCAGTATTCAAATTCTACATCACCATCCACAACCACCCCTATCGTCACAACCCTACCTTCCACCATGTTCAATTCACCCTCAACAACCATAGTTACCCAAATCCGGAAGAGCAAGGCACTTGAACCCCTGGTAGTTGCACCCAAGGCCAAGAAAGAAAAAATTATGGTACCTAAGAAAATAGTTCGCCTCACGGAGGAAGATCAGACCCAACCCATGGATACATGAGTACCAGTTCGAGAAGAGCTAGAGGTTACTGCTCAAGTAACCTCTGCGCTACCTGTGTTTGATCCATTCTCAGTTTTAAATATTCAGACATAATCTCCACCTCACACTCACACCTCTTCACCTCACACTCAGAATTCATCACCCCATACTTAATTTAATTCCAAAGACCAATCCATCGGCACTCCGTCCACCTCAATGACCATCTCAGAGCCAGTAAAGCTAAGAAACAAGACAAATGGGGACACTAAGGTAGAAGTTAACTAGAGTACAGCTAGGGTACCCAAGGTTAACCAACCTTTTTTGAGGAAGGGCACTTTCCAAGGACTATTATTTCAAGGAGGGTTTTTTATTGCAGATAAAATGCCCTCTCTAGCAGAGCTGAACCCATTTCAGCAAGCCAACCTAATACTACAATAGATTCAACCAACCACTAGTATGATTAACCTAGAGCCTCAACCTTCATGACAAAACTAACCAGCATGCCCTCAGGAGCACTCTGAGAGATCGATCGCCAATGGGCAACCCCTCAGAGAAAGATCGCCAACCTAGGACATGTCAGGCACTGAGAGCATGTAGAGCTAGTGGACTGGACAATTATACAACTTCATTCATTGAGCAACACAACACGCAGAAGGGTTGGACAAAGACCTCCAACAGAGTTTCGAGCAACAACAACAGTAGGTCATCGCGCTTAATAAAGAGCGCAATTAGCTAAAAGTGGAGAAGGAAAATTTATAGGAGAATTTGGAAAAGGTAACAGATACCTTCAAAGACCTCTAGCCAATAGTAATTACCCAGGATAACAAGACACCAGAGGACATATCAGCCTGCTCCATAGTAAAAACGTCTATCCGAGTGAAAATGACATGTACAAATCTCAGTAGAGAGAACCAAGAGCTCAAAGAAATGCTAGCTGCCAGACTAGCATTACCAGACCCCACCATGGTATATGTTGAGAAGGTTAATGAGAAACAGAAGTAGGTAATCAGAATGAAGGAAACCCTGGGGACAACAATCAAATATCCCTACAAACTACTAAAGGATTTACACGAATGATCTAACTCGTTAACCATGAAAGACCAACTTATCTCGGCACAACTTCAACAAATTTCACAAGAGATCAAAGAAGCCACTGATCCAGTCAGCATAACCTATTTGTACAACCAAGCAAATGTGCTGAAAACCAAAATACAGAAGATAGAGGAACATTCTGCTTCCACAAAGTAGGTCCTTAGAGAGCTAAGTAAACCAGTCAAACAGAAAGCAAAGGTGATACAACAGATGGCAGCCGAAGCCAGGCCAAAAATACAAGAGGTATTCAGCAAGCTTCTACCAATGGCAAGTGAAATAGAGGTTGAAAGAGTCACCACCCAGACCAAACAGCTAATTAGAGAATGGCAAAAGGCGATCTTTGAGTTCGCAGAACTCAATTCTTCAGCATTGAGCAAGGTTCCAGAGTTGGATCCTTCGTTTGGATAGAGTGAAGAAGTAGAAAATACAAGGCCAGCCTCTAAAACTGACAGAACAATGGAAGATGTAACAACAAGAAGAGATTGACTCAAGACGAGTTAATAGTGTGTGGTCAGGGCCTGTTGGGGCCTTTTTTTTGAAAGGAAATAGTTTTGAGTTGCGGAGAACAGGTGGCAGAGCACAATCAAGGTAGACAGGGAGCTATCAGGGTTGCAGATAGATGCAATATAGGTGGTGCAGCAGTTGCAGAGAACAGTGCAGATGGAAAATATGGGAGACAAGGATAATCAGTGAAACTCCTAGTAATCAAGAAGAAGTGGCAAGCAACGAAGCATGAGAAGTGGAAAGGCTGTCAGTCACGCTGGTGGAAGAAAAAATAGACAATCAACCAACATAGAAGAGTTAGTTAGTCAGTGCAGCAGAAGGTTGATAGAGAGATTATAGCCACAGGAGAGCTCTGAGAGATCTCTGTTGTACTAAATCACATTGTAATAGACTCCGTAGAGTGATGTATGACGTTTTGATATTGACAATGAAATATGGTTATTGCTGCGTGTAATGTTATGAGTTGAGTGTTAACCATTTACTTACTATGAATGTATGCCCAGTTATAAATTTTAATTTAGCATCCTGAACATGATTGATGAGTAATAGCATATATATAGTGGTGAGATCAGTTTTTTGTTCCAAGTTCGCTTAGTTGTTCTTTATGGTTGTAATCGTCTGGTACATGATCTATCTCCTAACCTTACTAAGGTCATGACACGCCTCGGGTGAGACGCTCTGCTCCTTGGAGTAGGGTGAAAATGCCAACGTTGTGCTAGAATATTGCAAAAACCTTGTTGGCCTCTATCCTGAACCTGGGTCTTGCCCAGAGACCTCCTTTTTCGCCAATACTCTATTAAAATCATGATCGGAAGAGGGTTATAGTGGCTATGTGATCATTTTTCATGACATGTAAACATTTAGATAAGATTATTCCCTTCTTAACTTATCAATAGCTAAAAAAAATCCTATATTTTTTTTCAAATCAAGATTGTGCTTAAAACCTAATATAAATTATCATGATTGATATGTTATAAGAAATTAAAAATAGACCCACAATTGATGGCCACATTTTCATGACATTAAGAAAATAAATATAAAGGTTGTAAAATTCTATATATCTGATAATATAACCATACCTCCAAAGTTATATTTTGATACACATCGACATGTGTTAAGCCAAAAGGATTAGTTCATTGAACCTTGTGTCTGAATTGTAGCTCGGCCACCATCTCCAAAGAGTTTCAGTTGAAAGTACATTAAACATTAAATTTCTTATAGAAAAAAAACCCTATCGTGAACTAGCCCATGGTTTCCTTGGGTTTGTAGAGTTGAAAGCTAGACTTTCAAATTTCTACATGCCACACTTTCAATATAAACCTATATTTTTCTTTCTTTATCCTAGAAACCAAGACTGCTTCAATGGAAATCAACGCGGATACTTGAATGAGACTTTATAGACTTCCAAATATTTTTGCATGAAAATGTTCATAACATTTTTCCACTAGGATTCGAGGCCTCCATTGGACCTTCATAGCCAACACCACTGCATATCCAAACCTTGAAAATATTTACAAATACGACAGCTTCTCCAAATGGTTCTTGACCAATACCTACTTATTCTGGTCTTGGAGTCAATGTTATACCTTATGAAGCAGATATAGAATCTAAGGCTTCAATACAAAATTTACCATATTGGTTCATGCAATCCACACAACTCTTAAATTTTTTTTTTAAGTCATACATAATATTTATATTCCTCTTAAATGACAAAAATAAAACCCCAAAGAAATAACATTATGAATTCCAACCATCCTACAAATTTTGTCATACCTAGACAAGGACGAACATGTAATACTAAACCTTGGTAATTTTACATAATTTAATGTATTATTAGCTCTTCCAATAGTTATTTTATGTAGGAGAGAGAGAGATTTTATATATTCCATTCAAGGTTAAGGTTGAATTCTACTTTATTATCTAAAATTAAATGGGCATTCAATTAATACAAATTTTATATTTAGGAACAAATTCATACAATGGTTAGAAGTCGTTGGAGTCAAGGCCATTCAAGTAATTTTCACATGATATGATAGAAAAATAAAAAACCAAGTGAAAGGTTGACAATATCTTCTTTGTGTATCTAACATAATTGAAAGATCCATTTTCTAATGTGATCTTGTTAATGTTATACTTGTCAATGCAAATCTCCAAATTTCTCGAGGATATTTTTATGTTTTTACATCATGTTCATATAATGCCTACTACAATTGAAGATATTCTTGCCTATTTAGTGAGCCAAGAGTAGACTATCAATGGGTTATGATGCACAAAAGAAACACCTTAGTCATATGAAAATTCATTATGACATAGTATTTTTGGGCACTGGATAAACCAACGCTCCCGATGTGTTTCGCGACATGGACTAATCACCTATTGTGGATTATTATCTCTACTGATGCGATCGTTGACTAAAACTTGTGTGTTTTGGTCTAACAAAAATCACGATTCCCAACAAGTGGTAACATATCATAGGTCATGAGTTCAATACACACTCGGCTCACATTGAGGGGGAGATCATTAGACATTCGATAAACCAACACTCCTCGTGTGCTTTGCAACATGGAATAACCACCTCTCGTGGATCCTTATCTTTGGCGATGCAATCCTTGAATAACACCTGCGGGTTTATTATAATGCTAATCGTGATTCCCAACAAGTAGTCACAATCCAATACTATGAAAAATGAGTTGTTTTTCTTTCCTAAAAACTATCATCAATGTAAGGTCTTGGATGGCTAATCCGATGATTAAATTTACCTCAAAAAATTTCCTTAGTGACACATAATAAAGGTTTTCAGATATGAGTAAATGGGTAGATTTTAATTATTATTCAATACAATATTTTCCTCTATATTTTCAAAGACAAAATGAGAGGAAAATATTTAAGACTTGTTATCTCTAAAAAATAACTACAAGAAATTAGCCTCAAATCACTTACTAATTACTCTTCCCTTTGAACTAGTGCCTTTATAGTCAGAAGGGGGTGTCCTTAGTGATGTTATGTTGTCACCAACTTAATAAAAATGTTTAAAAACACAAAGTGATCAACACATGAAATATTTGTCATCGAGATGCATGCAAGGAACCAAAGGCACAAGAAAACTCAATCAAATAATATGTTGGAGATTCAATTTGATTAGTGAACTACAACTATGAATGATGAAAAGGAAACAAAAATGCACCTTGAATGGATGTAAAATTAAAAAAAAGGCATTATAGGCACCCACAAAAATGTTACTCAACAATGAGACGAGGAGGTATAAAGATATGGCGTAATCAAACCTTATCTATATCTCAATCAAAATATTGTTTGCATCATAGTGATGAATATGACACTGGTTGTATAAATAACAATGCATGTAGTGAGGAAACAAAAAAAATGGCTAGAAAAGTATGAATAACAATTATGGGCACCCAGAGTACTGTAACAAGAAACAAATATTCAACCACGAGACTCAAAGAGCTATAAAGACTATTTCCATATCATTGTTTTGACCTCAAACTGGTGGAAATAATTCTTATTATTAGTTCCTTAACTCCAACATAGTTGTTTTTTAAATGGTATACCTACTATATAGGATGAAAATAGGTTGCTACAATGCTTGATCACCAATTTTTTTTGCTTATCACTGATAATTATGTAGGAAGACACTTCTTCTCTCACCAATTCAAGGATACACCCAAGTATATGCAATAACACACTCTAACAACCATACACTTAGTTGTTGATTGGACTCCATTAAAATCACATAAAGGAGATGCCAATAAACCAAGTTGAATTTTTGAGGTTAGAAACGTTTCATGCATATTTCAAATGCTAGTTTCACTCTTTGAATTCATGCTGACAAGAATAAAAAAAACCCATTGACCTTCCTTGAATGATTGCAGCTCATGTAAAATTTCAACCAAAATTTTAAATATAAATAAGGCTGACCTATTTCTTTTAAAGATATTACAAGTCAAACTTGGGTTTTATTTAGCCAAAGATAGCAAGTCAATTTATAGTTTTCATTGGCCAAAATAGCGCAAATAACAATGAAAAATATCCTTTCCAAAATTGGTAAAGGATCATCTACTAGTAAATTTAGAACTCAAACCATGAGAAGAGGATGTATATAAGTTGGAGAAACATACCAAACTACCAAATATACCAAAGGAGGTCAAATTAGGGTTTGTAGGTTGAGATGCTTATTACACCTCAATTGACAACCCTCTCAATTGTTAACATAAGTCACACAAAGAACACCTCCACTTGTGCAATTACTACACAATGGAACCATGAGACTAGAATCCATACCTACCACAATGAGAAATGCTAAATATAGCCATGACAAAAATAGTAGCATGAATCCTAAAAGCTAGGAAAGATAGAAAATGAAGGTAACTCCTACTGTGCGAGGAGACTGATGCCAACTAGAGAATGCCTATAAATAGCAACATCTTGGATGCTGATAAAAATAACCTCACCAGATTCATTCCAAACCCAAATATATGCTCAAGATAAACATGCAAGCCCTAAAACCAAAACTACTAAAAGCCCAAAAATAGCAATGTCATGAAGATGTTGGCATGTACCAGAAAAAGCTCATTCAAAACATGAGCTCACAAAGACCAATGGTACATGGTAAATTTTCGCAAGCAGGCCTTGGAACTGTGGCTCCTAAAAAACAATAAAACCACTAGTAAAATCATTTTCCTCAAAACTTGGTCAACATGCATATTGAATTAAATTTGACCACCATGAAACCCGATGCACCTATCACTGAGAACCCACTTGATGACAAGGAATTAGATCTTAACCCTCCAATTACACAAGCTAATATGGGGGTTAAAAAAACCTAGTAATTCCCCCTCTCTTCAAACATATTTAGATAATATACCACCCTTCAACTTGGGGTAAGGATTGGTACAATTCATTTTAATTCATCAAATATATAAAGGAAGAAAATCTCCATGTTGAATGCAAAAAGAAAAGGAATGGGATAAGTTTATAAAGGCCCATATGTTTATTAATAGATACCAACATAGATGCATGGTACTGATATAGGATGGCGTGTATGTACATTTCTTTTATCCAAGTGTAATGCATCCAACACGTAATTTATTTTATTGATTATTTTTAATTTCATTTGGTTTTCATGTACATATTCATACATTATGTAACAACATCTCCCTATACTGGGTGGTAAATCACCTCCCATTTAGAATAATCCATGTGATTGTTGTGATCTTCTTGAAACTTTAAGCGCAAACCACATGGTGTGAACTGTCTTGGAAAATAATCATACAATTCACTGAAAAAAAAATCATAACAAAATTTGGTATATTTTAATTGAAATGAATTTCAATGATATCCTAAGTAGAAATCAGTGCTTCAACTGGAATAGACTTTGGAGGTGTTGCATTCAAAGATGGGGTTGGAAATAAGGATGTCGTAGTAGAAAGTGCAAGTAAAGCTGCATTTTTATTTCAGAATTGATTTTGTATTACATATAAAGAAACATTTATAGATGGATTAGAAGAAGAGGTAGTTGAAGTTTCTTCACATATTACACTTTGTTCCATTAGTGACCTTAAAAGAGATGACACATTTCCTGTTTAAGTTGGGAATGTGGTGTTTGAAGTTCTCAATTATGATGCCGATGATGTTCATGCTATCGATAATGAGTTAGGAAGACAATTTATTGGGCTGTATAGGAAGTAAAGAAGGCCTTAATGCTAAGCCTGAATTAGGATTCATCATGCTACTACTCACAACAGATCCCATTATTTAAGATGCCCATAACAGAGAATTGTTTGTACTTCATAAGGTATTGGTAGCTACTGTGGAATTTGTATACCTTGTGAAAGGTTGTGTGGTAATTGATTCAAAAAATATGGAGCAATTTCAAATTGTGACACTAGTTGTAACTCTGGTATCTATTGAGGAATTTCTTGAACATGATGTGATTGAACTAGAGATTTTTGAAAGGACTATGAGGAATGATCTTGGAAATGAATGGAGAGAAGGAAGTTAAACTTTTGATTGACCAACAGAATGAGTTAAACTGAATGAATATGACAAGGAAAAATTGGAATTGGTGTGGCTAGGAACAATATGCTTACCCATTACACATCTGTGTATGCACCTTGACTAATTTTCAACAAAGTCCATATCTCAATGGAAGTGTCTCTGATATTTAAAGACACGACACCTGAATGCAAAAGAGATTATGGCTAGTGCTCTTCAAACTCCTACATTAAGAAAATGGCGAATAATTTGTCATCAGACTAATTCATATTTTAATTAAACTAATTATAATTACCACTGTAGTTTGAAAATCCATCTCTATGTGTGAAAGGTTGCATTAAATTTTCTCTCAAGACAACAATCCCCATTTCCCTTTTTTACAATATATAGCATTGGAATTATACTCTAAAGTTGGAGTAGGGAACATTTCTCCAACTATTTTGAGCTAATTACTTTTTCCTATGTAGAATTTTGTAGTCTATGTTTGATCATTGTTTGTTCATTCTTCGTTGGTATTCGAAATGTTCTTGACAATGTATCTGAGGCTTCCCAAGACAATAATTCCTCCATGGCATTTTAAAGATGTTTCAAAGAACTTCATTGACAAATGCAAAATCTAAGGCTATGAATATGGAAATGTTATCAACTCAATGGTTTTAAACTTTGGTATGCTCCAAATTCATCTATATTCTTATTCGAGCTTTCACATAATATGGAGAGATTCATTAACATAAATCTTACTAGAATTTATTATTTTTACAGGGCATGGAAGATCCTTCACTTTTAAGGCAATATATCACTTTCTACTACAACACTAGAGAAATTACCTGTAATTATGTTGTGCTTCGGCTTAATACAGATACATTCAGAACATAATTTTGGATGTGTTCTCTATTCTTCCTGCAAAGCACAAGGGAAAACTTTGACTTTCCCGAAACTTAGAAAAAGTTTGGAAACACAATTATATTAGATAATAATATATTAAATTTCTCTTAAAACAACATGAGACATTAAAATTTCCATGTTTTTGAGTTTTTTCAAGTGATATACTTACTGGGCAGGTTTCAAGTTTTTTAGGAAGTAGACATATTCACAAGATTTCAATCAAGTTTTTAACTTGTGTTTTCTTTGAGTTTCTGAATTAAGGTCATGATCAAATGGTGAGAATCAGGAATGTGGGACCACCAACCAAGATTTGACTATCAAAGAGCACTATTATAGACGTTGGGACCACATACAAAGGAAATAGTACCTGAAATACTTTGACACAATAGGAAGCCCTATTGAAACAACTTAGCCAAACATCCAATTCAAAAAAGTATGAGAATAGTACATTTGTTTTTGTATGTTGGATACATTGACATTTGTGATTTTCCATTCAAGTAATTGGACACACTTTTTGGAGCAAGTCAATTGTAAGAAGCTATCATTTAAAACATAATATACAACACCAAGAATAATTGAAAAAACCAAGTAATTGTGAATAAGAATCACACAACAAGCCAAAGATGTTCAGGAATCCAAACAAAAATAATAAAAATTGTTATTTTTTAAGTCCATATTAATGAAGAAAGCTAACAAGATAGAATACCAATTGAGTTTTTTAAAAGAAATGCACAAGCATCAATGGTTTCCAAATCAATGTTCTCACACTCAAAATTAGACTCATACTCAACAAGACTCTCACCAGTGACAAGTTTCAAGAGCGAGCCTTAGGAAAGACTCAAAAATCTAAGCCAAATTAAACTACACTCTTCCAAGTTACTGTAAGTATTAGTTGCAAAACCTAGGTCAAATTCAACAAGGTTAGAAATATGAAAAAAGATAAATACACTTTGATGTGCCACATATAGAAAGATAATTTTCTATAATAAACATAAATGATTATGTTTATACTAACCTAGGAAAGGAATCTTACAGATATATAGACCATTGGTTACCATTAGGTGTAAAATTCAACAATTGGGATACATATCATAGAATAATATTGTAAGTGCTTCAACTAAAATTATATGTTAGCTAGAAATCACCTAGTTAGATTGAGTCAGATTTTGGTAGAGTTAATTATGGCTGAAGAGGGTAGAAGAATAACATGCATTTAGTCTTATAGAATCTCTAGGCCACCATTATTCGTTGCTTAAACACAACTATACAAATTTCATTCTTCAATCCTCGCGTTTCTTAATAGTTTTCTTCTTCTTATCAGGGAAAACCAACGAATACTGTGAAGGATTATCTAAAGAAACTTGTTGGTGTTATTACAAATTCCTATGTAACACAAAATCTGCAAGTATCAATTATTTTTGAGAAAGCTTAAAATCCTGCACAATGAAAACGATTTTAATGCTCATATGTTTCATATGAGTAGTCATCACAGAAATAGCAAAAATACTAGACGATGGAAAGATTCACATAGTCCACATGGATAAATCTTAGATGACCATTGTGTTTTTCTCTCATGAGTGATGGTATAATTCCATCGTTTCATCCCTCACAGTAAAATAAAAACAAGAGGCACTCCTGTAGCACAACCCAAGTAATAGAGCATGTCAAGTTCACAAAACCAACAATAAGAGATGAGGCTCTTGAGTACTAAACATTGTGTCTGAATGATAATTCTTGGCAAAAATTGGTGTTATTGTCATTCGATGTGACATAAACTTTCTTCATAAAAACATGAGTAGAAAATCATGTTTCTTTTTCATCCACAATATAGTTCTTTATGGCCCTTCTTGCTACAAAGGCATTAGAGATTCCATCCACTTTGATGACCAGAATAATAGCGCAACATTAATTAAAATTTCTGTCAACCTTAGCATGATCAATGCAGATGTACTATAGTCTTCTTATACATATAATTTAACCGTTTGTTCCATACATTTTTTGAGGTTTGGTAAAACGACTCCACCTATTCCTCGTGAAATGTTGCCTATTTCTCTTTCGATTATGACACTTCTAGTTTCCTAATATTTGAACCCAAAACATTCAATCAACAAATGCATGTTGTTGGCTCTCAACAGATGAATGAACAATATATTCCATAGACTGCAGCATTTGATTCCATCTGGGGGTTACCCTCTTCCAATATCTTCTTTCCCAAAACTTTCAGTGCCAAGCTAGCCAAATCAGAGTTGAACTCCTTGCAAAAAATGTGAGGTAAACTCGCAAGCTACCCTGACACGACGCTAAAGTGACTTACCACATATTCCTATAACATATCATTTGAGGAAATTTCATCCTTAAAGTGCCCATGGAATTTTCATGTAATTTCCATGTCATAATATGTAAACCAATCAATATGCTTTAAATTTAAAAAGAGGTACATGTAAATATTTTGGAGGGAAAAGAAGAAAAAATACCTTTTGTAATTGTATTTTTGGCTTATCTCCTTATAGGTTTACTCAAATTTCAAGTTTAGACACTCATTATATGCATAATTAAATTACACATCCAACGGATACCCATTATGCATAATTTTGAGAAGACCCACCTTGATAAAAATTGCAGATACATTAAAAAAAACTTGAAATTTGAGTAAACCAATAATGAGATAGGTCGAAAATACAATTTAAAAAGGTATTTTTTAATTTTCCCTTCAAAATTCATAACTCATTTTTTATTATTTTAACTATTATTTTATTGTTTTTCCTTAGGAGGCCACTCTTAGGCTGAAATTTCCTCTAATGTGGGTCTCAATGAAAAATTTGGCATATGGCTCCAATCAAATTTTGGAAACAACTCTGATGTTATCATCGGATTTCTAGACTCTGGCATCTAGCCTGAGAGTTAAAACCTCAAAGTCACTAGAATGGGCGAGGTACTGGCCTATTGGAAAGGCCCATGCCTATCGGAAACTGCATTTACACACGGTGGTAGCTAGCAAGTGTCTCTCGATTTATTTCTGATACTGCTGACCTGATGCCTCGGCTCTAATATTGGTGAGATGGTACAGGAATTTTCTACGATATTTCCGAATGCTAGAAAATATGGCAGAAAATCTCTCGCAAGAGCGCCCAATTTATGTGGCTAAAATTTCCATATATTTCATTACTGCAACTTCATGAAAATAATATTAAAGTTAAGACTACCATTTCATTGCCATTAGGGATTTTCAGCACTATCTTAACCTCCATATACAAATGTAAAACATATATTTCACTTAACTTGAGAATTTAATGGCTGAGACTAAGCTTGCTTGGGTACACTGATAGTGTACAATGACAGTTAACACATTTTCCATTAAATATTTCACCTCTTCCACCTTGGTGTTTTCTGGTAGCCATAAAGACCGCAGAGATTTCTCATAGGGGTGCTCAATTAGGTCCCACTTATTGTTCTTTTGCTCTTCTTCTTCCTTGCATTCACCTGCTAAAAGAACACTATTTCATCTTCCACATCAATATTTACCTCGCATTTCCAAAAAATGCTAGAAATAAGAAGGTAAATCCCAGGCACAATACAGTTACAATAAAAAAAACATCAAATATCAACAAAAATAACATAAACCCTCTGATGAATACCATCAACCATCATCCTTGAAGAGTTGTGAACTACCTTTTTTGTTGCTCACTCTGCAACAAAAAATTCATAGGATCTCGTTACTTCAACAAAGGATTCCTTGCAAGTGGTTGGCACATAGATTTGATCCACAATTACAATTCAGCTCAATTTCAAAGCTGAGAGTGATGAGCTTAGACATAGATTATTGTACATGGAGGGAGCGAGTATAGGTATGAAGAGAAGATAAGATACCTGTGCCATAACCATCAGACTCTGTGCTGAGACCTTGTGCCATTCATCAAAGGGAAGATCGAAAATATAAGAGAAATTTTTTCACCTCCAAATAGAACAAATCAGTGGCCTATTTATAGTTGATGTCATGGGTGAAGGGTCAAAACCCTTCGCAGAAGTCAAACGACTTCGAAATTTTGGCGGGAAATCTAATAATTTTAAATTCCAATAATTTTCTTTCATAATTATTTTCTTCAAGAATAAATATTTTAAATATTTTTTGGGTGTATAAATACACCCTTGGGTATTTTCTATAGTTGTTAGGTGCATATCCATCCATTGGAATCCTCCCTACCACTAAGAATTTTAAATCTATCCATTTAATATTTCCTTCTTTATAGTCAGTTAGGATGCCAAATTGAGTTTTATCTTGTCATTGGGCATCTCATTTTATTCCTTCAAGATCTAGTTTTATGCATTAATTGATGTATTTAATATCCTATTTATTTTCTTATTGTTGGGAATATCTACCTATATAACAAATAACAATAACTTTAACTCTAATAGAAATGTTTTTATTCCAATAGTTGTTTCCACATAACTTTCTGCAATAGAGTATATTACTATGGAATATTTACATAGAATCTAGTGCTATGGAATATTCTACACATAATATACTACTACGAAATCTAGTGAGTGAACAGTGAATGAAAAATTGTACAAATAATATTTGAGAGGCATCCATATTGGTGAGATGGATGGGCCATAGGCCTACTATTTACAGATAAGATAGTATCAAAGTAGAAGTTTGAATGCACCTATAGAGACTTGTATGGTAAGTACCTATAATGAATATAGTTATTTCCAAGGTTTTAGTGAAGTAGAGCACCAATAATGGTAGGGTAATATGAAGGAAGAGATCAAGACAAAGATCAAGGGTTACTTAAATAGGCTTGAGTAGATTCTAGCTACATTAACATCAATGGTGTCACAATGGTTGTTGGTGAAATGTGGGGAAGAGCCAGAAATAAAGGCTAGAAATAAAGACCCAAAGAAAGAATAAAGGAGGCCAAATAAAAAGTGAAAGGATCGACCAGAAATGGAGAATGAAAATATAGTAAGGCATAAGTACTTTTCCATGTAGAGGCCAAGGCGGATATCAAACCTTATGTTGGGGAAGTTGATTCCATCGAATTAAATCATTAGCTACAACAATTGGATGTATAACTCAATATGTATGAAGTATTTGTTAAAGAGAAGATTGCATTTGTTCAATTGAATCTTTAAATCCATGCTTTGGCATGGTGGGAGAGGGATGCAATTAGAAAGAAACTATAAAATGAGCTATTATCGACTAATGGGAGTTGTTAAAGGATTTGATCAAAGCTCAATTTTACCCAATTGAATGTGACGAATACCAATAAATAGTATGGTATAACATGAGGTAGAGAAAATATAATTCTTGTTATTGTTTCTTTATGGAAATATTCTTAATCAGAAGGTTTTGCGTTAACTAATCCATTTTCAATATTTTCTTCTCCTTTTTCTCCATTCTCTCAATTTAATAAGGCACTAGTGAAATTTGCACTTAAAACCATAAAATATTAGTTCTTATTTTTAGTGTGCACTAGCCCTAAGTGACAGAAAGATAAATGAGGTGAAAATTGGATGGTTTATTGTTGTTGCAAACAATTTACCCTTAGTGTTTCTATGGTAGATTACCGATGACCTATTATCCACTATTTATGATAATGATAGCACGTGATTTTTCATCATTCAGCCAGGTAGCATAGTAATTATAGTTGTCCAACGGTTGGGAATATGAAAATATCTTTTGGAAAAGGACACTTTGTGTGAAATTTTCGAGGCATCATACCAAAGTAAATTATGATATACTCAGATGAATATTACAGACTACAAACCCATAGGAAAACCATCGTCTATGGAATCTATGGCACTAAAGAAAGTTATAGGAGGGAAAATTTAAATACAAATATGCCTAATATATAAATTGTGATGAGTGCGGGAATGAAGTTTGGAACAGTGTGAAGTAGAGTTTTAGAAGTTGAAAAACATATTTCAAAATGGTTTTCCTCAAGTTCATTCCCATCATGGTGAAATTAATTAAACAGTTGACAATGCAAAGTAAAAAATAAAAAAACTGTTGGATGAATATGAAATAAGGACAAATATTTGAGAAGCATGATAATGTATATGGGACCTTAATATGTCATTCTTCCACCATGAGGTTGTGAAAAATTATTTGGTTATGGCAGTGGAGAAAATAACTTGATAGGTTGTTTAATTTTCTTTAGGGATGTTCAAGTGAAGGTTTTATGGCAATAAATCATATGAGGAAAGGTTTCAGAAGGGTAGCTTGATGACTTTGCCTTGGATATTCCCAAATTTATCAAAAATTTTAGAAGTTATGTTTCACAAGAAAAAGTGAATGGTTTTCTTATGCCATCATTCACCTATGGCACAAAATATGATCCCACAGAGTTAAATACAAACATGTCTTCATGAGCTCATAGATATTTCCATGCCTCTCTCCATATGTTCAATAGAACTAGTGTTAGTAAATGGCCAAGTATGGCTATAGGATTCATCATTGAGAAGATCTTTGGAAGGTTTAGTGAATGGTTTCTGAATTTTTCCACACTCCTCTTCATTGATAGTATCTGGAAGGGTTGCATTGGTATTTTAAGGGACAATTAGAATAATTCAGAGAAAAAGTGAAGAAGGAGAGACAAGAAAATAGAGTATGGCACAAAATTGTTGGCAGTAGCAAAGTATAACACATAATTTTTGGCAACATTAGGTCTGAGTGTCTCCTCCAACATATTTTAACATAAGTGATGTATATTGGAAGAAAAATGTGAAATGAGGTAGCGTAAAACACCTTTTTTGTAGGTATAAAAGGGGTATATGGGAAAAATACCCCAGCAATTGACGCACCTAAGTTTGGATAATATTGACATATATAGGTATGTGTGCAACATTGGATTATAATGTATGGATCCAACCTAAGCTACATATTTTAGCTGATTTCAAATACGTATAAGGGTCAGGGCCGACCCTTGTATAAACTATATTTTGTTCATTTAATTTATTTTTTCTTTGAAGAAAATTTTTTATGCTATATATCAAGTATTTTTTTGTTCCATAAGAAGAATTGGTGTATTATGTTTACTATTATAATATTTCAATCCAATTCAAGGCCATGTTTGTAGATAACTGATAGGCGAGACTTGAACCATTTCAATTACCATCCATCTAAAGGAAAAGTTCACATAGAGGAATTTTCCACCCCATAGGCTTGGAAGGAAGAGAGTTCCACAAGCACAGTAGAGGTTAAGGTAACCAACCCTCCCCCCTAGCAACAATTTTGAAACATATTTAAATTCCTTTATTAATTGTGAATCATAGAAGCACCATATGTGGGAGTAGAAATTATGCCTCCAAATTTAGTTTTATTGGGAGTTTGATATAACCACAAGGATGAAGATTCTCTCAATTGAGTGTGTGAATGGAAATAGTTACAGTCGATGTCCATATAGTAATTTCACAAGTTCTTTTGCACTTGATCTCTTGAGCCCAATCTCACCACCATAAGTTCCAACTAAGGTCATGAGTGGAAGAAAGCTAATACATAAAAAACCATTTGAGTTACACTATGCGGGCTTTGGAAGAGTGTTAATATCCACTACAATTCCTCCACCTTGAAGTCCACCAGCCCCAAAAACATGAGCAACCAAACACGTAGACACCACCACTATAGGAAAAAACCCTAAGACCTATACTGGATGACAAATAACATTACAGAAAAAAATATGTTTATCCCCTCTAGCCCCTATAACCAAACATTAAAAACCAGGTATTGATTACACATTAACACTAGAAAATTTATATCCTTGGAAAGACATACCCTTATGTAGTAGACTCTACAAAAAACCTTCACAAGATTAGAGAAACAAAATGGTATCCATCTCCCTATCTCATTGTCGTATAATTAATGACTCTACCAATCACATTTAAGTTTACCTTAATGACCCCTTCCATCCCACCTCACTTACATTTTTTTCCATTGAAATAAGAACTCCTTCAATCACTCACATGGATGAGATCTTCAGTACCATGTCTTTTTTATAAAAAGAGTGTGCCACCGAAAGATTTCCCATTTGTTCCTTTGAAACATTAGAATAAGTGGCCGAAGAAAATTCACTAGGCAATGAAAAAATATATTATATAAATAATAAACAAGACTCCTATCACACACACATAATCATAGAGCATCATATCTCTTGTCCTTCGAGTGGATATAACATATAGTTTACCATATGAAAGTCAATGTAGGCTTTTCAAATGATTTTATATTCCTATATTCAAATTTTATTTTCTTTGTAATTTTTTTAAAAAAAATGGAGGTTGATGCTACTGGGCTTCAATCTAGAAGTGAAGGGAGGTGGTTCAACAATGTGCTCAAAGAAAGGTCGACGCCTCTACCTCCACTAACGGGGCAGTAGGTGAGAAAAATGGTTGCATAAGTAAACCATATTTTTTGTATAGCCAGTCGATCCCTTTGCAAAAGAAAATCAAAAGCCATGGAACAAACACACACTTGATCCCTCATTCATTTCAAAAATAGGGGAAAAATTACGTACTTGGAAAAGTGAGTGAATTTTCCAGGTTAATGGGGGTGGGAATGGTTCGAGTTGACCAAGGGGATTCCAATGAATGCCTACAATTCTTTCACAATGTACAACTTGAGTGGGTAAGTTCTTGTCGAGCTAGGGAGACGAGCATATAAAATTGATGAATTTACATAGCCAACATGCACTTCCCTTGAAAGTTCATTATTATGATCAATTGTCTCTAATGAGTTGCATCTATTTTTTTAGGGCTGTAATAGTTCCTAAAAAATGCATGAACATAAGAAAATATAAACCCAACTAATTACCTGTGATTCCAACTCCAAAGTTGCAGACATCAATTGTGAATTAGTTGGTTCCTGTCTCTCCAAAAGCCTCCAAGTTCTCTCCAATTCTCTTATATCCATGGAAGAAGCTATAAATATCTAAAAATAAATTGCAAGCCCTAAAAATATCTAACCACATCATGAATTTGTCTCAAATCTCTCAAAATATACCAAAACCATCCTGCCAATGACACAAATTTGGTGCCAAAGAGCCAACTTCATGAACAAAACATCCAATTTTCATGGAGGGTTTATAATAGGGTAAACTAGAGTGGACCTCTTCATCACAGTAAGAATAACCATTTTTCATGGAAAAAGGGTTCTTAGAAAATTTTTGCCGGGTAAGAATATCTAATTTACATGAAAACAAGGTCCATAGAAAGTTTTCACGAGGCAATGATCTTTGGTTTTCGTGGAAACAGGTTCATAGCAAGTTTTTGTGGGGATTTCATAACCATTTTTCACCAAAGATGGGATTTCATAGCCAGCTTTTGATTTTCATGAAATGGAGCTATTTCATCGACTTACCTTATCTATCCACTATTAAAATAAATAAATAATTAAAAAATTTTCATATA
>CM076582.1:505078662-505181691 GCA_034641835.2 Pinus albicaulis
CATTATAGATGCTAGTTTAATAGTGTGGCTGTACGTACATGTGTCAGATAGTCATGAATGATAGCAACATGTGGTGGTATGAATTTTATTGTTGTTTTATGTTAGTTATGTTATATGTTGTTGATGAGTATGATAGTTAGCTTGATGATTGGGTTACATGTTGTTTATGATCATGATATATAGTTTGTTTTTGTTATATGCTCTTAACATGATGATTAGGGTTACTTCATTAAGATCTTCATGTTATATGTATCATATTTATTTGGATTTCCTTATGCAGATGGTTAGGGTTATTATGTTTATGTATGAGTTATATATTTGTGATATTGTATTGTATTATGTCTAGGTTTATTGTGCATATGTGATTGTATGCATAAATGAAAGTTGCTTATGAGTTTATGGTGTGAACATTTTAGCTATATATTCTTACACATATCATGACCTTTTTTATATTTCAGTTGATATTTTTAGAAGTTATATTATGCTAATATAGATTTATTATGCAAAAAAGATAGCCTAACCTGAGATACATTAAGGTATGAGTTGGTTATGTCATCTATCTGGTGTTGCGTGTTTGGTGTCTATTTCATCTAATTGATTTACAAACATGATACATTTATATTTTGTTGAATGTTTTATTAATTGTATGATATGTGAATGTGTATATAAGATCGCATGAGGTAATGGTCTTGTTTTAGGATGATTTTAATAATAAATTATGTACTGAGATATTATGTATATAATTGAGTGTAAGTAGGTGATAGTTGTAGCATTATGTATTATTACTGATGAATGTGAGTTGATTTTCGATTATGACATGGTTGTTAGCCTAGGTAAATGTTGATTTCGAATGGTTAGATATGTTGTCTTGATGTTGATACATTTGTTTTAAGGCCCTATATTACAAGTGTATTTCCTTATTTTAGTGTAGCCCCCTTATTGTTATTTGTGTACGCCTGTAGTCCCCATATTGTTATTATGGTGCCCTTACATTATTATTGTTATGTCAACTATGATTATATTGTGACCCCATGGACTCCTATACATAGAAAGAAGGTTTTGTCATTTGTTTCATCCAAGATATTTTCATTTATGTAATGTAAAGGAGGTTTCCCCCTCGAAGAGGCTAATTTCTAAGGTGTTGATCTATCTTTTCTTCTATTTTGTAAGTTGGTTTCATAACATTTTGTATCAGAGCTTTGGATTCTAGGGTTTCGCTGCTTCAAATAGGTCATCATGGAATTTTCACTATAACTCATTTTCTACGAAGGTTCAGAAGCTAAAAAATCCCCATTTGTTCTGAAATCCAGAGGAACTTTGTGGAAAAACTTTCAGTGTAAGTCGGTGATAGTTGTAGCATTATGTATTATGACCAATGAATGTGAGTTGATTTTGGATTATGACATGGTTGTTAACCTTGGTAAATGTTGATTTCGAATGGATAGATATGTTTTCTTGATGTTGATACATATGGTTTAAGGGCCTATATTACAACTATAGTCCCTTATTTTAGTGTAGCCCCCTTATTCTTATCGTTGTATGCCTGTAGTCCCCATATTGTTATTATTGTGCCCTTACATTATTATTGTTAGGTCGAATATGATTATATTGTGACCCCATGGACTCCTATATATAGAAAGGAGGTTTTGTCATTTGTTTCATCCAAGATATTTTCATTTATGTAATGTAAAGGAGGTTTCCCTCTCGAAGAGGCTAATTTCTAAGGTGTTGATCTATATTTTCTTCTATTTTGTAAGCTGGTTTCATAACATCTGGTATCAGAGTTTTGGATTCTAGGGTTTTGCTGCTTCAAATAGGTCATTGTGAAATTTTCACTACAACTCATTTTCTGCGAAGGTTCAGAAGCTAAAAAATCCCCATTTGTTTTGAAATCTGAAGGAACTTTGTGGAAAAACTTCATACCTTGGTTCACAATATTTTCAGAGATATGATCTGTGGAAGTTAGGGTTTTTGCAGGCTCCCAAATTTCATCTCAAAGAGGTGACCTTGGGAAAATCATCATAACTCTCTCTCTGAGCATCGGATTGGAATTCTTTAAAATGTGGTTGAAATTCCACATACAATAGTTTCTTGTATATCAATTTCAGATCTGAAGGAGGAAACAATGACACGTGACATGCTGTACAAGTTCGCTCTACTGAACCAGTCCATAATTAGGTCATTGTGGGAGATTGGACATAGCTTTGTCTTCAAGCATCAAAATCAGGTCTGACCTGTGGCATTGGAAATAATATTAAGAGGCCTACTAAAGGACTAAACATAAAATATTGGGGATCCAAAATTACAGAGATACAACAGTTTCAATATCAAGCTCCTAAAACACAAGAAAAATGTGTGTATTTTTTTTTTAAATTGATACGTCTTGTTTGAAAATCAGTTTGAAGTGGTTCCAAGGGAATATTGAAGCATAGATATCAGTATTGGGTTCTAAAATTCCTCCAAAAAATAATTCAACACCCATTAGGCCCTCACAAGGCTCTACTATGACTCATGAAGAGGAATGAGTGCAACATGATATAGAAAAATTACAATATGAAGTGCAACAAATTTCGCTCTCTCAAAGAGAAAAAAAATGAAATGTATGGTTTGAAGAAAGGAACATAAGCTAATATGGATGGTTTGAAGAAATATGTGAAAGCTAAGATTGATGGTTTGAAGAATGGCATGGAAGCTAATATGGATGGCGTGGAAGAAAATATGGATGGCATGGAAGCTAAGATGAATGGCATGGAAGCTAAGATAGAAGGGAAAATGGAATATTTGAAGAAATACATGGAAGGTTTGAAGGAAGAGTTGGAAAATTTGCTACAAGAAAAGCTTCCTAATGGAAAAAATATCGTAGAGGAAACTCGTGATGAGAACAAAATAAATGTTAATCATGATTTCATAGACTCTAATGTTGGATTTAAGACACACTATATTCAAAATATATATATGAGGAATTTTGATGGAAACAATCCCATAACTTGGATATTACAAATGGAGAAAGACTTTGAGCTCCATAATACGCAAAACACACAAAAGGTACACATTGCAAATTTATATTTAGAAAAAAATCAGTTTATATGGTATTTATGGCTTTGTTCTCATAAACCACTAGTCACTTGGTCAATTTTTTATGGAGGAAATGATAGCACATTATGAGGATACAAAGAGAATCACCTTCTTTATCCAATTGATAAATCTGAAACAAAAAGGTTCAATGATGGAGCACATTGAGGACTTCCAAAAATTGAATATAAGGGTAAATAATATTCCAGAGGAATATAGGATTGATATCTTCATAGGGAATATAAAGGATAACATCCAACATGAGTTTTTCCTTTGGGAACCTGATACATTGGAGAAGTCATTAGGGTTGGAAAGAAAAATTATGGCGACAAGGAAGCCTACCACTCACAACTATAAAGATGGAAGTGTTTCTACTCCTAGACTTCCACAACCTACAAGGTTGACACCAAAACAATTGGAAGAAAAAAGAGAAAAAAACACTTTGTTATAGTTGTGATAGAAAATACACTAAAGGTCATAGGTGTGTTGAGAAGAAATTAATTTCCATATATTGTGAAGAGTAGGAAGAAAAGGAACAAGAAAATTGAAAAGAAGAGGATATACACTAGGAACCAACCCTAGAGGAAGAAGAAATTAATCTGACCGTATCTTGTAATGCATTGGCACGCATTACCACTCCTCAAACTCTCAATATAGAAGGAAATATCAAGAAGAAAAATGTAATAATGCTTATTGATTTAGTTAATACCTATAATTTTATTCATTGTAAGGTAGCAAAGGTATTGAATTGCTTCCTATACCTAGTGTCAAAGTATCAAGTGATGGTGGAAAATGGAGGAACTATAAATTTCTGTGGAAAGTGCCATAATAGCAAGATAATCATGGGAATATGTATCGAATAGTACAATTCTTTCCATTCCAATTGATGGTGTTGATGTTGTGCTAGGAGTACAATGGTTACAATCTTTGGGGACGATAGAATTTAATTTTCAAGAAGTTTTCTTGAATTTTTTTCGAAAGCAAAGGAAGTCGAATTATGGGGTATCTTCGGGAAGCCGAGAAAGATAAAAATCTCTAATTTCATGAAAAATATTCTGAAGAAAGAACAATGAGTATTCATTGCACAATTATGCTCTCTAGAATTTCCAACATCAAAATCATCTATTTCTCGAGATCTCCAAAAAAGTCTTGGACAATCATTTGAAGGTGTTTGAAACTCCCAAAGGACTCCAACCTATTCGTGATCATGATCATGTTATTCATTTGACTCCAAGAATTGTTCCTCCAAACATCAGACCTTACAAATATCCTTATGTCCAAAGGAGTGAAATTGAATGTATGGTTGTAGAAATTCTAGAGACTAGTATAATTCAACCAAGTCAAAGTTCTTTCTCTCGTCCAATATTATTGGTGCACAAGAAGGATAGATCATAGTGTATGTGTTGGGAATATAGGGAGCTCAATAAGCTCACTACTAAAGATAAATTTCTCATTTATGTGATTGATTAATTATTGGATGAATTACATGGATCAATTTATTTCACCAAGTTGAATCTTCATTCAGGGTATCATCAAATTAGAATGAAGATTGAAGACATTATGAAAACAACATTTCAAACTTGTGAGGGTCATTATGAATTTTTGGTCATGCCTTTTGGCCTTATGAATGCACCTTATACATTTCAATGGTTGATGATTTCCATTTTCAAACCATTCCTTAGAAAATTTGTGTTAGTATTCTTTGATGATATACTAATATACAATAGGTCTTGGAAGGATCATGTTCAACATGTTGATAGGGTGCTCAAAATATTGGAGGAGAAACAATTATATGCAAGAACCTCGAAATGTTTCTTTGGAGTACAAGAGGTGGAATATCTGGGTAATATTGTATCTCATGAGGGTGTTAAGGTAGATCCTAACAAAATTAAAGCCATTAAGGAATGGAAATTCCCCACAACCATAAATCAGTTGCAAGGATTCTCAGGTTAACAGGGTATTATCGCAGGTTTGTTAAGAATTATGGGAGAATAGAAACACCTCTAACAACATTATTGAAGAAAGATGCATTTTCATGGACTCTTGGAGCAATTAAGGAATTTGAACATCTTAAAGAGGAAATGTGCCAAGCACTGGTCTTAGCTATGCCAGACTTCACAAAAATATTTATTGTGGAATGTGATGCCTCCGGAAATGGAATTGGTGTTGTTTTAATGCAAGAAGGAAGACCCATAGCTTTTGAAAGTCATCCAATCAAAGGAAAGTATTTACATACGACTATTTATGAGAAGGAAATGTTGGAAATACTACATGCACTAAAGAAATGGTGACCTTACCAAATGGGAAGACACTTCAAGGTAAAAATTGATCATGATTGTTATGCAGAATTATGATCTACGGATAAATCAAATTCCCTAAGTGTGGTTCTATGCACTTAGAAAAATATATTAAATAATTTTATATCACTTTTTCTAAGAGAAAATAAACACACAAAAATATTGAAAAACCTACTTGTGATCCATGTGTTTCCTATTATCCTTCTGTCGCTTTTATTGTAGCTTCCAATCCAACTTAGATCACCAGATTGATTCCTACAAGTATAAACAGAGAACCACAAACATATTGGAATATAGAGATACATACTTACCTTAATCAGTTAAATCGATTGAACATGAAACATATATATCATTCAAGAGTCCATTGCATGAGAAATAGAAACATAAATAGATACATATATGGTAAAATGAACAACAATATTTATTAAAGAATAGAATGGGGAGGTTGCAACCAATGATCGATTTGATGTCACTAGCTCCATATTCATCCCACCCTCATCACAATCAACATTTCACCAACAGCATATCACTTCTATCACTATCTCAATTAAGAATCCAACAAAATTTCTTTACCAAAATTATTCCCTTCCTAGCACTCGGATTTTTGCTCAACTTATAGGGCAACTGAAGGTAGTTTCTCAATCAATGAATTTCTAATAATAGGCAAGACATGTTTCTAAGTTTAGAGGTGTTATATGGACACATGGATTCGAAGTTTGACACATATGGAATCTTCTAGAAGGCACTAGCCATGTAGAGATTCCAGAACAATGAGAATTTCACTCCCATTTGACCAATGCACCCTTTAATGTCGAGAAGTGCATTGCAGTGCACCCTTGAATGTAGGGAGCTACATATGAAATGTAGTTAGTCCCTTGAGAGGTAGCGTTGGTGAACTCATAAGTCATATAAAACATACTTCAAACCTTGGAAATCTCATAATAGAAGCCATGAATGATTTGTTCTTCTCTTAGGGCATATATCAACTGAAATGATAGGGGATGATCGACCCTATTTCATTGGCCCTAGGGATAATGTCCAGTTTGACCAAGTCATGGGGGATGATGTCCAAATTGACCTATAACAATGATAGTCTTAAATAACTTTTGGAAAAAATATATCTTCATAAGAGCAGCAAAAATGGGTCACAAATATGTTGGGTTAAGACTTTGAAATCATATACAAAAAGGGTAAGCTAAATGTTGTTGCAGATTCACTCTCATGAAAGGATGAGGATGTGGAAGCATTCCTTTATGCCATTTCTATTATCCAACCATATTGGATAACCAAAGAAAGGGAGGAATGGAAGAATGACGAAGAAGTATGGACTCTCATTCAAGAATTTCATCAAGATCCCAGTACATCTGATACATTTAGTTGGAAAAATGATTTCTTATGTTACTAAGATCACTTATATCTTTGTAATAATTGCCAACTAAAAAAAATATTCTTTTGGAATTGCACACCTCTCCCTTAGGAAGACACTCGGGATTTTTAAAAACTTACCATAGGGTGAAGAAATATTTTTTTGGGATGGCCTTAAATCTGATATTCAAAATTTATGGTGAAATGTTTGGTTTTCCAACAAAATAAATTTGAGACAATTAAGACCCCGGGTTTTCTACATCCTTTATCCATTCAAAATCAATGTTGGGAGGCAGTTTAAATTGGTTTTATAACAACTTCACCTAATTTTGAAGGAAAGAGTGTCATCGTGGTGGTAGATGATAGGCTTACCAAGTATGAACAATTTTGTACATTATTTCCTCCATTTAAAGCGAGTACAATTGCTACTGCATTTACGAAAACAATTCAAAAGCTACATGGAAACCCAAAGATTATTGTAAGTGATAGAGATCCCATTTTCACTAGGAATTTTTGGACGAAATTATTTTCTTGTTTGGGTAATCAACTAGCTCATAGCTCATCTCATCATCCTCAATCTGATGGGCAAACTAAGATAGTGAACAATTTTTGGAAGGATATTTTCGTTGCTTTATATCTGATAAATAAACACAATGGGTCAATTGGTTACCTCTCGTTGAACGGTGGTATAACACTTCCTTCCACACTGTAGGAAAAGTGACCCCATTTATGGAACTTTATGGATATCATCTGCAATCCATCACATCATCTTAAGGTTCAAGTAGTGCAATATCACATCAAGCATAAAAAACAAGTTCTCCAACTCTTAAAGGATAACCTAAATTTGGCATAGAATCGAATGAAACAACAAGCAGATCAACATCGCAACGAAAGAAGTTTTGATGTAGGAAACTAGGTATTTTTATGGCTACAACCATACAAAAGATGTCCCTCAAGAAAGCTAAGAAGGATAATAAATTATCACCAAAGTACTATTGTGCTTACAAGGTGTTGCAAAAGATTGGTACTATGGCATACAAATTGGATCTTCTTGCATCTTCTCGAGTGCTCAGATTTCCATGTTCCATGCTTAAAGAAGGTTATAGGTGACAATCTTCAGGTTCAAATGATATTTCAAAAATCTTATGAGGAAGGACAACTCATATTGGAACCTAAAGCAGTCACGTAAACAAGAACTCGACAGCTACGAAATCATTCAGTTTCAGAGTATCTCATCTAGTGGAAGAACTTACCCACTGAAGATTCCACATGGGAGGATGAGAATTTTATACAGAAGCATCCAAAAATACTCAAGAGTTGAGTACACCACTCTTTTGAAGGAGAGGGGCATGTTAAGGCCCTATATTACTAGTGTAGCCCCTTATTTTTCTTAGTGTATCCCCCTTATTGTTATTTTTGTACCACTATAGTCCCCATATTGGTATTATTGTGCCCTTACATTATTATTGTTAGGTTGGCTAGGATTATATTGTGACCCCATGGACTCCTATATATAGAAAGGAGGTTTTTTCATTTGTGTCATCCAAGAATTTTTCATTTATGTAATGTAAAGGAGGTTTCCCCCTCAAAGAGGCTGATTTTTAAGGCGTTGATTTATATTTTCTTCTATTTTGTGAGTTGGTTTCATAACAATATGGTTTAGATGTGTGTGTTTAGTTACAAGGCAGCATGCTTGGTGCAATAGGGTAAGGTAACTAGCATATTTTTTCCCTTATATTTATGTGTTTATGACAGTATGATGTAGAGATTGCATGGCAACAAGGCTATTATGAAATATTGAAGAAGGATCAGGTTGAGCTTTCCTTTGGAAGTATTGGGAGCCATGAGGATTCAGTCAGGGTGTTTGTTACTAGTATTTTTCTTTTTGTCTTTTGCAGTTTTCTTGCACTTGATTTTCAGTCTTGATTGCATCAAGTGCATGGCCATGCCACTTTGTTGTGGTGTTTTATTGCTTTTTGGTTTTCATGGTATTCTTCTAGCTTGTTTTTTTTCTTTCCTTTTATGTTTTGAGAGTCTTGGGAATTGGTTGGGAAGGAGGAAAGTTGATGGAGCTTTGGGAGAACTTTGTGGTACCAAATAGATAATATAAGAATTGAATGAAGTTCGGTGCATGAGTAAGCGCAACAGAATGTAAGAATATGACAGTCGGTTTGACTATTTGGGTCCATTGTGGTAAATGGATGGTGGAAGTATAGACATGAGAAAGGTAACATAAAAGGTAAAGTAAATGGATCTGAGGTGTTATATGCCTTGGCTATGTTGGGAACTTTTTTCCTCAAGGTTGTGCATGTTCTGCATGAATAAAGGAATTCATCTTAACCTAGACCTTATGCTATCTGGTAATTATGATGTGATCATGATTATATTGGTGTTTATATATGTATATATGTATGTATGTATGTATCTATTTCACTGTCTGACAGGGTTTTCAAGGATCATTATTGAGGAGGGATGATTGCTTGTGTAGGTGAATGACATAAAGAGGATATTGGCTATGAGGAATCAAGTGGGATCAGGAGTAGCCCTGATATACCTATGAGGTGAGTATCATATGGATATAATTTAAGTTTATATGTGTGTACTATTCCTATGTTTATGTTATGGAAAGGTAATGGTAAGGGGTACATCAGAGAAGTGAAAGTATTGTGATCTATGACATTCTAAGTAAGCACGGATAGTAGAAAGGGACTATAAGCAAGGTTTCTTATGGGATCAGTGTGTGGTCTATGGATGTGCAGTACTATTGTTATACATATGTTGTATATGTTGTAAATTTTTCACCTGTGATGTTACATGTATGCAATATTGTGTATATGTAGTATGTGTACATGTTTTTCTTGCTATGTTATGTACAAGATGGTACAAATGGTGATGTGTAATGTTGTATTCATGTTTTATATGTTGTGTTGTGTGTATATTGCATATGCAGTGATAGGTATATATGGTGCTATGTACATGTTGGATATGTGATGCTGTCTACATATGGTGTTATGTACATGTTGAATATCCAGTGCTATGTACATATAGTGTTGTGTGCATTATGTGCATATGGTGATATGTACATTTGGTGTTAAGTGCATGATTGCACATGTGATGTTGTGTACATGTTCTACGAGTGGTGCTATGTGCAGTTGGTGCCTTGTACATGTCATGCATGTAGCATTTTGTACATGTGGTAATGAGTACATGTCATGCATGTGGTGTTGTGCACATGTGGTATTGTGTACACATTGTAGAAGTGGTCTTATGTACATTTGGTGTTCTGTACACATTGTAGAAGTGGTCTTATCTACATTTGGTGTTCTGTACACATTGTGCAAATGGTGCCATGTACATGTGATGTTGTGCACACATTACATAGGTTGTGTTGTGTGCAGGTGGTTCTGTGCACATGTTGTGCATATGGTACTGGTATACATGTGATATTATGTGCATGACGTACATGTTGTGTTGCAGGCATGTGGTACTATGTATGTGCATGGTGTAGTTGTGGTATCATGACATGTGTATTTGTTGTGTGTTACTCTGTGTATATATAAGTGTTGTGTCATATTTTACACAAGGTGTAGGTGTATATTTTTTATTCCGGTGTAGGCATATGTATTTTGTTGTATTGTACACCGGATGTATGTGTATGTGTTTTGTCGCGTTGTACACTGGGTGTAGGTGTGTGTTATGCATCGGTTGTATGTGTCATATGTCGAGTATAGGTGCATGTATTGTATGGTTTTGTATGCCTTGTGTTGATGTATGTGTTTTATGTCAAGTATATTTGCATGAATTATATTTTGTTAGGTGTTATGTCTGGGTGCATATGTGTGATGCCCACCATGTGTATGTGTAAATGGTTGAAGAAAAGGCACTGGGTGTTTTACGGGTGTGGCAACCGATCCAGTGTGTGTATAGAAAGAACAAAGGTAGAAGTAAGGACCGATAAAGGATAAATATTGATATTTTATTTTAGCTATATTATGCATGTGATCTATGATTCTGACTTACGATGGTTACATGTGATTTATGATTATGGTTTATGATGATTGCATATGATTCATGATTGTTACCTAAGATGGTTGTGCTTTGATCTAATCATATGTGATATGTTTATACATGATTATTTGATCAAACAAATGGTTTGAGTTGTGTGATAGGAAGTAAGCAGAATTGTAAGTGTATATTATTGAGGAACTACCAATGAGGTATCATTTGAAGTGATTTCAATTTATTTTGAATCTGATGTCAATTATTTTCTTGGTACAGGGAGCACGGATATGCCCAATTGGGTGGTTGAAACTGATTTCAAGCAGTAGCAACAACAACAAAAGGAATTGGAACATGCAATAGTATGTTGGTAAATAATTTCAAAAGAAGGGCCATTGTGGGACACTGGTACCCAATAGTGTCCATTGATTTCCATGAGCATACTATGACCGCTATGATGGTTTTCAAGAAGGTATATTCCTTGGTTATTTGAACTTCAGATGCGAGGAATCCTTGCTAAGGGATGGACTGCCCAGGATGGGAGTGCCAAAAAAACTTGGAAGGTGAGAGATTGGATAGAAAGGGGTGACTCGATTGCCCGAGGGACTGTGTAGTAAAGAAGGGAAGGTCAGGGATGGATTTTTTTTGTCATAAGCATTGCTAGATGGAATCGAAATGCACATTGGGAGTGTGCCCTCGAACAATGAGCTGAAAAATATTCACTGAGAGGACAAGTGGCACAGGATTGTAGCGATGGAAAATGGATGTAGCTTTGAAAATGATAGTGGAGTCTGGACTTTTTGGGAAGGAGGTGAATCCTAGTACTACTTTTGAGGGTGGAGGTGTGAGCCTCTGGATTCCCTTGATTGATTTATATGGGTATCATATTATTTTGTTCACTAGTTTAGAAAATGCATATATGTGTATATTATTGTAAATACTATATTGATTTGGTTTATGAATCTCCATAAAAAGTATCGTTATTGGTTGGTAGAAGAAAATGTGCACAATAATATGTGGTTGTTATTGTAAATATTGTAATGAGCTATGTTATAAAGCTCCAGTAAATGGTATTATTTTCATGTTTCAGCAGGATTTCATTGTAAAAATTGCAATGAGCTATGTTTTGAAAGCTCCATAGGTAGTACGTTTTGTTTTTAGTGATTTTCTGGTTTATATGTGTGATTGAACACCAAGTACGGTGTTCCCCCAAGGGGGAGGGTTCTGTAACAGCCTTGGTAAAAATCCATGTAAAAAAAAAATTAATATATATATAAGAACATGGTTGATGGGACATGTATTCCACGTTGAATGGTGGGAAACAAATCTTAGCGGGTGTTCATTTCAGCTTATTATTGCTCCAAGAAATTGTCAAAGGCAATGGAAAAGGATTTCGAAAGACATGAGGCATTAATTGGCATTATATTTATGAAAATAATGGAAAATAGGAGAAAAGGAAGGTGAACGTTCATAGGTTGCATGTGAGGAGTAAAATGAAGGAAAATAATGGAAAATGAAGAAAATAGAGGCCTCATTAATAAAAATGAGTTCGAGGATCAGTTGGTGATATTTTGCTAACATTTTTGGAGCTCTCTCATTATTCTCTCATATTGTTGGATACTTAGAGTTTTCTTGGAGCACTCTTGGAGAGTGTGGCCTACTTGGTGATTTAGAGTAAGAAGGAAAAGGAAGAGCAGGAAAGAACAATAGAACATTGATATTAACATCTATAGCAGGTTCTAAGTGCTGGTACTGAGTTGCATTTATGTTTTCCTCACTAGTTTTGGCATGGATGGTGCATGCATGTATATTTGGCTAGCCTTTCCATTTCTTGGACAACCACGGTATTGTGGGTTTATTTCCATTGATTGTTTTCTGGTTGTTTCTCATGATTCCTTTAGCTGTGGGTTGAGTTATTAGTTCTTGGAAGCCTTGGTTGGATAAATCCTCTGGAAACTCGACGGAAAACTGTGGGTTGAGTTACTAGTCTTGGAATTCTTGGTTGGAAAAACACTCTGGAAGCCCTAGGTGGGTTGAGTTACTAGTCCTAGAAGCCTTGGTTGGAAAAACACTCTGGAAGCCCTATAACAGTTTCAGTTGAGTTACTAATCTTGGAAGCCCTGGTTCACACAAACACTATGGAGCCTTGTAACAAATTTGATAGAGATCAATGTGTGATGGTTAGTGATTTCCAACCGTGAGGTGGAATTAATGGTTTTGGGGTTGATACAGTTTGGTCTTTGGAGCCTTGGTATGACGTTGATTGATGTGTTTTATAAAGTCCCACATTCATTCTTGGAATATGGCATGGGGGTGATTGGATGAAGTGAGACTTGGCTCAACCATTCTATGGTCGAGTGGAACGTGGAAGTCCCATATCTATTTGGGGTTTACACCCATAAATGAAGAGCTCATTCCTATGGTATTTGGTATGAAAATTTATTTGTTTATGTATGAATTTATTTTTTGTTATATCCATTGTATATTTTTTTTATATATGTTGTTTATAAGCATGTATTTGATAAAAGATGATGTATGGATTTATCTATTTTTTCATCGGTAATGAGTGCACAATATATCTATGGTCAAATAGATGTTATTTTAGCTTATTATGTAGGGGAACAATTATTTTTAACTATTCTCACATTTTTAATAGACCCCCTGTTTAAATCTGTTGTTTACACCTATAGATGCAATGTTTGTGACATGTTTGATGAAAATTTTGTCATGACGAGGTGGGGCCGAATGAGTTCATATGTGATTTTTTCCATGTATATTTTTTTAATGTTATTTACACGCTCCTAAAGTTACAAGAAGGTATGGGCAGTGACATGGGCTTAGGGATTGAAAATGTGGCATGAATCTCGAAGCTGCAGCCATAGTATTAAAATTTTGGGGCCATAACCATGCCCTTGACAAGGCAAGCCCGAGGCTAAGCATATATAACCACTCCATTGGCCTTACATGCCCGTGGATAAGCCTCAAATGGGTTAAAAATCAGTTTCCCCTTAGGGAACAGGGCCCTGGAAGGTTGGGTTACCTCTTGGGGATGTCAATGATGTATTGTAAGGCATGTTTGTCATGTTTCTGTCAATTCCACTTCCTCAAAGTCATATAGGAGTTTTAATATCATATTAGTAGCCTCTCGTCACATGTTTACCTCGGTTAGCCAACTACTCAGGTAGATGTGGGAAGAGGGTGTTACAGATTATTAACCACTTCCATGATGGAAACATTTTTCCTCATAGTCCTAGGTATCTTGGTAATGAAGACAATAGAAACAACCTTGTACTTCTACTTAGGTATTGGTATTAGTTGTAGAAATCTAGTTCGATTTCTATGTTCAACCTCCACTCTTTTATTTTCTAAAATTTTTTCTATATAATAATCCATTTCCCTTTTCATACCCAACCAAAAATATTAATTTTTAATATTTTGTGTAGTCTTTTGGTACCTTGGATGTCTACAATAGGGTGTACTGTGCATTTCATTTAGTACCATCATTTTCATCTCCTATTGATTCTGTATATAAATTAATTTTCTTTATATGAAAAATCCATCCTCACTCAACTCATATTCCAAATACTTGGGTTGTATTACCAACTTTTTTCTCTTTCCCTTTGATGTGCTTGATTTTAAAATCATATTCATCTATAAATTCATCCACTTTATTTTCTTAGTATTTAAATTTTACCATGCAAGTAAATGCCTCAAATCACTATGGTCTATTTTGAGCTAATATTTCTTACCTATGAGATAATGTCTCTGCATCTTGAGAGCATGGATTATTTCTTCCAAATCCAAATGATGATTAACATAGTTCCTCTCATGGTCTTTCACCTTTTAGACTCAAAGTGTATTCCATGTCAATTTTGCATTAGTACTCCTCCAATCCCTTCGATGCATAAATTGGTGCAAATAATGAATTCCTCATTTCGGCTATATATATTTACAATTGGTTCACTAAAAAAAATATTACTAAATGTTAAAAGTAATTTTCACAATCCTACATCCTTCCAATTTTTAACACCTTTCTTTTGAAAATAAGTGATTGGGTGTGCTATCTTTGAGAATCCCTCAAAAAACCTTATAAATTACCTTGCTAGTCCAACAAAAGGACATGACCTCTATAACATTTTTAGGCTTTTTCCACTCACTAATAATTGTAGTCTTCTCTAAGTCTAAATATATTATGTTCTTTTATATGATATGACACAAATTATGAATCTACCTTTGGTAGGTTGAATCGGTATTTTGATAATTTTAAAACTTTCTTTCACAAAGTAAATAATACTAAAACACTAGAAATATCTTTAACAATACTTCAAGTAAGCATCGACACAAGACTCATATATGCAACACATAAATAATTCAACCTTTTCTTCAATTTATTTCACATATCCAAGCTTAAGCTTTTTTTTACATCAATTTGTAGTCTTCAGCCTACTTGAGAGTTACAACCCTCAAAGTCTAGGTTTCGCAGGCTCCAACCTAAAGTAAGTTACTATTTCCTAGTTTATCAGCTTCTATTTAAAGGATCTACAACCCTTGCGTTTATCAATTGCTTCTTAAAGGAGGATAAACCCTTGATTTGTAAGCTACCACTTTCTTAACATCCTTGATTCATATTTCATCATATTTTCAAACTAAAATCATGATGGCCACTCTTTTTAATAATAAAAATAAATCTCCCCTCAATCACACAACCAATCACCACAAAATCACCTTTAGAAATCTTTGATCTCTGATAAATTCACCAACAACAACCTTCTTCCTAATTAAATTTCAACTTCTAAAGAATAAGAGATGATATTATTATATTTATAACTTTAGTCAAGTTCAACTCTTAATTTACACTTAACAAAGGTCTTGATTGTTAGGAAAAATACCAAGAGGAGGGGTGAATCAATATTTTTAAACTACTTAAACTTTTATTTCCTTATTAATATTTATGCACATGATTGTTATGAAGTAAACCTATGTATGGACGCGACCGTGATGAAGACAAGTAGCATATATATATATAGTTCACTAACTTTTTTAGTTAGTTCATCGTTTTCCTAACTTGAACCCTTGCATTAGTACTTCATTAAACATTAGTTAAGAAATAACCATGTGTAGTAAGAATATAATAAGCGATGACACACAAACAACACATGAATGCCATGATTTTTTAGGTGGAAAGCCAATGTGGGAGAAAACCGCCATTGTTGTCATCTTTGTATTCTTCTTTTATTATAAAGAGAAATTTCTTACAAAATTATATTGACGCAAACTCATACCAGTATGCAGGCACCTAGCTGTAGAAGGCTACAACCTTCTCTCATTCTTTGACTTCTACTAGAAGGGAGCTACAACCCACTTATCCTCTTGTTCTTCGTGGATCAATTTTTATAATGTTTCAAACTGGATCCATTCCAAATATAATATAACAATACTAAAACCAACACTGCATTAAGTCACTTAATTACTGAACCAACTACATCACCAATTCAAACATAGAAACAATGTATTCAAATAACCATAACCACTTATATCACCGTAAAACCATTCCATACTACATACTTTTCATCACAGAAACCATATTCTGTCACTACAAACCATGTTCAAACACATGTCAGAATATACATTCTATTGTTTAGAAACATACCCATGTATGTACATGCTTTCCCTTAAGATAACCCCCGTACAAATATCAAAATATTGAAAACTAAATATGAATCACTATCATACTAAAATATTCACTGAAATTCATACTGACCTTGTCACATATTTATTAACCTCATAAAGATAATCTCATAGCAACATCATTTCTATTCAACATTTCATTCCACAATTAGTTCAACCCAATCAGTACTGTTGAACACATATTATCATGAAAGACTTCATCGAGAGACAACAACATACATAACAAAGAAAATCAACCATTATCATCAATTCATACTGCAAACCCTATAAGATATACATGACTCTTATGAATTACTTCCACATGTGTACATCCCTTTCATACTTGACACACACATATAGATCTATTCATACTACAGAATATATACACGACTACCCAAAAGTGAATCCATGTATGTATGCGATATTTCTGAAGAAAAATTGCATACAAATCTATAATTATTGATTCATACCTTTGCTGCACAATAGAACTTCAGTAAAACCCAAATATGGACATACGTAGTAACAAACGCACGTCATATCATCATGATCACATATCAAACCATAAGAAAATTATGTATTCATTTCAGATCTATAGATCCGATCCATCATCATACTCCTTAGTGCACACCTATTTCAGATCAAACCAAACATTAATAACTCAATACTTGCACTCAAAACACTTTGATCTCCAGCTCCTTATATAGCTTATGCATTAACCAATACCTTGGGTCGAACCCTGAGTAATGTCGATGGCATTATTTTATAAGATCAAATATTTGTCTTCGCACACATTTCTATCGACCAATACCATGGTAAAGACCCCTAGTATTTAAAATACCATGGTGTTGAAATTGTACATGACTTTTCTTCACCATACCCAGATATGTACGTGGATTTTCTTCAACCAACCTGTCATTCATCAGCATTTTTGCTATTTTTTAGATTACTAAATACTTATCCTAGATTTATAAAAGCAAAATTCATGAATATTGTAAGTTTTAGAAATCTCATTTCCTTCATTATCCTTAGGATAAATTTTTCAATTTTTCAATATCCTATCATATCATGGTCAACTTACCACTCCCAGAAGACCCATCATGGGCTCATGCCCCTCATTTTCAATATGTTTGGTCACCTTTGACCTTAGCACTTTGTTTTTGACTTGCCTAACCCCTCCATTGGCCACCTAGGATCACCAACCAACATACTCATTCTTGTGTTTCCTGGATACATCAAGCATTGATGGTCTCAAAACTATCTCTGTAGGCTCTTTAGATAAATCAAGTACATTGGATTTTAGATCTTCAATACATCAAATTATCAAAAACTTTATTTTTCATACTTGAAGACCTCAAAGCCAAGCTTTCATTCAAAGACAAGCCCAAAGATCCTCCCACTAGGTAATTTACAGTTTCATAAGTTGTAGGATTGTTTTGATGTTCTAAATAAATTTTTTTCATGTGCCAAGAAGGTGAATCAAAGAGATCAGGTCAACACATGACTGTCCCAGGACAGATTGGAAAAATATTCAAGAAAATCCTCCTTGGTCAAAGCACAAATTCTACAAAGGACAACTACCCATTTTCACATTTCTGCAGGAATGTAAAGATGGCTATCAAAAGAAAATGAGGTAACGTAAGAGGCCAACTCCTCAATAAAGTACATCCACAACAAAGAGAAGGAAGCGTACCTATGTTCAAAGAGAATCAAATTTTTAGGGACTGATTGGCTAAATAGTGTTTCCAAGCAAGAAGTCACTGAAAAATACCACAAGGACAGAGGCACATCAACACAACGAAGCATAAATTGAAGATTTTTAGAAATTTTAAATAAATAAGGGAAAAGGGTGAGGTGAATTGAACAAAAATGAATGAAGTTGAAAGGGCTATAGAGAACTTAGAAGACAACACTAATTATTTTTCTCTAACACCCCTAAAACATAAATTTTTTAGAAGATAGACAAAGTAGGTGAAATGAAGATGATGGGCCTCCATCATGACAGCAGAAGGTTTTCAAAATCTGTTGCTGGTGACTCCTAGGACTTGGAAAGGAAATAGTTCTTCACTACATCAAAGGGAAAGAATGGAAAGAGTATCAGTGTGAAGGAGATCAAGCCTCCATTTTCAGTGATAGCCCTCAAAATGGTCAAAGGAAGGAAAGCATAAGGTTAAGTTTCAAGACAGGAAGTCAAGCTAACCATGAGTTTGTTGTTATATGACTAAAGGTTGTCAAAATCCAAGGAATGACAAAGGAGACCAAAAACAACTGTGTCATGGAACCTGTAACAAATTGGAAATGGCCAAGAAGAGACATAGTAGGCATGATTTATAATCTTTGTCAAAGTGGATTTGTCACAGTCAAAAACAGTAATAAGGTAAGGAAATATGTTTTCAGAACACTTACACTCAGAAATGTCAAAAAGGGATAAAACATGTTTTTCAGTTTCTCAGTGCAGAAAGAGGTTTGACAGTGCCAAGAACCGCTAAGGTTAAAAAGGACCTCTTCATCTCTCCAGCAAGCCATCACCCAAGGAGGAAGAATTACCTTGAAAATTTTTCAAATCACCTGCAAAAAGGTCAAAAAGGATATCAGTCAAATGATAAAGTGACAAAAACTTAGAAAAAATGGGTTTTGGATTTTAATTTATTTCTCTAATGGTATAAAGACATCCTAGCTATCGTTTTCGATCATTGTGCAGTTAGGGATAGAAAAAACCCTCAAGGAGAAAATTTCAGAGTTTAAGTGAAAACTTCTAGGTAAGTTCACTGACACTACGCACAGAACCTGGCACTACGCTCACAGACCCTGGCACTGCGCGAATAAGGTTCTCCACAGTGTCTTTTTGCACTGCGCTGCACATATACCGGGCAGCGCTTTGCGGATAGCCTGGCGCTTCGCCCAGGCAGACCAACAACACAGGGGCATGGCGCTATGCCCACAGGCCGACCTGACACCCATTTTTTTGCCCGGCGCTATGCCCAAGGGCCGGCAAGCCTACACAAGACGTGCATTGCACGCACAGAGCACCCGAATCATTCGACACTAAGCTCAAAGGCACACGACAGGCCTGACGCTGTGATAATGCAGAAAGACCTCCAAATTGCAAAAAAAATCCATGAGTTAAGGGAAGCTCCTCCAAATCGCCTCCAAAGACCTGAAAACAAGATAAAATCTGGTGGGTGGTGTTTCCTCCTTGTCCTCCATGCAATTTTCATGATTTAGTGATTAAAAGAAATGTTTAAAACCTAGTATTTTCAAGCCCTAGGTTTTCCTGACAAACAAACCTCTCTTTTTTAACGATGAGAAATTAGTTGTCATTTGAAGGGGAGTGAACTAGGGTAATCTCAAATCATTTCATGTAAAAGCCCTCATTAAGCTCAAAAGCACTTAGTCATATACCTCACCTCCATATCAATCATTTGCAAGGGCTGCCCACCATTATTTTCATTTTACTCCTCTTGCCTAAGTTTGTCCACAAAAAACCTTAATCACCATGTCGGGAGCAGAAGATAGTAGTAGCAGTGAAAGAGGCCAAGTGCCTATGAGGCCAAACCAAAAAGGAGGGAAGGTAAATATATTTGAACCCCAAAGCACTGCAGTGATCACTTCCTCTCCCATGATCCTCTCATGCGTTCAGAATGTCGAGTGCTTCCAGTTTTGTGAGAGAATAAAACAAGTGCAAAATCACCCAGACCTTACAAGGATTTTCATTCTTAACCTTCACAAGAAACAATCAAGCCTTGTAGGGGTGGATTTTGAACTATCAGCAGATGCCATCTCTAATGCTATAGGTATACCTACTGTTGGTGAAAAATGGTTCAAGAAGGCAAGGTTGGATGTGAAGCATTATGAGCCATTTGTCAAAACTAGGTATAGAGTAGGTTGCAGGGCTATCTTCCCTTTCTCACACTTAAAACAGATGTTTGCACCATTGATGAGGGTTATCATGAAGTACCCTATGAAGGGAGGTACTCTAGACTTTATCCTTGCCATGTTAGACTCCTCATGCATTTCACAAGGGTCAAGATGCCCAACTTGCCCTACTACCTCTATAGGAGTATGGACAAAATATCTTCTATTGTCCGGAGAAGGAATCCTTCCCGACAAATGCAGAGTTTGTTTCACCATTCCTTGATCAAGATGGTGGTTCTACATCAGTTGGAACAGAAGGGCATACCTTGGGAGGTATTCATATCCTATGAAGTCTTCACAATCCCATAGCCTTCTCATCCACCAAACTTGCCCTCATCATCTACACAAGTGTCCTCACCTCAAGAAAACCTCCCTTCCTCCTCTTGATGCATTAGGTGAAGAAGGAAGTGGCAATGAATAATCAATTGAAAATGAGGGAGATAATGATAATGAGTCAAGAAAAAATGAAGAGGGTGAGAGTTACAATAAATCAGTCCAAAGTAAGGCAGAGGCAGATGATGAGGAAGAGGAAAATGATGAGGTAGAGACAAAAAATAATGAAGAGGAAGAAGAAGGGAATGATGATGAAGATGAAAACAGTGAGCATGACAATGATGAAGATGAAAAAAATGAGCATGACAATGATGAACATGAAAAAAGTGAGAAAAATAGTGACAAAATGGAAGAGGATGGTGAAGAATATGAGGAGGTTGAAAACAAGAATGAATTGAGCATTGATGAAGAGGAGGTCAACAATAAAACAGAGGACATAGAGGAAGAGAATGAAGAGAAAAATGATGAAGCAAAAAATGATGATGAAATAGATATAGATAATGAAGATATATAAGAAGATGAAAATGACAAAGATGATGCTAGTGAGGAAAATGCAGAAGCTAAAGGGAGCAGTGACAAAAATGAAGCAAGCCTCAGTGATGAAAAGGATAGTAAAGAGGAAAATATTCATGATAGTCATGAAAACTATCATGACAGTCATGACAACAGTCAACTCCTCAATGATAAAGAGAATGATGATAGTGAAGAAGATAAAGAGGAAAGCAGTCCTAGTCATGATAACAGTGAAAAAGGGGAAGGGGCTGATAGTCCTAATTATGACCACAGTAGTGAAAGGGAAAGAAGCTACAATGAGGGAAAAAATGAAGAGTTTGATGACACCAACAAGACCATAATCACACCTCTTTCACTCACATACCAAAAAGGGCCAAGGCTTGTGTTTTCTTCCTCCAAAAGTCAAGGGACCATGCCATCCACCTCAGCTCATCCACTAGATGAAGGGAAAAAAAAGGTAAAAGAAGAAGAAGAAGATCATGAGGTGGAAAGGGAGTTTGAGATCACTCACGTAGATAATGATGAGGAGAATGAAGAAAGAATCTCGAACTTGCTCATCCCAAACAAAAATGCACTCATTGAAGACCTCCAAGCCAATCTGAATGGGGCCAAAGGTGTGAATGATGCCCTTGACTTGGAAAACAGGCAGCTAGGAGCACGAATTGCTATTTATAAGGCTAGAGCCATTAAGGCCCGGAAAGAATCCCAAAAGGCACAGGTGAAACTAGAAGAGTTCATGGGCACTTATGAAGAGAGTGAGGATGAGGAAGGACAGTCAAGAAGGAGACCTAGAACCATGGGGTTGAAGAAGGCATTGGCCAAACAAAGGGAACAAGAATCAACCCTAGCAGAACAACTCCCTCTAGATGAGATTTTAGCCATGGAGAGAGCACAGGATCGGGAGCCTTGGTTGGAAAGAGCCAACATAAACTTGGAGGCTAAATTGGACAAGGCTAACAAGAAACTTGACCTCCAAAGAAGGATGACTAAGAATTATGCCCGGAGAAACCAAGTTGCAAGGACCAAACTAAAGAAGGCCCAAACTAAGATCTAGGCACGAAAAGAAGCAAAATGCAAAGCTATACTTGGAATTTTTTCAAAAGCTTCTCTACAGGTCTCTCAAACCCCATGAGGGAGACATCCACCAATTTTGAAGAAATTTTGACAAGTTTTTGTTTTTTTGTGAATTTGGAGGCCTATAAGTGCAACACCACTGGCCCTACGCTTTTCCCTCAGGCATCCTCAGAGGGATAAATTTACATTTTTGGATTTCTCACGCCTAACACACTATTCTCACCACATTTCAGAGCATTTGGAGCATTTTTGAGCCCTCAAAAGGTAAAAAAACACCTCATTTTTCACCTTTCTGCCTCATTTTCAGGCCTGGCGCTGCACTTAGAGAAGTTTTAGATATTTGAATTTTTGAACCGGTTAAATGTGATAAATCATAAAACCAAAGATATATCTAGAAAGAAGACTCAGCAGGCTTTCCAATGGGCCATCACATAGCAAAATATGACATCGGGAAAGTTCCCAAAGCTTTGTTGCAACAGTACCTATTTTCTGCCTCTGATGGCACTGCACTTATAGATAGCACTGTGTGTATTTGACCAAAAGCCAACAAAACACACTCATTTATTGCAAAATGATATTTTTATGTTTTTTGAGGCAAATCACTCTAGAATTAGGCACTAGAAGTTATTTTTTCATTTATTTCATGTGATATTTTGTGCCTTGGGCCTTGCATGGTCTCTTGGGCATTTATGACATTTATGAATGATTTTGACATTTTCCAACCCTATCTAGGGTTTTTTCCCTCCTTTTATTGATAAATAGAGCATGAGGGATTCATTTTAAATATTGGCATTTGATGACTCTTTGGAGGAATAGATAGTCTTTTGGAGGTTGAAGATAAATTTGGTGATGTGGAGCTTGTGAATGGCTTGTTTTGCTTGTTGATGGAGGAGGCTCGCTTGTAGGATCCCTGAGCTTGGTTAATGGTGAAGTGCTTCTATTTCATGTTATTTTTTTCTCATGTACCATTATGTTTCCATATTTCTAAATTGTAGTAGGACAAAGGATTTAGACTAAGAAATGTTTTCAAAGGAACATTAGCTCTGTTTTTTCTTCACTGCCTCTATGTTTTCCTCTACTGGATGTTTCTAGAGAATTCTTAACTACTCTCTAGACCCACCAAGATTTTTTAGCTCAGGAATGGTTTAATACAGTATATATCTTAGATGTTTTATGGTAATCCCTGCTTGTTTGATATCACTAAAACATTGTTTTGAGGTCTCTCTTTGAAGTACCATTGTTTTGGTTTGCCAAAGAGGCTATGTTTCGATCATACCTTTGGTCCTTGCTTGAATAATTGTTTTGGAGATATTCATAGCTATAATAAATGATGTTTAGGCGTTCCCTCTTCTTTGATTAAATTTATATGTGTATCTTGAATGTTTTCTAACCTTGAAGGTGAAATCACTAGAAGTTAAATGAGTTTCTTGCCTTCTATATTTCATTGGAATGTTTGTCTTGAATGCTTATTTTCTTAAGTTGAATAAAAGAGTTACTTGTTTGCCCTGTCTATTTATTGCTTCTTTATGCTTATGTATTTAATTCCCTTCTTGTTAAAAAGGTACATGGTAAAGGGTTCTTGATTTCCCTTTTCCCTAACTTTGTTCCCAAATTTGATTTCCATCTCATTTCCCATAAACCTTGAAAATCCATTGACCAATGCTAGATTTGCCCTGTGATGCTCCCCGATCCATTGTCAAAATTTCCATGACTTTTATAGACTCCATAGTCCAATGAATTGAAGATTTCCTCATTCCATCTATTCCGCTTGACCATCTTACACAACCAAAAAAATCAAAAAAACCCTACACTTAACAACTAGCCTAAAATAAAACCCTAGAAAGAAAACAAGTTCACATTCTTTGCATACAATAGAGAGAGCCCTCTCTAAGTTCAGGAAGGCTAGGTCCTAGGACTCCAAAGACTGGTCTGATGTTACCCTGTGCATTTGATCTCACCAATTTAACAAATCATGGGAACCTAACATAATGGCGATCACAGTGAGACCTTCTGAGTACATAGTTTCCTGAATACCTCTTAGGACTCATATGATCCTCAGTTAAGCTTAGAAAATCAACTGATAGCCAAGAGTGGAATCTAATTGTTTCGCCATCCTAGAAAAATGATGACTCAACTAGAAACCTTACTGATGTATAAAGAAACATAGAAAATACCAAAAAAATGATCTTATATTGGTGTTTTGTAAATTGTTGGTGGTTGACCACAAACACATCTCTTCAAAACAGTCAAAAACATCCACTTGGTGTCTCCACTAGCCCCATTAGGCCTATTAACTCTACTAGTTCTCATTAGAATCCCTGGGATTGTGTCAAATCAACCTCGAGAAGTCTAGAAGCCTAATTATACACTGTGTGAGTTTAGCAAACACTGAGGGAGGTTAGCCTTCCAAAAAAAAGTTATAAAATTTCAACCTCTCTACATTTTGAATTTGAAATATGGCTTCACAGAGGATCCATACCAGATCTCAACCGGACCCAAATCCTCATACTATAGTTGATGACCTAGAAAATATTTTGTGGAAAACTTTAAAAACTGAAGATTCAACTATTGTCTCGACCATTCATAGAGCAAGTTCTACCCCTAAACACCTTACAGCTTTGCAAGACCCCCAATTTGACTTACACCGTACAAAGAACCTTTTCAGAACCAAGTCACAAAGTGGGATTGACCAGACTGACTTTGAGCCCATAGATTTGTAGCAGAGTTCCAGTAGAGAAGCCTCTCCTTCCACTCCTCCTGAATTTCAGCTTCTCTATCACTTTAGATATTTTCATCCCAAGTTTGCTCAGAATCAGTTTACTGGTCCAAGTACTTCCACCACACCCACCCATACTTCCACTGTTCAAACCACTTCACTTCATCCCCCCCCACCTCTTACAAATCCTCCCCTTGTAAATCCTCCTTGGATTCCACTAGCCCACATCATAGCAGCTTGGTATGCCCCCCTAGTTTTACCACAACCTCTAGTACCTTTTCCAAATGACTACCAATCCAAGATCCCTCATTTCATAGGAGCTGACTCTACCACTGCACAACAACATGTAGACAGAATGAATGATGCTTTTGACTACATGGAAATAGAAGAGGAAACCATGAAAATGAGGATTTTTGCCCAAAGTCTAGGAGGGGAAGCTAAAAAATGGTTTAAAAAATTAAATCCCAACAACATCCATGATCTCCCTTCCCTCTACAAAAATTTCATAAACAAGTGGGAAATCAAGAAAAACGCCCTCCAAATACTTTCAGAATATAACAATCTTAAGAGGAATGTGGGGGAAAGTGTAAAATATTATTGCACTAGGTTTATCAGTGTCTACAATTCCCTCCCACCTCACATGAAACCCCCACAAGGCCTAGCACTAGTAAATTTTCTAGAAGGCTTTGATCCGGACATGACCTACCAATTGAGGGAGAGAGACCCCACAACTTTAGACGAAATGAAAAGAGGGGTTGTGAGTGCAGAGGCCAACTTGATTGAAAAGAGAGCTAGGATGAGGTCGGAAAAAAGAGTCACTTACAAAGATGAAACCATAGCCTCAACCTCCTCATCGGATGCCAAAATAGATAGCCTAGTTAGGACCATGGAGAGAATGATGGAAAGGATAAACATAAATGAAAGAGAACCTCCTAGGGAAAACCAATCCAATCCCAAAAACAAAAATAAGAATCAAAACTTCAGAAGGGACCCTACCCAAATCAGACAGAGAGACAATGAACAAAAAATCAGGCCCCCTTTCCAAGACAATTCTGTAGATGAGGAGGAAAGAGAGACTGAGAGGTTGGAAGAAAATTGCATCAATTTGCTAGACTCTAACAATGAGGGTGATGTTTCTCTGACTACAGAGGAACAAAATCTATTTTCCTCAAACCAAAATGAAACCAATTATGAGGACTTTGAATACTACAAATTGGGATTTGAGAATGCCATAAATGAGGTTCATAGGCAATATGACCTTAGGAGAAAAAAGAAACAATATGCCCCCAAGAAAAACAATCTAGACACTGTTGTTAGTAAAACCCCTGAAAACACTCCTAAAAAGATAACAAGAAACACAAACACTATGGCTAAGAAAACTGATCCAAGCAAGAAAATATCAGCCAACAAATTAGTTACGCAAGCTGCCCTAGTGCATCAACTAGTGTCCCTAAAAAAATTCTATTGTCTAAAGCCCCATATCAGAATCAGAAAATTAAAAGTGTAGAAAATTTCATGGCTGATAAAAATGATGTAAATATGCCCAAAACGCAAATACCTTTCATATTTCAGGGAGATATTGCCAAAATCAAGATAACCATACCTCTCATTGAACTGGTTCCTCAAGAAGTGTATAGGTCCCAAGTTTTGAAGGTATTGAACATAGGAAATTATACCGACACTCTGAATTTAACTGATGACAAGCTTGAGTTGTTGTTTGGACCTGAGGCTGAGGGAAAATACCAAGAAGGAGTTGTCCCTCCTTTATATATCAACTTAAACATACATGAAAAAATATTACACAATGCCATGCTAGACTTTGGTGCCTCACACAAGCTCATGCCTAAAGTTGTGATGGAGAGATTAGGCCTAGAAATAACTAAACCTTACAAAGACTTGTACTCATTTGATTCAAGTAGAGTCAAGTGTTTGGGCCTAATCAAGGATCTTTGTGTCAATCTGGCACAAATACCTGCTAGGAACCTAGTCATGGACATAGTTGTTGCTGACATTCCCTCGAAGTATGGCATTCTTTTGTCTAGATCATGGGGAGCCAAACTTCAAGGAAACCTTCAAATGGACATGTCATATGATGCTATCCCCGTCTTCAATCAAACCAGGAGGTTATAATGGGAGTCCCATATGAAGTATATGGTAAGTAGCCTAGATAGGCCAAACAACACCCCTGTTTATTCCATTCATTCAGACTTAGACTCATTCATCTTATATAATAAAAATTACATTGGTGAATAAGTGAATGAAAATGACAAAGATATAGGCCCACCATAACAGTCAAATCTATCCTCAAATGAAGAACATGCCATCCAAAACTCTAGCAGCCTTGAACAACAACATAGTGGCGAACATGAACTAGAAACACTTTGGAATATGAGCTTTGATGGCTCTTGTGGAAAAGAAGGTTCAGGAGCTAGTGTCTAGATACATAACACAAATGAAGGCCACTCATACAAACTAGATATTCAATGCACTAATAACATTATAGAATATGAGGCTCTCCTCCTTGACTTGCATTTGCTCAAAATTTTAGGAGCTAAGAAAATCTCTGCCCAAGGAGATTCAGAGCTAATCATTAAAAAAATAAAAGGTGAGTATTCAACAAAGAATGCAAGATTGAGAGAGTGCATAAATGCTACCCTAGATCTCCTCAAAACCTTTAAGAAATATCAGGTCACTTTCATCCCTAGAGCCCAAAACTACCTTGCCACTGAGCTTGCCTTTGCTGCCAGCAATTGCCAAATACCCCATGCAACTGAACAATACACTATCAAAGTCAAAAATTGGCCTACAGTGCCTGACAACATAAACCATTGGAAAGTGTTTGAGGGTGATGAACAAATTGATGACTTTCTGCAGTCTAGGAATTTGCAAGAACAAGACCAAGCCTAGAGCATGATGAAGGTGTTTTTGCTAATGAACAAGCCCATAAAACAGAGTTGTCCTCTACTCCTAATATAAATCTGCATGCACCTCCTTGTGAGGCATAATTGTTTGAGGATATAGACCAAAGGGACCTTGAGGTTTTACAATGTAAAGATGATACATTGCCAAGGGGACTTGCACCATTAGAAGAGTTGTTCAACTTTAATGATGTGGCTAAAAAAAAGAAGATATAATCCAATGAGAATGATGTAGAGGAGTATAACATAGGCAGCCTAAAGGAACCCAAAATGATCAAACTCTCCAAAAATATTCCTCCTCACATAAAGCAGAATTATATTGATATTTTTCAAGAGTTTAAATATGTGTTTGCATGGGGGTATGAGCATTTTAAATCATATGACATGAGCATTATTCAACATAAAATTCCTCTTAAGGAAAATCAAAAACCTTTCAAACAAAAATTGAGGAGAATAAACCCTGCCTTACTACCTTTAGTTGAGAAAGAGATTTGATAGAAAAATTGGGGTGCAGGCATTAAGGAGAGTTGTTCTATCTTCTCTCTCTGTATTTTCTTTCACCAAGGGAGTCTCTTCAACTTCTCTTTCTCCTATTTCATTAATCAAATTCGTGGAATTTGATAAATGAAATAAATGGTAACTTTCAAATTCCTTTAGACAATATCCGCTCCTTTGATAATGAACCAAACTCAAATTCCTTTGGAAGTATAATACTTTGGTTTATGAATAGAAGTTAAGCTTTCCATCATAACATAAGTACTTATGAATAAATTTCTCGACCCCTTTAAAACAACATCAAACCTCAGGCTTATAACATTAATCTCATTTAACTCTAGGAACACGAAATTTTGTTATACATTGCGTTCCCATGGGCCCCACGCATCTAATATTCATTTTTGTGGATTAAATAAATATTTAAGAATACCAAACCCGCTGGGCCATACCTCAGACTAACCTCCATGTAGCTTTGCGCACGATTACCCTTGGATCTGTTACTTAGCAGATTGGACGGACCTAATAGAAATCGTGTTTTTTCAAGGGCGCAACGTTAATGCATAAAAATTACGTGATATGGGTGGTATTCGTGAGGTGACGTGTCCAAAATATATTGGATCGTGTTGATAAAGGTGAATATTTCCTTGATCCAAAACACCGCGTGATACTGCTTGTATTATCCTCCAAAACCGCCTTCTGGAAAACCCGGTATTTGAACTGTGTTAACCCAGAAATTCCATCGCATTTTAGTTCATTTATTTGACTTATCTTCTCCGCTTGACACTGTAATCAACCTCATCTGTCCAGTTCAACCAAACAATAGAACAAAAATACTCTATCTCAATTGAGATCGCTCCAACAGACAAAGGTTTGACATATGATCTCGCTCTTCCTATAGAGTCCATTGATCGACCTTCTACAAAATTTCTATGCAGAATAAACACATTCAATTCATTTTCCGAGAGTATGAGTTCAAAGACAGACAGAGAGAAACAAGGAGACTTCACACAGCATTGATTCCCTTTCAGGTTATACATAGAATTTCTCAAATCGAAGGAATGAGTCCTTCGGGAAAATTGTCAATAACACACACAGATAGCCAATGTCTCTTAAATTTATTCATCAGAGAGGAATTCTTCTCAATTCAATATTTCACTGTAAAATCCCCCCCTTCCTCTGTATCAGGGGTTACATTTTATAATCCTTTATATGACTATTTGGCTCCTTCTTGAGGACCGGTTTATTCTTAACACAAAAAGCCTAATTACATAATAATACTGTAATTTTATCAACAGAAACCAAATAGCCTGACACGAATCAACTATTCGACTTCTTCACTTATTATACTAATCCTATCTACCCTACGTGTAACTGGAAACTAATTTATTGACACCTTTGCTGGTACATTTCCTTGAACAATTTTGAACTCTTATAGCCACAACATGTGAAAAATTATATCACATTATTGGCTAGTGTCCAATGCCCCTGCATCAGAATCCTGAGGGAAATTTTCTTCATGGGCTCCTGTCCATGAGCTCTTTCACAAAACTGCCCAGCTTCTGCAACACAACTTCTTTCATCCAAGTAGCATCGTCATCTGGCTGGTCCTTCCACTTGATCAAATACTGGAAATATTCTTATCCTCTAGTCCTTTTGAACACCTTCTTGTCCAATATATTCTCTGGCTATAATGGTTGTGCTGTAGGTAATTGTTTTACCCACTCAATCTACTCTCTATCTGCTGGTATTTCATCTGTTCCATCATCTTCATACTTGTATAAATATGCAATATTAAATATTGCAGATATCCCAACATCAGGAGGTAATTCAATTTCATATGCATTGGCAGAAAATTACCTCAATATCTTGCATCACTAGAAAATTTGGCCCAATTTCTGACGGCCACTTAGTCGCTATTCCGACACATAGTTGTCGCAAGAGCAACAGTTTGAGGCCGGACAAAACATGGTTAGCCATTACGTTTCAATTCTGACTCTTTTCCTAAGTGTTGAAATACCGACACTTTTTCTGACATTTTGCACAGTGTCGCTCTTCCGACGTTTTATAAGCATCGGTCTTCCGACGATCACCAACTATCGGTCTTCCGACACATTTCATTTTTCAAAAAACGTCGCAATTCCGACGTTATGGCTTCCAATGTTTAATTCCGACGTTTTACAAACCGTCATAATTTCGATGAAATATCATATGATGTTTAGAACGTCGTTTGTCCGACACTTATGTAACATCGCTTTACCGACGAAAAAGTTAAAAATATTTAAGAAAAAACGTCTCTCTTCTGAGGATCGAGGCATCTGTCTTCCGACGAAAAAGTAAAAATATTAAAAAAGATAATGTCACTCTTCCGATGATAGAGGTGTCGGTCTTCCGACGAGAATATCAAAATATTAAAAAACATAGCGTCACTTTTCCGACGCTTATGAACTATCGAAATACCAACGAACAGTTAAAAATATGTAAAAAAAAATGAAGAGATTCACGCACAGCAAGCTCGATCTCATGCCGTGGATTTGGTTGGCAGGTCAGGGATTACATTTTCAAATTTTGTGGGAAATAATTCCCATCTCTCCACTCTAAAGTTCGACTCTTCCACAATAGCTACACGTGCCCAGCTAGCAGATATACGTGAAGGCATGTACACTTGTTTTTGAGGGGATTTATCATAGCAATCTAGTGCAGATTTGGAGGGAGCTTGCCTCCATTCACCCCATTCGAACCACACTTGGCATCCATAGGAAATATGCACATGGTGAGAGGGTAATACACTAAGCAGCAGAGAAATAAATTTAGACATTCATAAAAACCTACAACAAGTTGACATCGATTTGGATTGGAGATTTCTCTCATACACTTGACATTCGTTGAAGCATGAGGATCATCATTTCTTTGCCACTTGTGGTTTCAGTTTTCAGTGGGATTCATTCCCAAATTTGTATCAATAAATTAGCTCCCATTTCGGCATGGTTGGAAGCTCTATGCTTGATGTTACTATGGTTGGCTATAGAATGGGTTCTCCAGTTTTTGTAGGACAGCATGTAAATGGGCCTCCCTAACACCCCAAATATCTAAAGATGATAAAAAAGCATCAAATGCCTGCATTTTCCAAACAGTAAAAATATATTATACTAAACTTCAAAAACAAACATATAATCTTCCACACTTGTTCACATTTATACAGTTATTAAATTGTTTGTTACTGAAAGATCCATCTATGAATCCTGTGAATAAATGTAAGGAGGAAGAAAAACATTCCAAAGGAGAATTTCATAATAAAGTGGATATAATCAAGATTCATTACTATAAAGAGGCAAGAAAATTTGGATAACTGTAAATAATCAAAGTGATCCTGATGTTATTAGTCCTTGGATAAGAAGAATTTCTTGGAAGTTGTGGGAATTTGATGCTTCAAAAACTTAACAATGCATACTTTCTATAAAAAACAAGAGTACGTAAAATTCTAAATCATTTATGTGAATGTCAGCAAACAAATTACAAGATTTAAAGTGAAAGGTATTCCTGCATCTTCCCCCTCTCTGGAGTCTTGTTCCTCTGAGATACTGTGAACCTTCCACGTGTTGGCCTTTGAGAGGGCTTCGTACAGGTATGACTACACCCTCTCCCTTCAATATAGATCTTCATAAGACCGACTTCAGGCCCCTTGAGCAAAGAAGAAGCTCTTAAGACCGGCTTCAGGCCATTTGAGCAAAGAAGCTCTTATCTCTCATTCACAAGATATAATTAGACAAGGATCTCCCTGAATCACAATCTACAAAGCTTAAAGCTCAAGAGTGCATGTTGTAGAAAAATAGTATATAGGAACATGTCAAGTCATTATGGATCTCAAGGAAATCATTTGGGACCCCCAACCTCATGGGTGGTCCTTGGGTTCTCTAAATAATAGGCCCACTAGGAGAGGTAGCAAGGGTAAAGGATTTCAATGGATTTTTGAAATGGCATTGAGACATTTTGGTCTTTTCTGGGCATAACATCTGAATTTGATACTCTTAGTCAGTGTTGTAGCAATTGTCCCCCAACGCCAACTGATACTCATAACATTTGAATTTGAATATGAAGAAAAAAAGTAAATCTTAGCAGAAAGTAGTTTGTAGTTGAACATAATATAATCTAGAAAATAAGTAATTTAAACATAAACCCTTTGGAGAAGATAAGGATGTGAACTCTGTGCAAAACCAAGGCAATACGAACATTGCTTTTATTTTAATTAGTCCTTTCCAGACAACCTGCAATAGCACTAAGCACACCTTATAAAAAGCTCTTATTCAAATTCCCAAGAACCATTTTGTAGGTGGTGGTTCCACTCTTTTTAGAAAAGGCATGGATCAAAAGGGCTAGTGCATGATTGTGTATGGCCTTAGCATGCTGAAATTTGATGCAGAAAATTATCCTTGGGGAGATAGGGGTGCTACTTTAAAAGAAAGCCATAAAGGTGATGTTATATTGGTTCAAGCAACAATGTATTTTGTTAGATGCAAGATTAATACAACAACAATGAACATGAGTTGAATTAATACTCACATTGCATTTTTACTTTTTAAATCGTAATGAGAATTTTTATATTAAGTGAAAATCTGCATTTGGAGCGTAGCTGTTACATCAATATACATCAAGAGGTTGCAAAGACTAACTGGCAGACTAAAACAAAAGAGATTTTCCAAGCTGCCAATGTCCCCAAAATGCCAGCCTATTACTCAATCAAAACTAATTTACCTAGATGCAAACACTTTCCAAAATACTCCCAAAATTTTACAAGCTTTAACAAACATACTACTTTGTAGACTGACGGGTAGGATCACCATGAGCTATACCCATATCCTTAATAGGGGTCTGTTCATTAAGTCCAGGGACAACAAACTTGATAAAACTGATAGAGCTGATGGGTGAGGAAGGACTGTATTGACTTTGACCAAAAGAGAATTGCAATTCCTCCAATTGTTGATGCCGATTGGAGAGTTCAACCTTAGATTTTTGGATTAGACTTTGGTGGTAAATAATAACCCCCATGTTTTTTGTGATACTAAAGACCAGCTGATTATGTTTTAATTGAAAAACTTGAATCTCCTCTTGCATTTGGTGCATCTAGTCCAGCAGCTATTGATGAGAAATTCCTGAGCTTGACATGTGGGAAAATTGAAATCCATTACCTAACAAATCCATTTGAAACTTCAAACTTAGATGAAACACCGAAATCTACCAAGTCAAAACTAACATACATAGAAGTAAACACTTTCCAAAATACTCTCAAAATTTTACAAGATTTAACAAACATGCTAATTTGTAGACTAATGGGTAGGTTCATCATAGGCTATACCCATATCCTTAATAGGAGCCTGTGTGTGAAGGTTAGGGACAAAAAACCTATTAAAATTGACAGAGCTGTTGGATGAGGAAGGACTGTATTGAATTTGACCAAAGGAGAATTTAAATTCCTTCAGTTGTTGATGTAGAATAGAGAACTCATCCTCGGATATTTTGTTTAGAATTCGATGGGAAATAAAGTTCATATGTCAAAACACAAAGTCAATGTGTTATTGTATTTATCTCAGTATCACTTATTTCACGTAAGAAATTCCCTTGGGAGGGGATCAAACAACAGGGGATAATTTATTGCTATGTGTACTTCTTTTTTCTAAGTAAGAGTAATTCTATTAGTAAAACATATGATACAAAGAGGCCAGGGCCTCAGTAGTTCAGGCCATCATCAGTGGCAAAAGTCCAACAAAATAGAAAAAATTGAGCTGCCGTCATGGGGAAACTAGCCCATGTAAAGTTTTAAATGTTGCCTTTGTAGAGGAAAGCAGCTACATGATAGCACAAGAAAGTACATCCCAAAACAACCAAAACAAGAGAGCTGGAAAAAAAGACTTGGACAAGACCTGTAAAACTAGAGACCATAATCAGCAGAAGGATATTCTTCAACAATCGGGCACTAGTATTCATCATCATCAGCTAGAAGGGGGCCACTTTGAGTCACTGCAGCATCAACACCACTTCCGCCTTCCTCCTTGCACGTGTCCTTGAGGTGGCTCGAACTACCTTCGCCCACCGTACTAGAATTATGCCATGTGGGTGCTTGAGGAGGCTTCACAATATCAGAGGGACAAGGCTCGTTGCTCGGATGCATAGGCGAGGAAGAGCCAGGAGCCACACTAGGGTTTTGATGAAAAGAAATAGAGATGGTCGCCACAATGAGAGGGAGGTCAGAGCTACATTGGAATTGGAAGTGGGTAGTGGTCAGGTTATGCGAGGAGACAAAGGAAGTGAGGTGGGAAGGAGGAGGTGCCATCTGCTCAGAAGCAATGTGTCGAGGGGAGGAGGTGGAAAGATGACTACTGCCACTGCACTTTTTGGTGTATCGACCCCAAAAATGCTCGAGAGATGACGAAAAGGAGCTAACGTTGATGAATGGTGAGGGCGAGAGGAGAGAGCTCTGGAATGCCTCTTCGACATCGCATATGATTCCTGAGCCGAGGCATATTAACACTCAGTGGATGAAGGACGTTCAGAGCATAGGAGAAAACAAAGTTGGCTTAGGCGAGTAGAGAAGAAGAGGGAGAATTGAGGTCGAAAGAGGCAGAGAATCTCAGTGGACAGAAGAGGCTCTGAGAGTAATGGAAGCCGGGGAGAAATTCAATACAACTGCCCAGGTTGCATCTCTGCACATAAGATGTGCGAGAGCTGGGCTTTACAGCCTCAGGGGAGCAACTAGTTCACAAAGGTGAGAGCAGTGGCGGCATAGAAACAACCAGGAGGAGCTGAAGCGTCACAAGTGAACTAGGCGCAGAGATGAAGTGCCGAGGAGGAGAGCCAGAGTGCGGCACTTTGGAACAATGAGGTCCTCGATGTTCGCAACGGCATAAATGCCATGCAAGGTGATGGCCTGAAGGTTTTAATGCAGAGGGGTGCCATAAGTGAGGTATGTGGGTGGCCATGTGGCCTTCCCACACGCCGTCCCACAGGCCAAGTGCCATATAATCAGACATTAACACCCACATAAACAGAGTGTGGTTTTGAATTTATGCTATAGAAACTTGAATTGAATGATTTGAATGTATTGAATCCAAGAGAGGTTGAAGAGGAACCTGTTAGAGGAATGAACCATTGTCACACTCTAGTTACCAGAGAATTTCAAAGCTCTGTCGAGAGCGTTATCTCTGTCCGTTGGGGGAAATAACATTGTTTGTTATCAATGGAGCGACTATATTAGGAATTAACCCCAGAGTTAACACATAGAAATAAGACAAGAAATATGTTAAACTGTAGTGAGAAACTGAGTTAAGTACTGTGCAAATATTGGGAGTGGGTTTGTGAAACCTGTTAGCACCTGATCTATACCCCAAGCTGAAAAAGGGAAAAACAGGGTAACAAATAAACCACGCTCAGCCTTGTAGCTAGCCCTACAAGGACAGGAGAGGGCTCTCTCCGTGAAAGGATATTCAACAGAGTACAATTATGAGCTGATATTAGGCTAGGTAAAATGAAGGAAAAAGGTTTAATAAATGAAATGGATTTTCAGGGATGTGTGGGACAAAATGGGACAGTTGAAACTGGGGAATTAAATCAGGACACAGGATATTTCATGGGGCAAGGTAGGCAGGAAATTTTAGAAATCAAGGTTAAATAAGGATGGGATGAGAAGACCGGTGAGGAGCTCAAAAGGGCATAGCAAATGGATCCTTTTCAAACAAAAGAAAAACATAGGGTATGAATGATTTCCCAAGGCAAAGCATATAAAATGGATTCTACCTTTCTATCTTGAAAGCATTCAAAAGGAAATATGTATGGATGAAAGGTGAAACATAACAATTTACATATGTGACAAAGGAGAGAAACAAATGCTAAAACTCATACCACATGGATCCCACAAATTAGAGCTGCATCACTTTATTAATTCCCTGTCAAACTGTATAATGGAGCGCAGACCTTTCTTTCACACTATTCCCCTATTGCTGAATTACAGACTGCTTTACAAATGATTTACAATTACATTAAATAGGCTGAAATGTGGGAACATGGATCCAAAAAAAGAGGGAGTTGTTTAACAACTAAAAAACTGAAATCTGAAGATAAAAAGAAAACCAACAATCTGCCTAAAAGAAGGAACAATATTACATTTGATTACTTGGGCAGATTCATAATTTCGCTGTTGAATGATAAATAGGAAATTTGAGGAGAAAATCCATATATTTATGGTGCTGTAGAAATATTTTTTTTTATTTTTTCTTGCGGCCAACTAACTGTTGCTTTCCATTATTCGTTTGAAGAAAACTGACATTTTAATAAAATGCTGTCAAAATAAAATGGAATGAAATTATGCTTTCGGTGAAGGGAAAATTGATTTTTTGAATAGAGGGAACGAAGGGAAAGGAGGTGGGACCCACATTGCAATCGGAATCGAAAGGGGTGGGAGAGGGGATATAACATACAACAGAGCCTTGTTATATGTTGTGCGATGCATTTAAAAAGTAATCGCAATCGGGATCAGATGGGGGAGGCAATACATAATGAAACATGGTAATATGTTATGTGACGGCACCATTGCAATCGGCGATTGAAACCAAAACTTCCGATGCAATTGTTATGTAAGAATAGGGAAAGACAAGACAAAGGGATATTTTCATAACAAAAAATAGTTCAGAACTTTTTGCAAAAGGGAAAATGATTTTATATGAAGGAGCGGAGAGCCTTTTGGTAAAATAAAATACGATTTGATTTTACAAAGGGGAATGGGATTTTTTTCTAATTATGAAAGGGTGGATAATTATGTGGTGGGAACGGGGTCAATCGATGTCAGGAGATCGGAGCGGGCGCATAAAAAAAATTCGTCAATGCGATTGGGAGGAGGGAAAACCTTTGTATAAATGAAATAAAACCAAAATTCGATTTAAACCAAGGGAAAGGCCTTTTATTATAGACGGGAAGAAGTTTATGTGGTGGGCCTGAAGACCAATCAGCATCGGGGATCAGAGGGGAGCGTGATAGAGTGATATGCATGAAATCACCGATGTGATTCGGGTGTGATGGCTTGTAAGCCGTCGGATGGGATTGGGCGATCGACAGATGTGGAATAATCAGAGGATGTTTAGTCGGGGTGTTGCAATTCGGGAGGGGCTTTAGTGAAGCACCGATAGGGATGTTCCGATTGGCTTGGAGCCGTTAGATCACGGATCAAATCAACGGTCGGGATATACATCGGGGGTTAAATATCGGGAGTCACTCAACACAATCACATCCGAGGTTTGGGAAATGGGCCAATCGGGGCACGCAATCAAAATGTTGCGATTGCAATGGAAAGGGACTTAAGGTGGCGGGGTCTATAATATCAAACTTTGTTATAAAGTTTTGTTATAAATTTTTCACAGTATGGTGGGGAAGTGGTTTGGAATGGTGGGGGGTATTTATAACATGAAACTTTGATTTTATTATAAAGTTTCACAGTGTGGAGGGGAAGTGGTTTGGGAAATCGCATATGTATTTTAAGTGATTTTATAATGTCATTTTATAATCGGAGGGGGGGGAAAGAAATTTTATAAAGAAAACATTAAACTTTAATAAAATAAAGTTTAGGGAAAGGTGGGAAAATGGATTTTTTAAGGATATAGGGGACTTTTTACTTCACTTAAGCATAAATTTCAATCTAGGAATCAGTTTTGAGAGTGTAGTATACCGTTGGAAAGCTCTTTCCAGGCTCTTGCTGCTAGATCTACTTAGAACATGATTTGATGCTAAAAATACTGTAGAAAAATTCTTTGAAGGCAATATGATGACCTTGTGGAGATAACAGCTTTTGAATTGTGACTTATTACATATGCTGGCATAAAATTACATAATAAATGATAATAAAGGCAAGGTATCATGTTTTCACCTCAAAACATGGTTTTGAGGTGAAAATTACATCAAGCTGAATAAAATATCTCTTTGATCTTCCAGGTTCTATTGAATTTGAATTTATTGACTTCCTCATGACCTTGCTGATATTTATTGACACTTGACTCATTAATTTGACCATGGTGAGACCCTAGAAACTAATGAGACCCATCCTATGACCTACCGACATGATTCAAAAAGTGAAAGTAGCTCATGACATAAAGACCATGGAGAGGAGAATCAACAAGTTTCACATGAGGGAAAACTGATTGAGAAAATCACTACCATTAATGAATCCATGACCTCGCAGAATGGTGAAATTTTTTGGTATGGGACTCCTAATATGCAAATGCAAAAGAGAAATTTTGATCACTGATGGCAGTATGATTGAACTGACACTAACATTGGCTCCAATGGGGATGGTAGCTCCTTAGAGGTTCCAAGAACACCGTAGACCAAGTATTCTTATCCATTGGGCATGGAGTCAAAAACACTAAAAACTGACACAATCCAGACTGAATTTGACTCAACAAACTAATTCAAAAGTGACTCAAAGCTAACCTAGAGAAAACCTTAACATTTGAAGCTTTAATGGCAGTACATGACCAATACTTGAGGGTTTCAAATCCTGATGATAACCACCTGTGTTTTTTGAAAACCAAAGCACCACCAGGCTATATCAAAATGCCAATGTAACCAATCAATTAGATGCCTCCATGATTGATTCTCCTAATCAGATCCTATGAACATCAGTAGATACCTGTAGCTGGGCATCCAAAAACATAGTTGAGCATGATATCCTTCATCACCGAATACTGCAATAATCACCTTCACTGCTGACTACAATAGATTTGCCACTGGATCCTGAAAAACGTGAATATTTACCTCCTGCTGAAGAAACAAGGTGTCCTTTTGTCCTGATTCTGATCTTTCTTCACAATGCACCTCAGTAAGAATGTGTTCCTGGTTTTCAAAGAATTTTGAACAAGTAGGTGAGCAGATTTCCTCTTGAAAAAAAAATTCAAAACATGAAACATAGGAAGAAGAATTTGAATGGTATTTCAGAGTGCTCTGGTCTTCTGTAGTCTAAATATATTTTTGGTAATCTTCATATGATATGATAACCAGATTGTCATGTTTCTTATCACATTCATCACTCATAGGAGAAGACAGTTCAGATGGTTCTTGAAATCCCAAACTGACATTCCTATCATCTACCAAAGATTCATCCAAAGAAAATATTTCACTTACTTGAACAAAGATCTCATCTTTCTTTTCATAGAGTGAATGGATTACTTCCTCATGAAGACTCTTTTCTGATGGAATGAGAACACTTAGGTCTATAGCTCTGTCTTCTTCATTTGAGGTGACCTCAACAATATAACTCTCCTTCATGAGATCTGGAACAACATGTTCTTCCTCATCACATTTTAACTCTCCTTCATGAGATCTTGCTAGATCAAGCTTCATCTTCCAAAGTAGCCATGAACATCTTCATTAAGCAATATTTAGGAAAATCAATCTTTAAATTATGCACATGGATGTGAAATTTCACTAGATGAAGAGCAACATCATTACCTTTCACATTTCTGAACATAGGCAAATTCCTTTGCCAATCTATTTTAGGCATCTTATTTGGAAAGCCTGGAATGTGATAGCGATTCATGGGAGCATATCTTCTTGCAACATTTGTAATATTCAAACAAAGATCTTAAAGCTACTGATCTTCTTGCAGCAGTGGAGTCACCATGAAGTGTTTATTACTAGATTTTACAATGAATGGAGTTGCCAGGTGAATGATTCAACCTTCATATGTATCTGACTATTGTTCACCATCAACAATCAGATCTAAACTTTGTCATTATTTATAGGGGAAGATATTACTGGGGTGATATGTATTTATGTTCTGATATCAGAAATATATATTATGACTGTGGATCTTTGGAATAAATGCTTGTCATTATATTCCCTTCCAAAGCGCTTTAACAATGTTTCGCTTTGCAATGATATTCAAACTTCTTCAAGAAAATCTTTCAAAGGTTCATAAGAAAACCTTATCACTCCGGTAATAATATCGAAATATTATAACAATGGCGCGATTCGTTTAACCTTCGAACTTATAACATAAACCCATTTATTCTACCAAACGCGGCACACATTTCTTTGAACAGGGGTCCACGCATCCATATTTCAAATTTTTATGAATAAACATATAATAATGGAAAACCGCCAGATCATACCTTGAATTATAACTCGTGCACTTTACTGCGCGATATGGGCGGTATTGGGGGATGACGTGCCCTTATATTACTGGATCGAGTTTTTTTTGAAGTGATTTTTCTCTAGGCCAAAAGCGGCGTGACAAAGGTAGTTTTGGTTTCTAAAACCCACTTGTGGTAAGTAAACTGTGCTTTAACTCGGGTTTGGTGCTTAACTGTTGACATTAACTTCAACGGCTGGGTCCCACTTAATATTACTCCCCCGGTAACAGAACAAATCCTTTTTTAATTCGAAAACAGAGATTTGTAAAGAACCATCACGTTTTATATAACAAAGGTTTTTAACCTTGATCAGAGGTTAGACTTTTCTTATTCACAAAGGGCCCGACTATGACCTTATTTGAATATAGAATAAACACGGTCAATAAGCACAAAGAGTGCAAGCTCGAAGACAGTCAGATCTAAGCGTCCCCAATATGGTCGCCAGAGATGTTAGCACCTGATCTGTACCCCAGGCTGAAAAAGGGCAAAACAGGGTAACAACTAAACCACGCTTAGCCTTGTAGCTAGCCCTACAGGGATAGGAGAGGGCTCTCTCCGTGAAAGGATATTCAAAAAAGTACATTTATGAGCTGATATTAGGCTAGGTAAAATGATGGAAAAAGGTTTAATAAATGAAATGGATTTTCAGGGATGTGTGGGACAGATTGGGACAATTGAAACTGGGGAATTTAATGGTGGGGTTTGTAATATAAAACTTTTTTATAAAGTTTTGTTATAATTTTTTCAAAGTATGGTGGGGAAGTGGTTTGGAACGGTGGGGGTATTTATAACATGAAACTTTGATTTTATTATAAAGTTTCACGGTATGGAGGGGAAGTGGTTTGGGAAATTGCATATGTATTTTAAGTGATTTTATAATGCGATTTTATAATCGGAGGGGGGGGAAAGGGATTTTATAAATAAAACATTAAACTTTAATAAAATAAATTTTAGGGGAAGGTGGGAAAAGGGATTTTTTAGGGGTATAGGGGACTTTTTACTTCACTTAGGCATAAATTTCAATCCAGGAGTCAGTTTTGAGGGTGTAGTATACCGTTGGAAAGCTCTTTCTAGGCTCTTGCTGCTGGATCTACTTAGAACATGATTTGATGCTGAACATACTATGGAAAAATTCTATGAAGTTAGGATGATGACTTTGTGGAGATATCAACTTTTGAATTGTGACTTATTACATATGCTGGCATAAAATTACATAATAAATGATAATAAAGGTAAGGTATCATGTTTTCACCTCAAAATATGGTTTTGAGGTGAAAATTACATCAAGCTGAATAAAATCTCTCTTTGATCTTCCAGGTGCTGTTGATTTTGAATTTATTGACTTCCTCATGACCTTGCTGATATTTATTGACACTTGACTCATTAATTTGACCATGGTGAGACCCTAGAAACTAATGAGACCCATCCTATGACCTACTGACATGATTCACAAAGTGAAAGTAGCTATTGACATAAATACCATGGAGAGGAGAATCAACAAGTTTCACATGAGGGAAAAATGATTGAGAAAATCACTACCATCAATGGATCCATGACCTAGCGGAATGGTGAAATTTATTGGTATGGGACTCCTAATATGAAAATGGAAAAGAGCAATTTTGATCACTGATGGCAGTATGACTAGACTGACACTAACGAAACTGATAACACCTTTGTTGCACTGCTTTTTGCCCAGGACAAAACCACTTCAAAAAAATCCGATCCAACACATTTGCGCCACGTCACAGGTTAATTACCACCCTCATCGCGTTTTTTTGGAACGATAATCTTTAGCCGGGGAAAAAACACGATATCAACTTCGTTCGTCTGATCAGGAGGCTGGTAGATCAAACGATGGTCTCACAATAAGTTGCGCGGGAGATAAGTTAAGGTATGGCCGGTTGTTTTATGTTGAAAGCCATTCATTTACCTGTTGAGGTGTGGGGCCCATGGGCTAAATATATATTAAAATTTTTGTGTTGATAGCAAAATCAGGATAATAATACAAGCCTGAATATTGGTGCATTGTACTAAGGTTTTATTATAAGCTGAGGTGGGAGTTTGTGAAAAAGGGTCGAACCATTAAATAACGTTAAGTGCTAAGGTAAGAAATTAATGACCTTTAATGTATTGAGGTTATTATTATAAGTCTATGGTCGGGATTTTCAACAAATCAAATAAAAGGTGTGGACCTGTGGTTTGAGGCAAAAAGTTGATGTATTTCACTGTATCTTGGTTAACCTTAGAGTGTTATTTAAAAAGGGCTAAATTCGGATTATTTACCTTTTGATACAATGTACAAAGGAAGGTTGCAATTATAAGTAAAAGCGCTTTGTAAAGAGACCAGGGTTTGTAATAAACAGAGATATAGTCTCGGCGCGCTCGGGCATTTTATTTAAATTATCAAAGGTCTTATTGTCCAGGGGTTATGTACATACTATCTTTGGTATTTGTCTATATGCAACTGTCAAAGGCATTTCATTAATCAAATTTAATAAATTTGATGAATGAAATTGAAAGAAAAAAAAGTTGAGTAGGACCAAGGTGGATGAAATTTACAGCACAAGAAAGTGGGACTCTGGGTAAACAAACTTGAGAAGTGTACAGATCTATCATTCTTCCAGTAAAAAAAACATGAGAAAGTGTGTAGATCTATCACTCTTCATTATCTACTAATTCAATGAGGAAAATATACACCAGACAGATGTATCATGCTTAGAATAAAAAAAATTGAAATATTCATTTTAAATAGAAGACAAAGTTTGAAATGATTGAAACACTTACACGAGGAGATAGCTCCAAGAAAACTTCAATCCGTGATGTTCCTCGTCTGCTACAAATGACTAGGGAACATTAATTTTTTCTCCGGAATATTTCTACCAAGATATTTTTCATGGTCAGGTATTTTTATTGGCTTTTGTTATTGAAATTTGGAAACCCCATGTGCTATACCCTGTTTTTTTTAATGAAAAAATAAACAATATATTGAGAAATTCATACATTCACTTACGAGTAACCTGTAATTTTCTTCTAACAAGCCTTCCAAGCACTTTAATTAATGGATAACGACAATCCATCACAAGGTTTGATAGACCTATCTACCAAATCTATACGAACAGAGGATGTTTGAACATCGATTTCTCTTCGATTCTGAACATCCACTTCTCTTCGATTTGATTCTGAGAGTTTCGAACAGAGGCTGTTTTCCATGCTTAGAGTTCATGAGAAAAAGTTTGAACATACAGCTTCTTATCTAAACAACTGTAAATGTCACTTGCATTATCATATTTGCAGACATAAAAATACAGGATGCCCAAGTTCAAAGCTTGTTGCCCCACTGCTGCTTTAAGTTTGATGCAGAAAAAGATCAAAGAAATCTCCACTAATAAAAGAATAGTTGACTCCCATGCTATCACGGAAACTTTGTTTGGCCCCAAGTTCAAAGTCCGTGACCCCCACTGGAGCTTTGAATTGAATGGAGAAAAACAAAAAGCAAAGAAGCTAGCTGAGCATGAAAAAAATTGAATAGGGAAGAATGGAATCATAGGGCAGAATGGGAAAGAAGGCATAAAGGTCGAACAAACTGAGCGGGAAAAAAAATTAAATAGGTCGATTATGAAAATTTGAATAGGTCGAACAAGTTGAGTGGGAAAAAATTGAAACTATGACATGAAATCATATGACAATTTCCCACTCAAACATTAGTGAATAATTTATTTTATTTAAATTATTTTATATATTTATTGTAAATTGTTGTAATATTTTACAAAATAAACTTATTTTATTTTATTTAAAAAAAATTTATCAATATTTTTGGATGTAAAAATCATTACTTATAATATTCATTGTAATTATTATTTATAAGTAATAAAAATATTAATAAATATAATATTTTTAGGTAGAATAATTACTTTCATCATACTTTATAGGTTTGTTCAAAATTAATTTCATTATTACCATAATTATTCAACTTCATTAGTTGATTGCCAATATTTTCTTCATTACATGAATCATCCTTAAATAGACCTTATAGTAATTTTCATAATGTTCGTGTATGGAGATAATTCTATGATTCCACAACCATTTTCCCTAGAGTTGTTCATTCAAGGGATACCCTTAGAGTACCAAGTTATGAATATTCCAACATCTTCCATATGTTCTAAAATAAGCGGCCTCTTCTTATTGATTTATTACACTTGTTGTGACACCTCCACTCAACCACCTGAAGTATTTAGCTAGCACTTTTTTTGTGTTCATCTCATTATTCCAAGCTGGTCATAATCACATGAGTTACCATCAATTATCATCATTAGAAATTTTGCAAGTTTTTCCTAAAATTTACTAATTAGTCTACAAACACATGGTAATAATGGCATTACCCACAAATACATGATACCCTCATAACCTAGTATTGTGTGCTACGAAGGCTTTCCAAAGAAGCTGGTTGGCATCACTATGACACTATTATAGAATTAGAAGGGAAGAGAAAGTCAAAGGCTCAAGTATCATATGAGAGAAGGAAGAAATTGGAAAATTTGAGATCAAAAGAAGTGGAGTTAGCCAAAAAGAAGTTTTCCCCAGAGATGGATAAGATAAAACTTGACAACAAATTGGTCAATTTCCTTGACCCTTTATTGGTTATTCAAAGGGAGTATGAATACACCACCATTAATATCAAGGTAACTGGCCCCTAGCATATCAAGGGCTACAAGTTGTAGTTTTCATCTGAACATCAACATACCACAACCATGCTTACAACCAGAAGTCTTCTTACATTCATGATCTGATTATATAGTGAATTAGACAGAAGCAAGAAAACAATTACTTCTTCAAAGCTAATTCGAATTTGGAGGACTTAGCCAGGGATTGGGGGTTAGGGGTTAGGGATTTATAGGTTTAGGGTTTAGGGGGTTAAATGGGTTAGGGGTTAAGGGGTTATAGGTTTAGGGTTTAGGGGGTTAAATGGGTTAGGGGTTAAGGGGTTATAGGTTTAAGGTTTAGGGGGTTAAATGGGCTAGGGGTTTAGAGGTTTATGGTTTAGGGGGTTAAATGGGTTAGGGGTTAAGGGGTTATAGGTTTAGGGTTTAGGGGGTTAAATGGGTTAGGGGTTTAGGGGGTTAGGGGATTTAGAAGTTAAGGATTTTAGGGGCTAGAAGTTAGGGGCTAATGGGGTTAGTTTTTAGGGGGTTAGATGGGTTAGGGGTCAAGAATTAGGGTTTAAGGGGTTAGGGTTAAGGGTTTAATGGTTTAGGGTTTAAGGGGTTAGGGGTTAAGGGTTTATAGGTTTAGGGTTTAGGGGGTTAAGTGGGTTAGGGGTTAAGGGTTTAGAGTTTTATGGTTTAGGGGTTAAATGGGTTAGGAGTTTACTAGAGGTTTAGGGGGTTAAATGTGTTAGGGGTTGGGAATTAGTGTTTAAGGGGTTAGGGGTTAAGATGACACGGTTGTTACAAGGTGGGACATGGTGCGCCCAGCCACCCGAAGGAACAATGATAATGAGGTAAAACCCATAATCCCTGTTTACTCAAAATTTCAATCTCAATCTGTGTGTAAAGTGCCTTCAATTTTTTCATGCCCAAGCAATTCACAATTTGGGCAAACTCACACTGTTCTAATTACTTGAACTGGAAAATTAAATAAACTTTGTCTAAATGTTTTAATATCTCAAATTGGAGATTTGAGATATTAAATTAATACTCTCCCTCTACCTATGTGCATATAGCAATGCATCTTCTCTTTATCATTCAAATCAATGCCCACATTTACACTTTCAACCATTAGCTTGCGGACACTTCTTTCAAATTCACTAACCATAAGTTATAAGGCCATACACATAAATATACAAAGGAAGCTTTTATTTTTTCACCAATGGTCAAATTCCAACTCTCTCTTACCTTTTCTTCAAAGGTTATAAAACCCTTTCATGTATATAATATGCTCCTTTATTGAAACCATACAATCCACCCCCGGCTTATTACATTAAACTCAACTCATCCTTAGGCAAGATTTCTTTATCAAAGGTTTCGTTCTTTACCTTGATTCTCCACCCAAAAATTGTTATTCACATCAAATAACATATATGTACCCTTAGTCCTTTTAATGAAGTGCTTCTATCATATCTCACTTCGAAAGCTCTTATATTTGAAGCCCCTTTTAATTTCGGTCCTTAATTCTTTTAAATAATGCACCCTGACTATGGTGTCTTCACCTTAACCACTTTGACTATGGTTTAGACCCTTTTTATAAAAACTAAACTTCAACTCATAACATTACACTGGCACGATATTTTAATACACATTGCACTCATGGCCCCACACATCAAACTTATCAAATAAATGATTAAATGATGAAAATTGTTGGGCCATACCTTAGTTAACCGTTGAATGGATCCAAAGATCCTTGTTATGTTGCACCCCAAACCTCTATCCGACAGCGATAACGAACTTTTGCAAAATATTTGGTGCCGAGCGTTAACACTCAAAACAAATGTGAAACTTGCGGTTTTACAAATCCGCTCAGGGACACATGTTGGTCTCAGGAGCGTATCACATTTTTTTTTTAAACAACTAACAGCCTTTCAACAACGTGAATACCACGGTTTCGTTCTTCAAAACCACCTTCGCTAATAGTGCTCACGATTCCACCTCCTTCTTCATCACGGTTCCGCCTATTCCATTCAACACCTTATTATGTTCTTCCTTCAACATTTTGTACAGATTTTATCAACCCTTCACACATAATCATATTCTCCACTAATTACTGCATTGTGGCTTGGAAGCATTGATGTCGATTTTGTGAATCGGGTATACCAATCCCAACAAAGATGTTGATTTGTGTGCACCACGCATTCAAATTAACAGAGGATCTATATAATCCAGGTGGATTTGAAAGAAACCAAGTCCTTCTTCAAGCAACGAATCCCTAAGTTCAATTCACCGTCATCGCCTTACAAAGAGGCCTCAATTTCAATGAGACTCACCTCAATTATTCAATTCCTACACATACACCTGGAACATATGGTTTACTCCCAAATTTATGATTCGACCCCACTATTCAATCAACCATTTCTTAGATACATACACAAGTTCCCTATTAACTCTTATCACATAACTATTCATGCATTCCTCATATGATCTTATCACTGAATATATAGACAGACCTTAAAACAATCACAGAGTCTCCCTCATACTTAGTTCACGGAGACTCGAGGCATTCTTAAACAGAACTAAATCAACAAAATGCATGAGAAGTACTAAAACAATTCTTCTATGACATATACTTGAAATTACTTACAGCTTCTGGTCCAGCCAGATATTCGATTCAAATGGCCTCCTACTTCGATTATTCGATTCTACCAAAACTGTCGCAATAGCGACACCTTTGCCTGAACTGTCGTAATAGTGACGATTTCCTCAAATGTTGCAATAGCGACACTTTCCTCTATGCCGTCGCAATTCCGATGCTATTGCCAAAACTGTCACAATTCCGACGGATTCCTCCAAACATCGCAATTGTGACACTTTTTCTAAGTGTCGGTATTGCGACACTTGTCTCTAAACTTCGGTATAGAGACAGTTTTAGGTGGGATTTGAAAAAGTTGAAAAAATTTGGGGAAATTTCTGACATTTGGTCAAAAGTGTCAGAACCAAGTGTCGGAATTTCCGCCAAATGTACTAGTGAGTGCTAAACAGCTGAAGAGAGCAAAGTTATAAACAAAAATATCAAAATATAATTTAGAAGCTAACCCCATATGGCTACCATCCTCTTCCCTATAAACAATGTGAGCCTTCTCACCTTGGGTCCCACTCATTAAAGTTTCCAGCATCACACAATCAATATCCCTCCAAAACTGCATTGTACCTTCATCAATGTCATTCCTCCATAACAAAACTATTTGATTTGGTCAAGGTTTACCTCTTCAACCTGTTCCATCCCTTTTCACACCTAAGGGTCTTCAATCCAACTCTAATATATTTGTCTAAACTGATCCTCATTCATATTGAGTTGTTTTTATTGAGGATCCACTCCTCCCACATTAATGTTGTTGACTTGGTCAAACTTGACTTTGTCCACATAGAGAGGATTGGAGGACAAATAGAGAGGGAAAGATAGAGTGATGGGAAGAAAGAGGGAGGTAGGAGAGAAAGGACTTGAGAGATAGGAGAAGAGTGATGAGGGAAGAGAGAGGATTGGAGAGAGAGAGAGGGGGGGGGGAGGAGAGATGGAGAGAGAGAGATAGTGAGAAGTGGAGAGAGAGTGTCTATGTTTTGGGGTGAGAGAAAGAGATAAAGAATGAGAGATGGAGAAAAGGGAGGATGGAAGGACATAGAAGGAGAGAGGGAGGGTTACATTAACTGAGTTGGAGGGTGGAGAGAGATAGAGAGAGAGAGAGAGGTGGGAGATAAAGGGAGAGAGAAAGGAAGGAAGAGAGAGGAGAGAAGGAGAGATGAAGTTGGAGGGGGGAGAGGGGGAGGTAAGAATAAATAAATAGAGAGATAGTGAGAGAAAGGTGAAGAGAGAGAGGGAGTGATAGGAAGATGGGGAGAGTGTTAGGTCCCTATATTACTAGTATGGTCCCTTATTGTTGTTAGTATAACCCCCCTTATTGTTATTATTATACACCTGTAACCCCCATATTGTTATTATTGTGCCCTTAAATTATTATTGTTAGGTCAGCTAGGATTACATTGTGGCCCCATGGACTCCTATATATAGAAAGGAGGTTTTGTAATTTGTATCATCTAAGAATTTTTCATTCATGTAATGTATTGGAGGTTTACCCCTCAAAGTGGCTTATTTCTAAGACATTGATATCTCTTTTCTTCTATTTTTGGAGCTGGTTTCATAACATTTGGTATCAGAGCTTTGGATTCTAGGGTTCCTCTGCTCCAAATAGGTCATCGTGGCATTTTCGCTTTAAAATTTTTTCTACGAAGGTTCAGAAGCTGAAATTTTTAGAGTGCAAAGCTGAAACTTGAGGCACATCGTCGCAAAATTTCAGGTCTTGGTTTGCAATATTTTCAGCGATATGATATGTGGAAGTTAGGGCTTTTTGCAGGCTCCTGAATTTAACCTAAACAGGTCGTCGTGGAATTTGCACTATATATTTTTTTCTACGAAGTTTCAGAAATGGAAATTTGTTGAGTGCGAAGCCAAAATCCAGAGGAACATTTTCCCAAAATTTCAAAGCTTGGTTCACAATAGTTTCGGAGATATGGTCTATGGACGTTAGGGCTTTTTGAGGCTCCCTAATTTCATCTCAAAGAGGTGATCATAAGAAAATCTTCATAAATCTCTCTCTGAGCATTGGATTGGAATGATGTAAAAAGTGGCCACAAGTACACAGACTGTAGTTTCCTTCTATCAGTTTCAGAGTCGAAGGAGGAAACAGTGACATGTGGCAAATCATACAAGTTTTCTATATTGAACCAGTCCATAATTAGGTAATTGTGAGAGATTGGACATAACTTTGCCTTGAAGAATCCAAATCACATCAGACCTATGGCATTTGAAAGAAGCTTTAGAGGGCTACTACAAGGCCTAATTTCAGATATTGAGGATCGAAAATTATAAAGATAATTCAATTTCAATATCGAGCTCCTCAAAAGCAAGTAAAATGTGTGTATATTTTTTTCCAAATTGCATAAGTCTTGTTTGAAGAATCAAGTTGAATTGATTCCAAGGGCATATTGTAGAATAGATATCAATATTGGATTCTAAAATGGCCCCTAAAAATAATTCAACACCCATTAAGTCTTTAGAAGGCTCTACTATGACTCATGAAGATGAAGAATGGCAACATGACATATCAAAATTACAAGAGAAAGTGCAACAAATTTTTCTCTCGCAAAGAGTAACAAAAAATGACATGGAAGTTTTGAAGAAAGGCATGGAAACTAAGATGGATGGTTTGAATAAAGGCATGGATTCTAAGATGGATGGTTTGAAGAAAGGCGTGGAATATAAGATGGATGGTTTGAAGAATGGCATGGAAGCTAAGATGGATGGCATGGAAGCTGGCATGGAATATAAGATGGATGACGTGGAAGCTAATATGGAAAACATGAAGAATGATATAAAAGAAGACATGGAAGGCTTAACAAAGTTGATATATGAAATGTTTCCTAATGGTGAAAGGATAGCAGAGGAAACTCGTGATGAGAACAAAATAAATGTTACTCATGATTTCATAAACTCTAATGTTGGAGGGAAGAACCCCCATATTCCAAAAATGGATATGAGGAAGTTTGATGGAAAGGATCCTGTAACATGGATACTATAGATGGAGAAATATTTTGATCTCAATAATGTGAAAAGCACACAAAAGGTACGCATTGCAAATTTACATTTAGAACAAAATACATTTGTATGATATCTATGGATTTGATACCGTAAAAAAATTATCACTTGGTCCATTTTTACGGAGGAAATGATAACACATTATGAGGATACAAGAATCAACACCTTCTTTAGCCAATTGATAAATCTCAAACAAAAGGGTTCAGTGGGGGAGCACATTGAGGAATTTTAAAAATTGAATATAAGGGTAACTGATATTCCAGAGGAACACAAGATTGATCTCTTCATAGGTACTTCAAAGGATAACATCCAACATGAAGTTCACATTTTGGAACCTGATTCATTGGAGAAGGCATTCATGTTGGCAAGAAAAATTGAATGTAAAATTATGGTGACAAGGAAGCCTACCACTCACTTCTATAAATATGGAAGTGTTGCTACTCCTGGATTTCCAAAACCTACAAGGTTGACACCACAATTATTGGAAGAAAAAAGAGCAAAAGGGATATGCTACAGTTGTGATAGAAAATACACTAAAAGTCATAAGTGTGCTAAGAAGAAATTATTTTACATATATTGTGAAGAGGAAGAAGAAAATGAACAAGAATATTCAAAAGAAGAGGATATACACTAGGAACCGACCCTAGAAGAGGAAGAAATGAGTATGACCATATCATGTAATGCATTGGCAGGAATTACCACTCCTCAAACTCACAAGATATAAGGACATATCAAGAAGAAAAAGGTAATAGTGTTGATTGATTTAGGTAGTACCCATAATTTTATTCATTGTAAGGTAGCTAAGGAATTGAATTATTTCCTATACCCAACACCAGAATGTCAAGTGATGGTTGCAAATGGAGGAACTATAAATTTCTTTGGAAAATTCCATAATATCAAGCTAACCATGGGGGAATATGTATTGAATATTCCAATGCTTTCCATTCCTATGGGAGGTGCTGATGTTGTACTAGGAGTACAATGGTTACAATCTTTGGGGATTGTAGCTTTTAATTTTCAAGAACTTTTCTTGAATTTTTTTTCAGAAGGAAAGGAAGTCGAATTACAGGGTATCGCAGAGAATCTGGGAAATATAATAAGCTCTAATGTCATGACAAAGCTTCTAAAGAAAGAAAAATGAGGCGTAATTGCACAATTATGCTCACTAGAAGTTCCAACATCAAAATAATCTATTTCTGCAGATCTCCAAAAAGTCTTGGAAAATCATTCCAAGGTGTTTGAAACTCCCAAAGGACTCCCACCTATTCATGATCATGATCATGCTATCCATTTGATTCCAGGAAGTGTTCCTCCAAACATCAAGCCTTATAGATTTCCTTATGTCCAAAAGAGCGAAATTGAATGTATGATTGCAGATATGTTAGAGGTTGGTATAATTCAACCTAGTCAAAGTTCTTTCTCTGCTCTTGTAGTATTGGTACACAAGAAGGATGGATCATGGCACATGTGTCTGAATTATAGGGAGCTCAATAAGGTCACCATTAAAGATAAATTTCCCATTCTTGTGATTGATGAATTGTTGGATGAATTACATGGAGAAATTTGTTTTACCAAGTTGAATCTTCGTTCAAGATATCATCAAATTAGAATGAAGACTAAAGATATTCCAAAAACAACATTTCAAACTCATGAGGGTCATTATGAAGTTTTGGTCATGCCTTTTGGCCTTACCAATGCACCTTCTACATTTCAAGGGTTGATGAATTCCATTTTCAAACCCTTCGTTAGAAAATTTGTGCTAGTATTTTTTGATGATATACTATTCTACAATAGGTCTTGGAAGGATCATGTTCAACATGTTGACAGGGTGCTCAAACTATTACAGGAAAAACAATTATATGCAAAAACATCCAAATGTTTCTTTGGAGTACAAGAGGTGGAATATCTGGGTCATATTGTATCTCACAAGGGTGTTAAAGTAGACCCTAACAAAATTAAAGCCATTAAGGAATGGAAAGTCCCCACAACCATAAAGCAGTTGCGAAGATTTCTCAGGTTAACATGTTATTATCGCAAGTTTGTTAAGAATTATGGGAGAATATCAACACTTGTAACAACATTATTGAAGAAAGATGCATTTTCATGGACTCCTGAAGTAACTAAGGCCTTTGAACATATTAAAGAGGAAATGTGCCTAACACCGGTCTTAGCCGTGCCAGACTTCACAAAAACCTTTATTGTGGAATGTCATTCCTTAGGAAATGGAATTGGTGCTATTTTAATGCAATAAGGAAGACCCATTTCTTTTGAAAGTCAACCAATCAAAGGAAAGTATTTACAGAAAGCTATTTATGAGAGGGAAATGCCAGCAATACTGCATGTACTAAAGAAATGGTGAAATTACCTAATGGGAAGACACTTCAAGGTAAAAATTGATCATGATAGTCTTAAACACTTTTTGGAACAAAGACTATCTTTAGAAGAGCAGCAAAAATGGTTCACAAAGATGTTGGGTTATGACTTTGAAATAATATACAAAAAAGGGAAGCTAAATGTTTTTGCAGATGCACTCTCAAGAAATAATGAAGAGGTGGAAGCATTGCTTTGTGCCATTTCTATTATCCAACTAGATTGGATGACTAAAGTAAGGGATGAATGGAAGAACGACGAAGAAGTGTGGACACTCATTCAAAAGTTGTAGCAAGATCTTAGTACATTTGATACATTTAGTTGGAAAATGATTCCTTATGATACAAATATCGCTTATATCTTTGTAATAATTCCCAACTAAGGACACTCAGTATTTTTAAAAACTTACCACGGGGTGAAGAAAGAAATTTTTTAGGATGGCATTAAATATAATATTGAAAAGTTTGTGGTGGAATGTTTGGTTTTCCAACAGAATAAATTTGGGAGAATTAAGACCCGAGGTCTTCTACAACCTTTATCCATTCCAAGTCAACGTTGGGAGGAGATTTCAATGGATTTTATCACAGGTTTACCTAAGTCCGAAGGAAAGAGTGTCATCATGGTGGTAGTTGATAGACTTACCAAGTATGCACACTTTTTTGTATTATCTCATCCATTTAAAGAAAGTATAGTTGCTACAACATTTATGGACACAATTCAAAAGCTACATGGAAACCCAAAGGTTATTGTGAGTGACAGAGATCCCATTTTTACTGGAAATTTTTGGACGGAGTTATTTTCTTGTTTGGGTACTAAATTAGCTCATAGCTCATCTTATCATCCTCAATATGATGGTCAAACTAAGATAGTAAATAAATGTTTGGAAGGATATCTTCGTTGTTTTGTATCTGATAAACAAACACAATGGTTCAAGTGGTTACCTCTCACTAAATAGTGGTATAACACTTCCTTCCTTCATTCAAGCATCAACAAGAAGTTCTCCAAGTCTTAAAAGATAACCGGAATTTGGCACAAAATCGAATGAAACAACAGGTAGATCAACATCGCAGCGAGAGAAGTTTTGATGTAGGAGACTGAGTATTTTTACAGCTACAACCATACAAACAAATGTCCCTCAAGCTGTTAGCTCTCTGTAATTTGCAAGATTGGAAAATACAAACTACAGAGAGAACACTTGAACCACTTTGGGATTCTAGGATCTAGCCCTCCTGAATGCAGAGAGGGATCTCTCTATAAGTGCAAAGATTGATTTATCTTTAAGGCTTTTGGGTAATAATATTAGGCTAGTTATGAAGAACACGGTTTTGTTTGTTTTGGTTGGGCAAAGATATGTGAAGGTGAAGGAAGTCTAAATGAAGGGTGAAGGTGAATGAAAGTGAAAGATTAATTCAGCTAAGAAAATAGGCAAGAAACAACTTCAATCCATTGGGCTATGGAGTAATAGTAGGATTTAATTGAAACAACAAGGTTTAAGAGTGGTCCATGGGGCAAGTCATCTATGTCTAAGGATCTCTTTAAAGTTGAATTTATGGAATGGAATGTAACAATAAGAAGGGGAAATTAACAAATGAATAACAAAGAGCAGCCTAAGATCAAGTAAGTACTTTTAAACTATCCTGCTTTTGGCATACACTTAAGAAAGACATAAAAGTAATCTAAGATCTGGTAAGTACTTCGAAACTAGCCAGCTTTTGATGTACTTTCAATAGAAAACATTTAAAACACAAAAAAGAATAGCTTAAGATAAAGTAAGGACTTTGAACCTATCCTACTTTCAACATATTCTAAGGGAAACTTTTCAAAGCAACTGTTGGAGAAGAAACTAGAGGACAAGGCTCACCATAGACTTCCCTAGCTCTGCTTTACTTGGTAAACTTATCAAGAAAACACATAAGATAACAAAGAATAGTCTAAGATTAGGTAAGGACTTTGAACCTATCCTGCTTTCAACATACTCTTAGGAAAATTTTCAGACAACTGTTGGAGATAAAACTAGAGGTCAGGGCTCACCATAGACTCCCTAGTTCAACTTTACTTAGCAGACACTGAAAATAACATTCAAGAACAATGTTTAGTTTAGACAGTAAGACGAGGGAATGCCAGTATTCCTAACTGCTTGGAGTGTATTAAATCATTCTTAAATACACAATTTTGGAAGAAAACATGAAGATAAAGCTTATCAGTAAGAGCAGGGTACCTTTGACAGTAAATCCTAATTCTATAATTACTGTTCTATCAGAGAAGATGGACAGAGTGGAAACAGAAATGAAATAAAAATTTAAAATAAGAAAAAACATCATTGTTGACATAGACCAGGATCCCATAAATCAGCTTGTATTGATGCTTCAAACCAGTTACAATCTTCAAGTCCAGTGGGCCCTGCAGCTTCGAAATTCTCATCTCAAACTTAAGTATCTTCAATTACAAATAGAGCTTACAACATCTTCAGTAAACTATTTACATGCAACAGATATGAAGTGACCAACATTATCTCATTTTCTACAGAAGTATTTATGGAAGAAATGAGGAGGTGTGATGGGATAAAAGATCTTCAAGGTTCAATTAATACAGTTTAATACTTCTCGGCCTTTAAGGGGCTCAATGGAGGAGAATTCTGATATTTCCTCTATATTAATTGATTTAAATTAAGTATTAAGCTTGCTGGGAATATTTTGTTGACTTTAAGGCTCTTTGTTATCTTTGTAATAACTCAGCTGACAATTTACAATAAGTTCCTTTGGTTGTATTAACTGTTCAGCTTTATTGATGCAAATATCTTCTGTTCTGACAGTAACTATGGCCACTTTTAAATGCTTTAAGGCTACAGGTGGCTTTTGGTAGCTAAGAGGATTCAATTAGCCTCTGATGTGGCAGTGGAGGATTTGTCAGGCTAATAGATCTGATTGTTTTTCTTTAAACATTGTTAATTTGCTTTAATTCTGTGTGTTAGGCATAATTAGGCCTAATTTCAGTGTTCTGTTCTTCATGATGTCTTTAACTATGGATTAGGATTTTAATTTGCTGAATGTGTGCCTTAATATTTCAAAACTGTGCTAAAATCCCTAATTCTTCATCTCTGCTATGATTGGATCCTTTAACACTGATACTCTTTGTTTAATTAAGCTTTACTATGTCTTGTTGATGTGCAGGCGTTACGGGGGCTTTACAATAGTGTCAGTGCTCATGAGGCAAGGACGAAACATGGTGTTGAACCCTGTGGAATGATATTCTTTGATGAATAAAAGGCCTGGGGGATTGTCATCCCTGGCCTTCAACTTCTTTTAAAATAGTTGAAAAACTATTAAAACCTGCACAATCAAAGAGAAATTAGAAAAATCCTACGGGATAAGGTTTAACTGCTTTGGAGGCTGGGGTTAGATCACGGTCATTGGATGAAAGCATCCAACGCGAGGATGGCTCGATGAGGTCAAATGAGAGGCAGTTTGAAAAATGGTGGGGAGATTAAGTCAGATCCGTTGATCCATAGAGATCAACGATTGGAATCAATCATGACTATATAAAGTGGAGATGCCACTTCACAATGGAATGGAAGAAAATACAAAGAGAAATGGTCGAAAAACCTTTGGCGAAAGAAAAATGGTTAAAAGGAATTTTGGGGTTTCCGAAAGATCCTAGGCCATTGGATTAGTTTAGTCCATGGAGATCAATGACTAAGGTTGATCGATGAAGGCCCATGGAGGATGGGTGGAGGGAAATGAACCAACGCGAGATTGAATGTGAGCCATTAGATCTCAGAGATTAACGACGGAGATCAGTTTTGGGAAAATGTAATGGGAACGGGAAATGTGGTTTCGACTGAAGAAATAGCTGGTTTCACACAGCAAAAAGGGAGAAAGGCGATATTTCCTTTTTGAATGCGATATGCGTTAGAGCCTGACACGTGGCATTTCAAAACCACCTTCATCGCGTAATTTTGAAACATTATCTTTTGGGCTTAAATTTATACGAAACTGCATGCTGACTGTTAGATCTGGGGTCTTAGATCAGACAATGATTGAAAGAGCATGATGGAGAATAGATGCTCGGGCGATAAGATGTGGGGAAGAGTCTGAGCGGTTTTGATGTGGATCGTTAGATCAAGGAATGAATAGCAGAGATTTGATCTGGGAAGGGTAGGACCAAAAGGAGTTGGGCCTATCGGGATGATTCTAGACCGTCGAATGAATGTAATGAACGACCCAGATCAAATCTTGGGATCAAAGGAATAAAATATGAGGTGATGGTCGAGCGGAGAATGGGTCAATGTGGACCGTTGATCTGCAGAGATCAACGGCGGAGATTTGTTTAAAACTTTATACGGCAGGGTTCATGAATTTTAACAAAGGGTGAGGGCTTTGATCTGGACTGTCGGATCTTGGTGCACGAATGGCCCAAATACAATTGAAAGATTGCGATCGGCGGGGGCAACGGGAAAAGAGCGCTGATGCGATTGAACTTAGATCGTTGATCTGAGGATCAAATCGACGTCGGAGAATGAATCGGAGGTCCAAAGGTAGAGGGACGGGCTTATGAAAAAGGGCGATGGGGACCGTAAGATATGGGAATGGCAGAATAGATCGACGGTTGGAAATCCATCGGAAGATCGCCAATCAAGAGGGGGCAATAAAATATTCAAACGTACCCAATGAAATCTCTGATGCGAGATCCCAATGGCCATTGATCGGTCTTAAATCAATGGTTAAGAATGGTTTAGACTGTGAACTGTTGGGTCTTTTTATAATATGAAAAAATGGGGCATTTTATGAAATACAAAGGGAAATTCGCATTGGGGAGGGTTTTATGTAATGTTTTAGCACCCGATTACAGGCTCCAGGTTTTACAAAGGAAGCAAGCAATCAGGGGTTTATAACAAAGGGGCCAATCGCATCGGGGGTTTTTAAATAAAAAATTAAATGTGCTCGTCGGAAGTTCCAATTACGATAAGCACCTTCGGGCTTTAACACTTGGCTCCAGTGCCAAGTCCCATGGTGGGGAAGTGGTTTGGGGGTTTTGGGGGATTTTTCAAGGATTTTTAAGAATTTTGAAAGCTTCCGATAAGGCAAAAAAGAAGTTTTAAACCTTATTAAAGGGGTTTTAATGAGGGGAAGAGGGGAAATGAGGGAAAATAGAGGAAATTCATGGGGAAAAAGGGGGATAAAACGGAGGTTAATCTTGAGTGGAAGAAGGGGTAAAAATAAGGAAAAATGGAGTTTTTTGCAGCAGTCTTTTCTTTAGGAAAACAACGGATTTTTCAGAATTGTGAGAGAAACAATAGTGAAGATTAATCAAAAGATAAGATGTCTTCTCAAGACTTCAAGAATTAACAATTTCGCATAAACTTGTTTCTTGAAGGCTTCAAAAATGATTTAGCCACCATTTGATATGACAAATTCTATAGGTGGCTAAGACAAGCAAGCTAAGAAGGATAATAAATTATCACCAAAGTACTATGGTCCTTACAAGGTGTTACAAAATATTGGTACTATGGCATACAAATTGAAGCTTCTTGCTTCTTCACAAGTGCATCCATTTTTCCATGTTTCATGCTTAAAGAAGGTTATAGGTGAAAATCTTCCAATTCGAACAATATTACCAGAACTTGATGAGGAAGAAAAAATCATATTAGAGGACATGTGGGTGTCTCTAGAAGATCCCAAGTCCTCCACTTACAAGTTTAACAATGTGTAGACATGTCTCTTTCAATTTATCAAAGTTTATCTAAATGAACAATGACTTTTTATTAAATTTGACAAATCACTGTAATCTCCTAAACTTTCTTCCGAAATCTTTTCCCACCGTGTATCGGGTGGTAGCTGCCTCTTTCTATTTATTTGGGTGATAGATACCTCTTTCTATTTATTAAAATCAAACGCCCATAGTGCATTATTATGAAGCAAATGAAACAACAATAACAGATAATAGAAACAACTACTGCAATATGAACTTCAAAAATCATTTTCGTTTTTGCAACACAGTTTTATAAATACTTCGGTGTGTCAAACGTAAAATGATTTTGTAACAATTGTGAAGAGATTGACAGGTGGAGAATTGATTTTTAGTAGGAAGTTCTTTTCTATACGAATAGAGTTAGTTTGAGCAAGGACACCTTCAACATCAATGTAGATGTTGTAGTTTCAACTTTCAACTGGGGAAACTTGGCAGCACAAGGGAAAATTGAAGAATAAAACCTAGAAGGGGCATGCATAATTTGAAGGTTAATAACTGAAACCATGAATTTTATCTTCCCCATTTTAATAACGCCCATAGTGCATTATTATGAAGCAAATGAAACAACTACTCCAATATGAAGCAAATGAAACAACAATAACATATAATAGAAACAGCTACTACAATATGAACTTCAAAAATCATTTTCGTTTTTGCAACACGGTTTTATAAATATTTCGGTGTGTCAAACGTAAAATGATTTTGTAACAATTGTGAAGACATTGGCAGGTGGAGAATTGAGTTTTAGTAGGAAGTTCTTTTCTATACGAATAGAGTTAGTTTGAGCAAGGACACCTTCAACACTAATGTAGATGTTGTAGTTTCAACTTTCAACTGGGGAAACTTGGTAGCACAAGGGAAAATTGAAGAATAAAACCTAGAAGGCGCATGCATAATTTGAAGGTTAATAACTGAAACCATGAATTTTATCTTCCCCATTTTTTTACTTCCATAGTAATTAGGCAGAAATAAAGCCTCCTATTTCACCCTGATACCTTAATCTATCATATTCCACTCGATCATCACGATCACCCAAAACATAGCTGCCAATCCAAACTATGATCTCAACCCACTATATATAATAGGTTTCTCACAACCAACAAAACACTACCTTTGAAACAGTCTTTGGCAAACGCTGGTATGGTTAGCCTTGACGCTGGTCTAGTTAGCAGTAAACATCAACAACATAATCTTTCATAGCCCTTCTGGCTGTAAGAGAGCTAGAGAAACCGTACACTTTGAACCACACAGTTAGTACAAGGTTCACTGTTACTTCTATGAACCTTGACACTATCCAGGAGGAAATGTTGAAGTATTCAATTATTACTGACATGTACAAAGTTCTAACGGAAATACACTAAGGCATGTGCATGAACCAGCAAACAAAATCAGCAAATATATGCAAAACCAAGACTAAAAACATATACAGTATTGCATATTCAGCATCAATCATCCATCGATGGAAAAGTCCATTAGAAATAACAGTAATTAGAAATGTCTCCAATGGAGACAGAGATGCAAAATCAGTAAAAAAAGGTCTCTTCCATTTTCCTAAGATATAAAAATCTAAAACTGTAACATTAAATTAATTCAAATATTTGTCATTCTATAAACTAGCACACTAAGAACTACCAACTAATATTCAACTTAGGTTTTCTAGCTAGGTTAATATTCAACTTGGTTTCATCTTCCTCGTCTGAAGAGTACTCAATGATAACTTCATATTCTTCTGCACCACTATTTGTTTCATCTTCCTCCTCTGAAGAGTACTCAATGATAAGTACATATTCTTCTGCACCACTACTATTTCTTTCATATTCAGGGGAATAATGGAGTGCATCGCTTTGTTGGGGAAAATCTTCTATAAATCTTCCTTCCTCCATTCTTAGAATTCAAATACTATGGAATTTTCAACAACCGATCTGATCAAGAGATATGAAGTTTCGCGCACGTCAAGAGATCTGATATGAAGTTTCACGCACCAGATCTGAGATATGATGCGATAGCCAGGTCTGAATTGTTGCTCGGAATATATACATAAACCTTCACATTCACATCTTTTGATGGTATAAATTAGCCGACAATGGCAATGTCATTTGACCCCTTCATGTGTAAATTAATGGGCTTTTATATATATATATATATATATATGAGTAAACAAGATAATAAAAAATTAGTTAGAAAAAATAATAATGATTCCATGTAAGTTAATGTTTTGAAAGTAGATTCCACGAGTCCATGGTTCATATCACCTAACAAACATTGTATGGGGTGATCACACCCAAAACTTAACTTATTGTCAAAATATTTTAGGTTATGCTAATACCACTTAAGCTTAATTACCAAGTTTTTTAATAATAAAAAAGAAAACAATTAATCTATTTATTCTAAATTCTATTTATTTAGTTATTTGAAAAAAACTAAAATATGAAATAGTTAAAACAGAAATATCTTGTTTTATATATGATATTTGGAGTAAGACATAACATTGGACTAAGACAAGTCTCTGGGGTCTTGGTTAAAGGGTGATGTCCCTTTCCCGATAGGGGTGATGTATTGGACATGTTAACGAAAATGGAGTAAAAACAAAAAAAAAAAAGAGAAAAAAGTGAAAAATGAAAGGAACTACCAAGCTTACAAAAAAAAACATTGGACTAAGACAAGGTTCATAAAGGAATCAAATCTCTTTTCACTCTAAATGAAGTTTGTACTTCAATGGATTTGACCCCACTCTAAATTTGGTAGATCCTTATTATTAATTATAATTATTAATTATTCATTGTATATTTTTTTATTTTTATTTTTATGTAATTTGACCAAGTCAAAATGTTTTATTGATAATCAACATAATTAATTAATATTATTATTATTAAAATGAGTTATGGTTTTTGGTCATGTGGTATTGATATTCCATCCTACTAGCCCGTGGTATTGTAACAGATCCTATTTGGAAGTTAATAATAACCATGGTAAAATGAGGGTCAATATCCATGGTTAAGAATCTAGTTATATTGTAAGTACGAATTTTTATGGTTACATGGATTTGAACTCATGACCTATCCAAGGACAACCTTAAAAGTTCACTTATTTTAATGTGATATGTATATTATGATGAATAGAAACAAAATTATAAAAAAAAAAAAATGAATTTAAAAATTGTTTACATTCATTCTTTATTGTCTAAATTTTAACATATAATGCCTACACATCTACACTATACTAAATTTAGCCCAATAAATTTCTTATGAGTGGTTATACCGCCTACACATATACCCTATACTAAATTTAGCCCAATAAATAGCTTATGAGTGGTTACACCAATCACGAGAGCCAATTCACATCCATAGATAGAGTCAATCCAAATCCATATATAGCTATGAGTGATTATATCGACTACATATCTACCCTATACTAAATGTAGCCAAATAAATCATTTATGAGTGGTTATACCAATCACCAGAGTCAAACTACATCCATAGATAGCATTATGAGTGGTTATACGAATCACGAGAGCCAATCCACATCCATAGATAGCAACCAAGCCAGACACCAAATTGGTGTATGAGACCCCCTTATTTGTGGGACAAGGGACACATCCATAGATAACAACTAGTAATAGAGATCCTATGAGTGGTTATACCAATCACAAGAGCTAATCCATGTCCATAGATAACATTATGAATGGTTATACCAATCACGAGAGCCAATCCACATCCAGAGATAGAAACTAAGCCAGACACCAAATTGGTGCATGAGACCCCTTTGTTTGTGTGTAATATTCCTAATTAGCGACAGCCAATTGGAATATTCAATTTTGTTTAGTTTCCATCTATAGTTTGTAAATAAATAAAAAGTGAGTGAAGGGGGTCTAACTCACTTAAGTGAAATAAGACATCCACCTAGTAGCACAACATTGTGACTTAAGTGGGAGTCAAGGGGGGCCAAACACCACGTAGAGGAGGGGGGCCTACGTACACTCTAGAAGCTTCTGTAAGCTTCTGCGCAGATGAGGATGAGCATGTGGAGGAGAGAGAGGCTGCGTTGGGTTTTGGAGGGAAACCAACGTTATAAAATATGGAGGAGCCTCCTCATTTCATTCATTCTGGAGTTGAGGATTTTTGAGTGAGACATTTGTCTTCTTGAGCATGCTGGCTATTTAGCCTATCTGCAACATTGTTTAGTGCATTGAGTGTCTCCAGTCGAAGAACTCGCCCTTAGCCCCGGGGGACTTCGAGTGCCTGCTTGGGCAAGGTTGGTTTTTCAGCATTTTGTGAGTAGTTTTATTATTTGGGTTTGTTGCGGAGCTGGAGCTTATAGACACTGCACAGTCACTGGGAGGGAGGACGCAGTCCATTGTGGAGGTGCTTCGGATTGGGGTTTCTATAGCTAATTCAGCCAGGATTTTGAGCAGAGGGTCAGCCTTTTCCCATAGGAGGCTTTTGGTGGAGTTTGAGGTAGTGTTTCAGCTATTTACATCTAGCCTCTGCGCAGAGCCTTAGAGGCCAGCGTAATTCACCGAGGAGGCATTTTCTGGTGATTTTCGGGGCTTGGCCATTTCTGGTATGGTTTATGGATTTTGTCCGGGTTGGTGAGTAGAGGAGGTCTGCAGATTTTCAGCTCATTCCGGCAAGGGGATCAGCCCCTAGTCTTTATTTCATACGAGCAGTAGTAGCTACATTGCATTTTTTCAGTAGCTGGGACGCAGTTCAGGGAGCAGCCATTTCCTGCATTTTCTGAGAGAGTTTCTTCACTTGCCTTAAGCAAGATTAGGTGCCATCACTCTGATCACCTATTGTACTCCACTATATTTCTCAGATTAATAAAATTGCTTAGCACTTCCTCTCTATGTTTCTGGATGAGTTGTCATATTTTTCGTATTTTCTTTCTATGCTATTATATGTCTGCTGCACTGTTATTTTTTTGGGCATTCTAGTTCTATACCACTTGGTGCGTTTATCTTTCACTCTTAGACAGAGTCCAGAAAGGGCCAGGTAGCTTCCGGATCTCGTCCTGTTTTTAGAGGTGGAATATCCGGTAAATGCCCTCCCAGTCTATCTCTGGTTGGAGTTGTCGTGTTTTAGAGATATCCCCGAAACGGGATATTACAGTGGTATCAGAGCATAGTTCTTGCTCAACCTATGGTCTATGACATCGGGAAAGAGACCATACAGAGGCAAGAAGTATAAATACCATCAGCGTAGGTTGGAGACCACCTACAAAGAGGAATACTATGCCCGGGTAGAGGACACAGATTAGGAGAGAGAGCCTGTGACAGACGCAGAGCAAGAGGAGCCCGTAGTATATTCAAAGCAGAAAGGGCCGATGGCAGATGACACAGAGGCCAAACAATTTGGAGAGGCACTCCTCAAGTCGGTGCAGGATTTAGCTAGACAGATTGAGGTGATGGGACAGAGGTTCACAGCTATGGAGGCCAGACAGCGTGAGACTCCACAGGTTTTCCAGGTAGGAGAGGGATCAGGTACATCTCATCATTTTCCAGAGCATGGTGTTGCTCAGCAGTCGATGGCTTCACATGCACCTACCCGCTCTACCATGCCCACTTTCTTGGGAGTAGACATTAGGGCAGGTGCCCAGCAGGAGATAGAGGCTGGACACATGGGCGAGTATTTTGCAGAGTATAAGGCCTATGGGCAGGAGTTTAGGGATGCTCTCTCATTCCGAGATTTTTTGCAGCTCCAGCTAGACAATAGACCCCGCGACCATCATAAAGGGCACCAAAATTATCATGATGGAGATTCCCACCATGCCTTTAGCAGATTTCATTTGCCTATGTTTTATGGATCATCAAACAGTTCGGTAAAGTCTTGGGTGGAGAAGCTGGATATCTATTTCCAGCTTAACCAAATTTCGGAGATGGAGGCCATCAAGGTGGCGACATTACATTTGGATGGTGAGGCCCAGAACTGGTGCTTCCATGGGATGGTTACACTCAGACACTCTACAGTGACGACATATGCCGAGTTTACCGGGAGGTTGATGGAGCATTTTGATCGGAGGGATCCGAAATAGCATTTTGTTGAGCTGACGAAGCTCAAGCAGACAGGGAACCCAGAGACATACATTGCAGATTTCTTGAGGGTTTCGGTGCTGGTGCCAGATATATCTGTGACACGAATGATCTATATGTTTGTGGAGGGATTAGCAGAGCCACTTCGAGGTCTTGTCAGATCTACTAGACCAGCTACACTCCAGGATGCTATCAGCAGGACCAGGGACTTACAGGATGCATTGCCCAGGACGCGGACACCTTACCCCCAGAGACAGGGTTTCCAGCCCAAGGGGAGGGATGTGAGGATTCTGCCTCCCAAGGGGAATCCAGGACAAGCCCAGACAAATGATGATGCTAGGAGGGAGTTGAAGAAGAAGCGATTGTGCTTTACTTGTCAGGAGCCATGGGTACCAGGGCATAGGTGTGCTGCTGGCAAAGCACACTTCATTGAGGTCTTCTCCGATGATAGCGGGGAAGAGGATGAGGAGGATGATGAGGAGGCAGGAGATAGTCATATGGCCTAGGATTAGTTGTCGCCTCCACCTCCAGGGACAGGAGGTGCAACTTTTGCACCCACAGGAGGGGCCCTTGCAGCTTTGCGAGGAGTCCCTAAGTATTTGACGTTGCGTGTACGAGGGACAGTACGTGGCCAGCGAGTATCAGTCTTGGTTGACAGTGGGGCAACCCACAACTTCATTGATGCGTAGATGGTCGAGCGAAGGGGTATTATAACTGAGAGTATTGACAAGTTTTTAGTCTTGGTCCCAGGAGCCCAGACAATGCAGTGTGCCTAGTATGTTCCAGAGTTGGCGATGTCGATGGGTACCTACACTGTAACCGATCACTTTTCCATCGTCAACATACCAGATACCAATGTGGTGTTGGGTGTTCAGTGGTTGATTACTCTAGGGAAGGTCACCACAAATTGGGAGGCCTTAGAGATAGAGTGGGATGATAAGAAGACCCGGAAGCATGAGAAGATTCGCAGGATGCATACTTACCCACCTCAGACAGTTTCGGCACACCGGATGGAGGCAGACTTTCGGAAGGGAGACATAGAGTGGGTGGTTGAGCTATGGGCTTCAGAGGCAGAGACTGTTGATCGGGTAGTTCACCCAGATATACAGGCCATCCTTGACAGGCATGAGGTAGTTTTTGGGGATATACCACCAGGTCGGCCACCAGATCGAGGGTTTGAGCACACCATTGAGCTTGAACAGGGTATTTAGGCGGTGATCACTACCCCCTGTAGGCATCCCAAATCCTATCGGGATGAGATTGAGCGGGCCATCCAGGAGTTTTTGGCTCTTGGACACATCAGACCGAGCACAAGTCCATTTGCTTCTTCTGTAGTGCTGGTGAAGAAGAAGGACGACACCTTGAGGATGTGCATTGACTACAGGGCCCTAAACAAGAAGACACTGAAGAATAGGTACCCTATACCCAGGATCGATGAGCTGATGGATGAGCTGAAAGGAGCTAAGTTCTTCTCGAAGATTGATTTGAGATCAGGGTACCACTAGATTCGCGTGAGGGAATAGGATATTCCCAAGACTGCCTTCAGGTGTCATTATGGGCACTTTGAGTTTTTGGTTATGCCTTTTGGGATGACCAATGCACCAGCCACATTTCAGTCTTGCATGAACCATATCTTCCGCAGTCATTTGAGGAAGTTTTTATTGGTTTTCTTCAATGACATACTCATATATAGCAGGAATTGGGAGGAGCATCTCCAGCATATAGAGGCAGTACTACGCATCTTGGAAGAGTAACAGTTCGATGCTAAGCTCTCCAAGTGTGAGTTTGGGATGACGGAGATGTTATATTTGGGTCACATTATTGGAGTGGACGGAGTGAGGATCCACGAGGAGAAGATTAGAGCCATCAGAGATTGGACAGAGCCGAAGAATGTGACAGAAATTTGAGGGTTCATTGGGATATGTACCTATTACAGGAGTTCATCAGAGGATTCTCACAGCTTACTGCACCCCTTACAGATTTGACGAAGAAGGGGGCATTCAGTTGGTCAGATACAGCACAGCGAGCCTTTTATAGGCTCAAGGAGGTGATGAGTAGCTATCCCATGCTTGCATTTCCAGATTTTACGTAGCCATTTGTCTTGGAGTGTGATGCGTAGGGAGAGGGGATCGACGCAGTAATGATGTAGGGGGGACACCCTATAGTGTTTGAGAGCCGGAAAATCCTTTCGCACGAGAGGTTGTATTCTATATAAGACAAGGAGATGTTGGCCATCATACATGCTTGGCCAAATTTCGACAGTATCTGGTAGGGAATAGATTCAGGGTGAGGACTGATCACAACAGCCTCAGGTTCTTTCTGGAGCAGAAGCAGCTACAGGAGAGGCAGTAGAAGTGGATCAGTAAGATCCAAGCATATGACTTTGACATTGAGTATGTCAAGGGTAAGAATAACATGGTAGCAGATGCCCTTTCACATAGACCAGCCACGTTATCTCTTATGAGCTTGGATATAGATTGGAGGGCTCGACTTTTCGTTGAGTACTCCAAGGACAGATTTGCGTGTGAAGTGCTAGATGGACAGGTGGTGGATGACAGGTACAGGGTGGTTGATGAGATCATCTATTACAGGGACAGGATCTTCTTGACTGAGGGATCTCAGCTTAAGAAGAAGATACTCCAGGCATCACACGATTCTCCATTGGCAGGCCATCAGGGGTTTACCAAAACCTACAGGGCCATTAGAGAGAGGTTCTCATGGAAGGGCCTCAAGGAGGACATACTCTAGCACGTCAGGAGTGCGATGTTTGTCAGAGGAATAAGGGGGATATGAGCCATCCCACAGGATTTTTGTAGCCTCTTCCCATTCCGGAGGGGAAATGGGAGATAATTTCGATGGACTTCATCACAGGGTTGTGCATGGTGCAGGGAAAGGATTGTATCTTTGTCGTCGTTGATCGATTGACAAAGTATGCACACTTTTTCACCATATCCGCACATTACACAGTAGCAAAGGTGGCCAATTTGTTCTTCAGAGAGGTTTTCAGGTTGCATGGTCTTCCTAAGACCATCATCAGTGACAGGGACAGCCGTTTCATGGGCGGATTTTGGCAGGAGATTTTTCGACTAGTGGGGACAGAGTTGACACCGAGTACTAGTTACCACCCACAGACGGATGGACAGGCAGAGATAGTTAACAAGTGGCTGGAGGGCTACTTGCGTAACTATGTTAGTGGGCATCAGCGAGCATGGTTGAGATGGTTGCATTTGGGGGAGTACTGCTACAACTCGACACATCACATGTCTATTGGTATGTCACCATTTTATGCTTTGTATGGGTACCATCCTTTATCTTTTGCTGATGTGATGTTTGGTGCTAGAAAGGCTCCTAGAGCCAAGATTTGGATCCAAGATATTCAGGACATCCTCTGAGCTCTTAAGGACAACATGGCTATGACACAGAACTAGCAGAAGCTGTATGTCGACAGAGGTTGGGTGGAGAGACAATTTGAGGTAGGGGACTTAGTCTACCTATGGTTACAGCCATACCGACAGTCATCGCTAAAGAAGAAGGGAGCTAAGAAGCTCAAGCCTCGCTTTTACGGGTCATACAGGTTCATACACAGGATTGGGTAGGTTGCATATGAGTTGGAGCTGCCCCAAGACAGCAAGATCCACAACATTTTCCATGTATCATGCCTGAAGAAGGCGTTGGGACAGCAGGTGACAGTGACAAAGGAGCTACCTTACAGATGATGAGGGGAACTTGGTGTTGCAGTCGGAGGCCATTATTGATACCGGGGAGAGGCTGTTATGGAGCAGGACGGTGTGGGAATTCTTGGTGAGGTGGAAGAAATTGCCGGATGAGGATGCCACTTGGGAGAGCGAGAAGATTTTGCAGCATCCATCACTTCAGTTGCTTGAGGACAAGTAAAATTTTTCCTGGGGAGACTGTAATATTCCTAATTAGCATCAGCTAATTGAAATATTCGATTTTTTTTAGTTGCCATCTATAGTTTGTAAATAAATAAAAAGTGAGTGAAGGGGGTCTAACTCACTTAAGTGAAATAAGACATCCACCTAGTAGCACAACGTTGTGACTTAAGTGGGAGTCAAGGGGGGCCTAACACCATGTAGAGGAGGGGGACCTACGTACACTCTAGAATATTCTACGCAGATGAGGATGAAAATGTGGAGGAGAGAGAGGCTACATTAGGTTTTGGAGGGAAACCAATGTTATAAAATATGGAGGAGCCTCCTCATTTCATTCATTCTGGAGTTGAGGATTTTTGAGTGAGACATTTTTCTTCCTGAGCACGCTGGATGTTTAGCCTGTCTACAACATTTTTTAGTGCATTGAGTGTCTCCGGTCAGAGATCTCGCCCTTAGCCCCGAGGGACTTCGAGTGCTTTCTCGGGCAAGGTTGGTTTTTCAGCATTTTGTGAGTAGTTTTATTGTTTGGGTTTGTTGCAGAGCTGGAGCTTATAGAGACTGCATAGTCACTGGGAGGGAGGACACAGTCCATTGTGGAGGTGCTTTGGATTGGGGTTTCTGTAGGTGATTCACCCGAGATTTTTAGCAGAGTGTCAGCCTTTTCCCATAGGAGGCTTTTGGTGGAGTTTGAGGTAGTGTTTTAGCTATGTCCATCTAGCCTCTGCGCAGAGCCTTGTAGGCCAGCGTAATTCACTAAGGAGGCATTTTCTAGTGATTTTCGGGGCTTGGCTATTTTTGGTATGGTTTATGGATTTTGTCCAGGTTGGTGAGTAGAGTAGGTCTGCATATTTTTAGCTCATTCCGGCAAGGGGATCAGCCCCTAGTCTTCAGTTCATACCAGCAGTAGCAACTACATAGCATTTTTCCAACAGCTGGGATGCAGTTCAGAGAGCAGCCATTTCCTGTATTTTCTGAGAGAGTTTCTTCACTTGCCTTGAGCAAGATTAGGTACCATCACTCTGATCACCTATTGTACTCCACTATATTTCTCAGATTAATAAAATGGCTTAGCATTTCCTCTCTATGTTTCTGGATGAGTTGTCGTATTTGCTGTATTTTCTTTCTATGCTATTATATGTCTGCTACACTATTATTTTTTTGGGAATTCTTGTTCTATACCACTTGGTGCGTTTATATTTCACTCTTAGAAAGAGTCTGGAAAGGGCCAGGTATCCTCTGGATCGTCCTCTTTTCAAAGGTAGAATATCTAGTAAATTCCCTCCCAATCTATCTCTGGTTGGATTTGTCGTGTTTTAGAGATATCCCCGAAACGGGATATTACATTATGGGACAAGAGACACATCCATAGATAGAAACTAGTAATAGATATCATCCTTATTAATTAATCAATAAGCTATTATTATCATTATTATCTAATTTTATGTAGTGATTTGACTGTTAAGTCTACGTAGGCATACATACTCTTAACCATTAGGCCCACTCAAGCTATATATAATAAATTATTATCAAATAGTAAAAACTACCTTCTGTATTGATTAATAACTAAGTTATAATAATTGTATAAATATAAAAAAATTTATATATAAATATTATTACAACATTCTCTCTTGGAGGCTTACCTAAACAAAATCATGTCCCTTCTCCATTTGGACATCATATGCTTAGATAAAAGAGTGGGAATAATATATTAAGATATATATATATATATATTATTTCTCTCCTTGTAGTCATGCTTCTTAGTTTATTCAGACCTAAAATATTTTAGGCTGTCGTCAAGTATGATGGGATTTTCCCTACAAGATACATGAATTCTCTCTCTCAGACTTGATTTCATCTTCATATGTCATTTGAGAAACGATTTACCTACTCTAACTATTTCCTTACATATTGCTTCAAAATTTCCCTCAAAGTTATGAGAATGTCCCACAAGTATTCCACTTTGTTTTCTAGAGCACAATCAATAAGAGTTTTGAAAATCTACTAAGTATTTTTTATTCTAAAAAAAATTGTTTCCAAGGGATAAGAATATACCAAGTCTTCAAACAATCCATCCAATTCTTCAAGTATTTTAGTGTTAGTGCAATGTTTTCCAGTTTCCTTCATCGTCTTTTTCAAATTTTTCAATTTCTACTTTAGCTAGTAGCTCAAGGATCATTTTATGGAAGTTATTTTCTACCTCTATGTCCTCCTTCTCACCTCTAGGCACATGCTTTAGATTCTTAGAGCCCAAGGCCCTCAAGGAGAAATCCTTGTGTTTTTTTCGAGCTCCAATTTTTGGAGCTACCTCATTTTATTTCGTCATATAAATGGTTGGTAGCTTAGCATATAAATAAAACCTCCCATGGCTGGAACATCAAAATGAACCTAGGAAGTAGGGATCACTAACCAGGTCACCATATATTAGAGCCTTAAACTCAAATAATAAAATTAACACACATATTCCTTATGGAGTAGAGAAATACCAACCTTCCTCACTCCAACCTAGAAACCAAACAAAAACCAAGGAAAAAATCGAAGCGAAGACAGGATAATTACTTGAGACATTGAGAAACTTAGTTTCCAATGTTATTGTATTCTTGTTACTCTAAGGAGGCCTTTATTACTTCCCATGATTTCTTGAAACATTTGAGTAAGTGATTCCATTGTTAAATAGCCATACTCCCAACCTTGTGAGAATACCCATCATTTTGAGTTGTATTTTTCCCTTCCTCACTAAAATTTCATCATGAGAGAACCCTTTGGACATGCCTCCATAGATCATAATACCCTACATTTGATAGAATGTAGATCAAACTCCTATATACATCTTTACTTTCTCTCTTGGTTAAATGATATTTTTAGTACCACATGGGAGGGATTTCATACCCCGTTATAAACTCACACATATTCTTGCCTACAACTATTAAAATCATGTCAATCAATTAATCAACTTAAATATTAGACATTGAATCATCAATTTTGGGGCATAAACTTGCAAGATGCTCAAAATTGTATGTATAGAGTTTAGGACATTAATGAACCATATAACCTATGGGAAGACTATTTAAAATTCTAATCTAATACTTTTGAATAAGAATAATGCTTTGAAATCCAAACAACTTGAAATGAATGCTACAAATATCTTGTTCACTATATGATAAACTAAGATAAGGGTTTTGCTGGTCATAAAGGACAATATTTCATTAAAGAAATGCCCCAAGTGTTCCTATCTCATTTACAAAAAATATAGTGTTCCCAACTTCAATAAGAATTGTTATTTTGTAGGTAGTGTCAAAAGAAAGCACACATGTAAAAGTGAACATTAAATCAAATCACCACATAAAATTCATGAGAGATATACTATCACTTGGTTGACAACACAAAGTTTCTTAATACACATGTCGCAATATATCATTCTACTTGAAGTAAAGTTTTCATTGAAGAAAACACACAATTACAAAGTGTTTATTAGTCATTTAGTGAGAGATCTCGTCTCTGTGCCAAAGAGACACACAATAGAGCATAAGAAATCAAAACAAAGTAAATGAACTAGTGAAGGTAATCGACCAATCATGAAACTAACTAGAAAATGTTCACTATGTTGGCCTTATGATGTAATATGTTGTCCTCGATGGCAACCTACTTGATGAAGTTGTCATTGATGGAAACATACTTGATGATTTTCCTTTTGATAGCAACCTAGTGGTTAAAGATGTAAAATGATGCTTCTACAGGTCAGTTCAAATGAGACAGAGAAAGGAATTCTAATAAGTGCCAGAGAAATGATGATCCAGGGATCATGTCCAAGTTATGAAAATTGATAAAAAATGAAAGTGTTCAAAATTGGTTGCAACTGAATGACTGGAAAGGTCTTGTCGCTGCGATTCTGGCACCATGAACGGATCTCAAAATCGACGTCGTATGTGAAAGTTATGAAGGTTTGAAGTCTCCAGTAAACTTCAAAATTCAGTAGACCAAGTTTGACTTTTGCAATTTGGAAAAATTTAAAAATTATATTTCAAAGAATATTTTTGGAATGTTCCTTGGAATATTCCCTAAAATATTCCTTGAAATATTCCATTCGGGCTAATTAGACTTTGACAAGTGGCAGGATCTTATTTGATAGTGGTTTGACTTTTTGGAATTGGGCCAATTAAAGGGTGCCACATGGAAAGCCTAGAGGCCGCCATGTGGCCCAAAGACAGAGAAATGGTCTATTAAAATTTTGTGTGGCATCAGGATTCGACCCCGAGTCAGAAGCCTACGAGCACATAAGCCCAACCATGTGGGCTGCACGTTACGTCTTAATAAACAATGCACACAACTTTTATTTAAGGTTTCAAAATGCATATGGAGGAAAAAAATTAAGGGCTAGCCCCAACACCTGACCCTCCAAGTGACCAAGAGCTCATGTCCAGAGCCCAAGATCGATGGTTACAGTTAGGTGACTAAGATTGCGGGTTTGGGTTATGTGGCCACTGCTACATTTAAATTATTGTAACGGTTTTAAAACCGTTAAAACTATCGTCAGTTACAACGGTCACGGCGGAGGTCATGTGACCACTACAGCTTCAAATTTATTGCTAACCTAACCATCCACTATTTTTGGTGCGTTTTCCCCAAATTTGGATTTTTTTCCATTTTTAGTGCAGTTAACTGCAGTTACTCCACATTTAGTGGGGTTTTGGGGGGGCATTGGGCATTTTTGTTGCAGAAGCCATAACTCTCTCATTATGGAACCCAATTGGATGAAATTTTAGTCAATTTTGGGTATCTTCAACCTTCTAAACACTTTGGAATAGGTTTTAGGTCAAATAGAAGTCATATTCAACATATATTTCTTCGAGGAAGATGAAGGGGCCATCAGGGCTACCATGAGACAAAATCAGTTTGAGGCCTAGCCAGGGGAGCTAGAGTCCTTTTCCAGAGTTCCAATAGTCTAAATTGGATAATTCAGATGTTCTAAATCAGATGAGATTGTTTTCAGAGCCTATATATAATTTTTGAAGGCTGAAAAGCTTTAGTAAATTTCTAGGGGCCATTAGTGCCACCTTTTTCCAGTAGCAGTGCAGGGCTTAGATAGAGCTATTTGAGACCATATGCAGAGAAATAGTGGTAATTATTGACTAAAAACATCATTTTGAATCTATTTATAGAGGTTTAAGCAATATTTGAAGACTTCTAGAGGTCGAAAAATTAGTAGAGAGGTTTTCATTGACCCCAGTGCCACGAGGTGCCGATAGGTGATTGAGGCGAAACAGAAGCCACCAGAGGCTATTTTTGATGAACCGGAAATCTATATTTACTATTTCAATCACTTTTGAACCAATGGAATTTTTTTTAGAATATTTTGAGAACTTCTAGAGCTCAAAAAGCATATTTGAAGTTCTGGGAAATCTTGGGCAAACCGTGGAGGAGAGCTTATTTGGGGAATGCAGTGCTCAATTCGAGAAATTTATCAGTTGATATTTTATGTATGATGTATATTGGATATATTAGGAGTAGTTTCAATGACAGAAACAAATTTCTGAGGGATTTTGTGCCATTTAGAAGCTCATAGTAACTTAGTGCACCGACAGAAGGAGTTGTGTCAACAAGAGCCTAAAGCTGTTTTTTAGAGTTTGGATAGCCAATTGAGGGATATTTATGGTATTTTTAGTCCTTTGGATCATTTTTTTATTCATTGGAATTAAGTATTTACTTGTAAAAAAACTTACCATAATCCTAGAGAGCTGAGTCATGATGACAATGCTCAAAGGAGACGTAGCCCACGAGATTTCGGGTGAACTCCTAGATTAAAATTTATGTTGGTTTTGAATGATTATTTGTTGCCTGATGTTTCTGGCATAGATTTTAACTTACAGCAAGAAAAAATGAAGTTAAGACACATAAACAGTAAAAAATTCATACACCACTTTCAAGTAAATAATTCCGCAAAATTGTCAAGTACAAGCTAGATCATTTTAATTTAAACTGAGTGGTAGGTTCTTGAAATACATACAAGTTATCCAGACCATTTTCAGATCAAATAAGAAAGTTTATATTTCACAGTATATATGTAGTTTTTATGAAGAGAAGTCATGTATACACGCTGGTACGAAGAAGCCAAGTCGCGTATGTATTTTTCACTTTAAAATTATGATTCCAGGGGGCATTACCATGGTTTTAACCCACAATATTGAGTGTGGTATCGTCTATTTGATTCCATTCAAGAATACCATCAACACTTGTGTGTTTTTGGCTCATGGTATTGATAAATGCTAATCCTATATAAGGAGAAGAAGATCATAGTGCAAAGAGGGTGCATGTGTAAGGGTTTTGAACTAAATACTTCTCTCTAAAGTATATATTCATGAAATGGGTTCTCTTTATTGCTAAATATGAAATTATGATGCACATTTGAATAGAATGATGTATTAGGATCTCTAAACCTGAAATGAATATGTATTTTCTTGATCTCTTTATGAAATGTTTAAATCTGTGATCTGGCGAATGTTTGCTAAGGTAAAGGGTAAGGTCTGAGCTGATTATTTGTTTTGAAGAGTTGCACAGTCCTGTAATATTTGCATATCTATACGCATGTTCGTCTCTATAAATGAACATATATACGCAGGTTCAGTTAAGCAAAAGAACATATGGGATGTAGGGTTTTGCTGAAGTATGCAGAAGGAATTTTCCAATCTGTCTTGATATATTTTTTTTGTCTTTCAATGAAGTCTTCATGTAGATATGGGTTGTTTGAATAATGTATATGTTTCTAAGTTGAATATGTAAAAATATGATTAATGAGTGATTAAATATGATTAATGATGCTGACTGGACAAGTTTTTTGCAAATCTGAAAAGATATATGATTTAAAGCCTTACATTTGTATCTGAGACTGATCAAATTCTGGAAATTCAGTATTTATAGATATATACGTAGGTTGGTGTGAAGGAAAGCGTGTATGCACGCAGGTTCAGTAAGTGAAGTAGCATATTCATTTAAGCTAAATGAATAATCAGGGTTGAAATTGATTCTAAAGGTTGATTTTGAAATTTGGGTTTATTACTCTATTTTGGTTAGATTAATCTCACTGTCATGATTGAAGCTTGGGTTAAGTTTATTAGTGTTGATCTTTATGACAAGTTGTGTTGAAGATATTGGATCTAGTGTGAAAAATTATGAAATGTGGTCTCCAGTAGGTTTTAGGGTTGAAACCTTTAGTATGGAAGTAGAAGCTTCCTACCAGTAGAAGTTGGTGTTATTATTAGGAGGTTGTAGTTCCCTTCCAATAGAGGTTGTTAAACAAGCTTAGGGGGTTGGAGCTCCCTTATAGTAGTAGCTAGGGAGTGAGAGAAGCTTGCAGCCTTCTGAAAGTAGATACTTGCGTACTGATATGAGTCTGAATCAGTATAATATTGTAAGTAGTTTTCCATATAATAAATATTGAAGAAAGAGACGACAACAATGGTGGTTTTCTCTCGAATTGGGTTTCCACCTTAAATATTGGTGTTCATGTGTAATGCTCTTGTTATTACTACACTTATTTAATACTTAACTATATGATGCATAACTGATAGTCGAGGTTAAATATGTTTTTGAATATTTACCTAAACATTAAAGATATCTATGTATACGCTAGTTTCTATTTGGAAATTTGCATACATACGTTGGTTGTGCTAATCAAATTTGTGTATATAAATCAATAAAGGGAAAGAGAAAAAGATAGTGATTATTGAAAATATTGATTCAACCCCCCCCAGTATTTTTCCCAACAATTGGTATCAGAGCAGGTCCTTCTGTAGAAGCTTAATTGCTAGAAGGAAGGCCATATAAAATGAGCAATCAAGATGGGACAACATCTATCATACCTCCACTCTTCAATGGAAAAAAATAATCTTCTTGAAGGTTGGGACAAGATCCTATCTTCAGTCTCTTGGAGCAGATGTTTGGCTATATTTGAAGGAAGTTACCAATATGTAGCCTCAGTTCCAGCAAATCCAACAACAAGGAAAAGCTATGAAGCCAATGCAAAAGTTATCAATTCTTTATTGGGGAGTCTGACTGAATCAAAATTTGTCAAAGCTATGCAGTTAAATACAACAAAGGAGATATGGGACAAAACCATTCTGAGCTATGAAGGTGATTCCAAGTTAGAAAGCACTACACTCCGAACTATTAGAATTGAATATGAAAAACTCAGAATGCATAATGATGAGAGCATTTCTAGTTTCTTTTTACGTCTAGATGAGATTGTAAATTGTATGAGAAATCTTGGTGAAACCATAACTGACACCACTCTTGTAGAAAAAGTTTTAAGATCTATAAATCCTAAATTCAATTCAAAAGTATCTACTATTGAAGAGAAGCAGGATGTACAAAATCTTACTATTGTTCAAATTCATGGAATCTTAACTGTGTCTGACATGAGAAAAGGAGGTCCATCTGAAGTCAAAGAATTTTTTTTTAGAGCTGCTACAAAAGGAAAGGAAATGGAAGAACAAGAAGGATCAGGGTATGTTTCAGAAGAAGATGAGGTAAATTTTGTAAATAAACTACAACTTGGTACTGGGAGGTTCAGAGGTAAGCTTCCTTTCAAATGTTTTTCTTGTGGAAGAGTTGGTCATTATGCTGTTAAATGTCCTCATAAAGATAATCATGAAAAGGGAAAGAAATTGGAAAAAGGAAATAAGAAATTTTTCATCAATAGAAAAAGATATTATACTCATGAAGATAGTAATGGTCTATCAAATAGTGAAGAAGGAGAATTTGATCAAGATATTAGACTACTCATGGAATTTGAAAAGAACACTAGTGAGACTAAAGATACATTTATGGATGCTTTAGGAGAAAATTCTTTTCTTTAAGAAATAAATCAACTCAAAGTATGTTTGGAAGAAAATAAAATAGCCATATATACTCTAAAGAATCATCTTATAGAAAATGAGAAGCACAATGAGAAATTAGAATGTGAAATAGTAAGTCTAAGAAAGGAAATTGAGAAAGCGAAAACCTTAAATCTTAGATTTTATAAAGGATATGAAACCTTAGATGAAATTATCAAGGTTCAATTATAAAGATAGGTCTTGGATATATCGGAGAATATTCTCAATCTTCAGCACCAAGCTATCTAAATATAGCTAAAGCTAACCATCAACATTTCATCACTCAGCAAAAGAAAAAAGAGAATACCCAGGTAAATCATGACCACTTCAATTCAAGGATGAACAATAACAAAAGTATCAATCAATAGGTAAACATCAATAGAAGGGTCCATGATTGAAAAAATTTCTTCTTTAATGGACAATGTTTCTCATGTCATAATTTTGGTCATAGAGTTGCTCAATGTGTTGCATTTAAAACCATCATGACCAGAAAATCCAGAAAGCAAAGACATGAGACTGGAATAAAGAATAATTCTTATAACAAATATTCTCCTCTTCAAGATGAAATTGAATGTATGTATTGTAATAACTTTGGACATGAAGAATCTGGATGCAGGAGCAAACTTTAACCAAAAGGATATATAACCACAAACTCCAAGGTATAGAGAAAGAAGGACATACAGGTTGAAAGTTATGGCATAGCTTTCTTTGTGGAAGGAGAAGAAAATCAATGGTACATTGATAGCGGATGCTCAAAACACATGACAGGTAATAAAAATAACCTCCTTTCATATAATGCATTAGAGAAGGAAAAGAATGTTACTTTTGGAAATGAATCTCTTGTTATCGTTAAGGGTAAATGTTCTGTTTTTTCTACAGGAAAAGGTGAAAACTAACAATATTATTATGTATGTGGATGGATTAAAGTATAACTTGTTGAGTGTGATTCAAATGTGTGATTAAGAAAATGAAGTTGTCTTTAGTTCAAAATAATGTGTAGTTTGTGAACTTAACATATGAAAAACCGTAATAAAAGGATCCAGAACACCAAGAAATCCATATATATTGAAAGGTGGCCAAGATCAATTCTATTTAGGTAAATCTATAGAAAATTGGTTATGGCACAAAATATTGGGACATTTGAGCTTCTCTCAAATAAGAAAATCTAGCAGACTCAAAGTTGTTCATGATCTACCCAACATCACTCTGCCTGAAAGTACCATATGAAATTCATGCCAATTTGGTAAGCAAACCAGGGTTTAATTAAATTCCAAAGAATAATAAAAAAGTAAGCATCTTGAACTTATACATACTGATCTATGTGGTCATGTACGGAAAAAGTCACCTCGTGGGGAATAATACTATATTCTATTTATTGATGACTTCTCTAGAATGTGTTGGATCGGTTTACTGAAACATAAAGATAAAGCAATTGAAAAATTTGAGATCTTCAAAGATTTGGTTGAAAATGAATTAGATCTAAAAATCAAATGTCTTAGATCTAACCGAGGAGGAGAATATATATTAGATGAATTATTTGATTTTTATGAACATTATGGCATAAAAAGACAGTTTTATGTAGTTGGAACTCCACAACAAAATGGTGTGGCAGAAAGAATGAATAGAATAGTTCAGTAGATGGCTTGTGCTATGCTTGATGAATATGGAACTCCCGATACCTTTTGGGGAGAAGCAGCACATACTGCAGTAAATATTCTCAAAAAGGCTCATGTTTATGTGAATGATGATAAACTCTTTATGAGCTATGGTATGGTAATGTTCCCACTCTGAAGCATTTTAGAGTTTTTGGAAGAAATAATTTTATAATTAACAATGATGAAAAACTTGGTAAGTTTCAGCCTAGAGCAGATGAAGGAATATTTCTTTGTTACTCTTCTAGAAGTAAAGCATACAAAGGTTACAATAAAAGACTTTGGAATATTGTTGAATGTATTGATGTTGTAATTGATGAGTCTCTCACAGCTCCTAAAAGGGAAATAACAACAACACATGAAGATGATGATGATGTATATTTTCCCTCATCAAATAAAAACAATATAGAAGGAGAACCCAATGAAGCATCAGAAGAAGATATATCAGAAAAGGCTCCATCCAGGTATTTTCAAAATAATCTTCCAGAATCTCAAATATTAGAATAAAAGGGATCAGGTATCCAAACAAGAAGAACTCTTGTAGGATCCCCTAGCTATCTGGCATTATTATCCACTATTGAACCACATAATGTAAAACAAGTTAGTAAAGATGAATGTTGGATTCAAGCCATGAATGAAGAACTTGATTAGATTGAAAAGAATCATACTTGGGATTTGGTTCCCAGACCTCATGATAAAATTTTTATTGGAACAAAATGGATATTAAAAAACAAGTTAAATGAAAATGGAGATGTTATTAGAAACAAATCTAGACTTGTTTGTAAAGGATATGCTCAACAAGAAGGTATATATTTTGAAGAAACATTTTCACATGTAGCCAGAATTGAATCCATAATAATTTTTCTTGCTTTCTCAAATTTTCAACAATTCAAATTTTATCAAATGGATGTAAAATATGCTTTCCTCAATGGTGATCTAGAAGAAGAAGTTTGTATAGAACAACCAGAAGGATTCATTACGGGAAATGATGAAAAAAGTGTTTTCAAACTCAAAAAGGCTCTATATGGTCTCAAATAGGCTCCTCGGGCATGGTACCATCGTCTTGAAAAATATCTTCAACAATGACGATTCATGAAAGGATCTGCTGACAGTAACTTATACACAAAAATTGAGAATGATAAAATGTTAATTATTGCTGTGTATGTTTATGACATCATTTTTGGAAGTAATGAAGAATCCATGAGTTAAGAATTTTCTTCTATTATGTAGCAAGAATTTGAAATTTCATTACTTGGGGAACTAACATATTTTCTTGGTTTACAAGTGCAACAAGAAAAAAATGGCATATTTCTATCACAAGAAAAATATCTCAATAAAATTTTGAAGAAATATGGGATGGAAGACAACAAACCTGTAAGTACTCCAATGATAACTGGATGTAACCTCAGTTCTCATGATGATTATCCCATGGTGAATCAACCAAAGTATAGATCTATGTTTGGAAGTCTTCTTCATCTAATCGGGACAAGACCAGACATTATGCATGTAGTTGGGATTGTTGGATGATTCCAAGCTAATCCAAAAGAGTCACACCTTCAGGATATAAAAAAAATATTCAAATATCTACAAGGAATCAAGCCTTTTTTTTGTGGTATCCAAATTATTCTGATCTCACTCTTCATGCTTACACAGATGCGGATAGGGATGGAAATGTTGATGATCGAAAAAGCACTAGTGGTGGTGCATTCTATATAGGGCCCCGATTAGTATCTTGGTTTAGAAAGAAACTATTAGGTCACTATATTACTAGTTTAGCCCCTTATTTTTGTTAGTGTAGCCCCCTTATTGTTATTATTTTACCCCCCTCTAACCCCAATATTTTTATTATTGTGCCCTTACATTGTTATTGTTAGGTCGGCTAGGATTACATTGTGGCCCCATAGACTCCTATATATAGAAAGGAGGTTTTGTCATTTGTATCATTCAAGAATTGTTCATTCATGTAATGTATTGGAGGTTTCCCCCTCGAAGTGGCTTATTTCTAAGGCATTGATATCTCTTTTCTTCTATTTTTGGAGCTGGTTTCACAACATTTGGTATCAGAGCTTTGGATTCTAAGGTTTCGCAGCTCCAAACAGGTCATCGTGGCATTTTTGCTATAAATTTGTTTCTACGAAGGTTCAGAAGTTAAAATGTTTAGAGTATGAATCAAAAATCCTGAGGAACATCGTCGCAAGATTTCAGAGCTTGGTTCGCAATATTTGTGGAGATATGATCTGTGGAAGTTAGGTATTTTTGCAGGCTCCTCAATTTAACCTAAACATGTCATCATAGAATTTTCGTTATATATATTATTCTACGAAGGCTCAGAATCAGAAATTTTTAGAGCACGAAGCCGAACTCCTGTGGAACATCATCGCAAAATTTCAGATCTTGGTTCGCAATATTTTCAGAGATATGGTCTGTCGATGTTAGGAATTTTTTAGGCTCCCAAATTTCATCGCAAAGAAGTGTTCGTGGGAAAATCTTCATAACTCTCTCTCTCTCTGAGCATTGGATTGGAATTCTATAAAAATTGGACACAAGCACATGAAATTTAGTTTCCTATATATCAATTTGAGAGCTGAAGGAGGAATTAGTGACACGTGGAAAGTCATACAAGTTTGCTCTACTGAACCAGTCCATAATTAGGTCATCGTAGGAGATTGGGCACAACTTTGTCCTCAAGAATCCAAATCATGTCAAACTTGTGGAATTAGAAAGAGGATTCATAGGGCTACCTTAGTACCCAATTTTGGATATTGAAGATCCGAAATCATAGATATAATTTAGTTTCAATATCGCACTCCTCCAAAGCAAGAAAAAGGTGTGTATTTTTTTTCGAATTACATAAGTCTCGTTTGAAAAAAATTAGTTGGAATTTATTCCAAGGGCATATTGAAGAATAGATATCAATATTGGATTCTAAAATGGCCCCTAAAAATATTTCAACACCCATTAACCCTTTATAAGGCTCTACTATGACTCATCAAGATGAAGAAACACAACATGAGATATCAAAATTACAAGAGCAAGTGCACCAAATTTCGCTATCGCAAATAGAAACAAAAAATGAAATGGAAGTTTTGAATAAAGGCGTGGAAACTAAGATGGATGGTTTGAAGAAAGGCATGAAAGCTAAAATGAATGGTTTGTAAGCTAATTTGGAAGGCATGGAAGTGGGCATGGAAGCTAAGATTGATGAAAAAATGGAAAACATAAAAGAAGACATCGAAGGTTTTGCAAAGTTGATACAAGAATTTTTTCGTAAGGGTGAAAAGATAGTAGAGGAAACTCATGATGAGAACAAAATAAATGTTAATCATGATTTCATAAACTCTAATGTTGGATGGAAGAACCACCATATTCCAAAGATGGATATGAGGAAGTTTGATGGCAAGGATTCCGTAACATGGATACTACAAATGGAGCAATATTTTGATCTCAAAATGTGCAAAACACACAAAAGGTACACATTTCAACTTTACATTTAGAGAAAAATACATTTGTATGGTATCGATGGCTTTGCTCCCATAAAAAAATTGTCACTTGGTAAATTTTTACGGAGGAAATGATAGCACATTATGAGGATACAAAGAGCAACACCTTCTTTAGACAATTGATAAATCTCAAACAAAAGGGTTTAGTGGGGTAGCACATTGAGGACTTCCAAAAATTGAATATAAGGGTACCTGATATTCCAGAGGAGCACATGATTGATCTCTTCATAGGTACTTTAAAGGATAACATCCAACATGAAGTTCGCGTTTGGAACCTGATTCATTGGAGAAGGTATTCAGGTTGGCAAGAAAAAATGAATGCAAAATTATGGCGACAAGGAAACCTACCACTCACTTCTATAAAGAGGGAAGTGTTGCTACTCCTAGATTTCCACAACCTACAAGGTTGACACCACAACAATTGGAAGAAAAAAGAGCAAAAGGGCTTTGCTATAACTATGATAGAAAATACACTAAAGGTCATAAGTGTGCTGAGAGGAAATTATTTTACATAGATTGTGAAGAGGAAGAAGAAAATGAACAAGAAGAGGATATATACCAGGAACCAACCCTAGAAGAGGAAGAAATGAGTTTGACCATATCGTGTAATGCACTGGCAGGAATTACCACTCCTCAAACTCTCAAGATAGAAGGACATATTAAGAAGAAAAAGGTAATAGTGTTGATTGATTCAGGTAGTACCCATAATTTTATTCATTGTAAGGTAGCTAAGGAATTGAATTGTTTCCTATATCCAGCACCAAAATGTCAAGTGATGGTTGCAAATGGAGGGACTATAAAATTCTCTGGAAAATGCCATAATATCAAGCTAACCATGGGGGAATATGTATTGAATAGTCCAATGCTTTCCATTCCTATGGGAGGTGATGATGTTGTACTAGAAGTACAATGGTTACAATCTTTGGGGACAATAGCTTTTAATTTTCAAGAACTTTTTTTGAAATTTTTTTGAGAAGGAAAGGAAGTCAAATTATGGGGTATCGTAGGGAATTCGGGAAAGATAATAAGCTCTAATGTCATGAAAAATCTTCTGAAGAAAGAACAACGAGGCGTAATTGCACAATTATGCTCACTAGAAGTTCCAACATTAAAATCCTCTATTTTTGCAAATCTCCAAAAAGTCTTGGAAAATCATTCCAAGGAATTTAAAACTACCAAAGGACTCCCACCTATTCTTGATCATGATCATGCTATTCATTTGATTCCAGGAAGTGTTCCTCCAAACATCAGGCCTTATAGATATCCTTATTTCCAAAAAGAGCAAAATTGAACGTATGATTGCAGAAATGTTAGAGGTTGGTATAATTCAACCTAGTCAAAGTTCCTTCTCTGCTCCAGTAGTATTGGTGCACAAGAAGGATGGATCATGGCACATTTTTTTGGCTCAATAAGCTCACCATTAAAGATAAATTTCCCATTCCTGTGATTGATGAATTATTAGATGAATTACATGGAGCAATTTATTTTACCAAGTTGGATCTTTGTTCAGGATATCATCAAATTAGAATGAAGACTGAAGATATTCCAAAAACAGCATTTCGAACTCATGAGGTTCATTATGAATTTTTGGTCATGCCTTTTGGCCTTACCAATGCACCTTCTACATTTCAAGGGTTGATGAATTCCATTTTCAAACCCTTCCTTAGAAAATTTGTGATAGTATTTTTTGATGATATACTAATCTACAATAGGTCTTGGAAGGATCATGTTCAACATGTTGACACAGTGCTCAAACTATTGTAGGAGAAACAATTATATGCAAAATCATCCAAATGTTTCTTTGGAGTACAAGAGGTGGAATATCTAGGTCATATTGTATCTCATGAGGGTGTTAAGGTAGACCCTAACAAAATTAAAGCAATTAAGGATTGGAAAGTCCCCACAACTATAAAGAATTTGCAAGGATTTCTCGATTTAACAGGGTAGTATCACAAGTTTGTTAATAATTATGGGAGAATAGTAGCACCTCTAACAACATTATTGAAGAAATATGCATTTTCATGGACTCCTGAAGCAACTAAGGCCTTTGAACATCTTAAAGAGGAAATTTTCCTAGCACCGGTCATAGCTACGCCAGAATTCACAAAAACCTTTATTATGGAATGTGATGCCTCTGGAAATGGAATTGGTGCTGTTTTAATGCAAGAAGGAAGACCCATTGCTTTTGAAAGTCTTCCATTTAAAGGAAAGTATTTACAGAAAGCTATTTATGAGAAGTAAATGTTAGAAATACTACATGCACTAAATAAATGGCGACCTTACCTAATGGGAAGACACTTCAAGGTAAAAACTGATCATGATAGTATTAAACACTTTTTGGAACAAATACTATCTTTAGAAGAGCCGCAAAAATGGGTTACAAAGATGTTGGGTTATGACTTTGAAATAATCTACAAAATTAGGAAGCTAAATTTTGTTGCAGATGCACTCTCAAGAAAAATGGAAGAGGTGGAAGCATTGCTTTGTGCCATTTCTATTATCCAACCAGATTGGATAACCAAAGCAAGGGATGAATGGAAGAGGGACGAAGAAGAGTGGACACTCATTCAAAAGTTGCAGCAAGATCCTAGTACATTTGATACATTTATTTGGAAAATTGATTCCTTAGGTACAAAGTGCTAAGCACCATGTTGAAGCACACACATGGTGTATGAGAAGAATGTCACACACACAAGAGACTCAACACACAATGAAGGATAAGCGTGAGGCTTTCTTATTTTCCATTATACAAAGATGTACATTTATAGTACAATGGTGTGACTCTTGGTTTCATATTCCAAGGTCACTTGGACTCCATTGTGACTTTTCATATTCCACACCTATCCATGTAGGATTAGGTGTTCCAACATCCCCCCTTAATCTGAAGGGGTATGTGTGAGTCCAAGAAAAGAGTTATAATACAAATTTGCAAAGTATACATGACAGCACTTGGGCTGAATCAACTCTCTGAAATGTTGGAAAAAAGAGGTGGTTTTAGGATGACCACAAACACTGGAACGCAATACTTGTTGCAGTTCCCAGAACTCTTCCAAAACTGGCATGCAGCTTAAAGCTTCTGCTAGAGGAATTGTCCCTCATAAAAAAGGGAGACCTTCGACCTAAAAGAAGGGAGGTCTACTACCTGTGATGGTTTTAGGATTACCAACAACTCTGGAATGCTTTGAAGCATTTTCTGGAACTCAACCAAAGCTGGTAAGAAGCTGAAGGCTTCTGCTAGAGGAAGTGTTCCTCATATATGAAAGGGAGACCTTTGACCTAAAAGAAGGGAGGTCTACTACCTTGTGATGGTTTTAGGTTATCCATCAACCAAAGATGATGGTTTAAGGTTTTCCACCAACCGAAGGCATGCTCATGGGCATCCATGTCTCTGGCTACATCTCTGAATCCAGAATGACAAATTGTGGCTCAGGCTCACTTGAACTGCTGGCTACAACTCTGAACATGGAATGAGATATTGTGGCTCAGGCTTGCTTGATCTGACGTCAAAGCTTTTACATGACCACCATTTTCCCCCCTGTCAGGGACAAGGTGAGATGATGGCGAAAACTCAACTACAAGTTTGCTCAATATTCGTGAACAAGTTCTAACATGTGTCGTAAACATCTTCTTGGCTGCTAATGGCCATTTCCAAGAAGAGATCCATCCAAGATGAATCTTGGTTCTTGCGGGAGGCTTGTGTCTGAAGCATCTGTCTGAAGAATGAGTGTGTCGACCACAGTGCTTGCATGGATGAAGATCAAAACAATGATCTTTCATATGGCCAACTCGATCACAGTGTTGGCATTTCAAAATCTGATGTTGTTGTTGTGGAAGTGGATCTGGAACAGCTGCAGGTGAACTGTCATACAAGAATCCGACACTCTGAAATTTGATGGGCTTGGTGTAGTCTGGAATATGAAAGGACACATCCTTGTCATATCCAAGACCAGTTCGGTGCTTGTTGTGGACAAGCTCTTCCCAAGGTCTGATGATGGGCTTGAGAAGTGCAGGTTGAACTACTGCATCTGCATGTACATCTTCTCTAGTACAAGGAACTGAATGTGAATCATCTGAAACTTTGCTGACTTGCTGCTGATGGGAGTCTTTCACAATGTTCTGAACAGAAAGAGGTTCAGAATGGTGACTCTTTTGCTGAAGTTCTTCTTGTTGGAGCTGAGTTTCCAACTGCAAAAACTCAATCTTTTCATGTGCATCTTGCAAACAAATTTGAATTCTACAAAGAGCATTCTTGCTCATTTTTATCATATCATGAACATTTGAATGAATGAGGTCATTCAACAATGCTAATACCTCATTGATTTTAGCCATTTTTCAACAAATTAGGCTCAACAAATGAAAGGGTGTCGGCTACAACTGAAAATGCACCTGTTTACAATGTGATTCAACAACAAATACAAATGACTCAAGAAATTCTCAAAGTACAAAGTATGCTCCTCAAATGATGGAGGGAAATCAACAATTTTTCAACTCAATTACACTGATTCCAACTATGAATGAGCAACAAATTCCACTCAAAATACAATGTCAGCTCAATACATATCTCTGCAAAATATTTGTAAATGTGTAGCTAAAAACACTTGTGCAAGAATCTTTTTATGGCAGCTGAATTTTCTTCTTCAAATAGCTGTTTTCAATGATGGCAAACTTGTCTTAAAATGTCAATTCTTCAGAAAAACACCCTTATGTCAATGCCACAAATCACACAATGTCAAATCTTCAATTTTCTCTATGTATTCAATCCATCTTCTTCATATGCCATTTCTCTTCTTCTGCTGTTTGTTTTCTTTCTTTCCTCTCTATCTGCTGTTTTTTTTTAATTAATTAAAACTTAAAATGAAAGGGGAATTAATTAAAAATGGGGAGGGAAATTTAAAGGGAATGTTAATTAAAAAGAGGATTATTAAAAAAGGGATGGGGGGTGGATATTATATGGGGGTTTATTAAATAAAAAATGGGAAGGGGATTATTAAAATGGGAAGGGGTTTATTAAATTAAATGGGGATTATTAAATTAAGTGGGAAAATATAAAAATCGATTTAAAAAAAAGGAGGGGCAATATTAAAATGGGATGGGATAATGGGGATTTTAAAAAATGAATTTAAAATGGGGATTAGTTTATAAATGGAGAGGAATGGGAATTTTAAATAGGAGGAATGGATTTTAAATATTTAAAAAGGGAATGGAGTGATAAGGGGAGCGTATGGTGGAGTTTCGGATGGGGAGTGCAATGGAGTTGAAAGGCGTGAGTGTGAGGGGGCCGCAGTGAGGCGAGAGTATGGGATGGCGTTTGAAGGAGGCCGCAGGTTGGGTAGGGAGATGGGTAGTGAGTTCAAGGGTGGAGCGGTGGACGGGTTAATTAGTTTTTAATTTAAAAATTGCAGGAGCGCGTGTGGCAGCGAATGAAAGAGGGGTGGGTAAATGGAGCTGGGAGTTAACGCAGCAGGGGGTATAGCAATGATGCAGAGCGGAAGGTGAATGTAGAGGGAGAGTTGTAGAGATATGTTGCAGTGGGTTGGGTTGAATGAAGCGGCGTTTAGTAAGGAGCAGAGTGCAGAGAGGTGAGGGCCGTAGGTTGCAGAGGCTGAGTATTACAACAATTTTTATTTATTTATTTATTTATTTTTTATTTTATTTTATTTTAATTTTTAATTTTTAATTTTAAAAAACAACAGAGAGGAGTTTGACTTTAAAACAACAGTCAGACATTGCAGAAATGAGGGCAACAGTGAAAATATCAAGCACTGAAAGACAATAGAAGTTTGCAGAACTTGCCAATAAAATCCATAAATTTTTCTAATAGCTAAGCAGCAGAGAATATTTTCCAGCAGCAGAAAAACCCAGAATTGCAGAGAATTTTCAATGAAAAAGCTCAGAAATTTTCCAGAAACCAACTTTGAAACACTATTTTCCATCAGCTCTTCAATGCAAAATTTAAAATGCAGAGATTTTTCAATGGAAAAATAAGCAGTGAAGAAACCTTCAGATGCACAAGGCTGCGTCTCCAAACCAACTTCTGAATGCTGCCAAGGATTTGAATGTTGCTCTTTCTCAAAACCAATGCTGCTTTTCTTCAAAACACCATTCCGAATCCAGCAAAATGTCTGCTGCAAAAACTCTCTAAATGCTGCAAAAATGTCAATAATTTTGTAGATATGCACAGGCCATAAACATAAATGGCTCACTCAAATTGGAGCAGGGCCAGCAATCGACCGCTCTGATACCATGTTAAGCACCATGTTGAAGTACACACATGGTGTATGAGAAGAATGTCACACACACAAGAGACTCAACACACAATGAAGGATAAGCGTGAGGCTTTCTTATTTTCCATTAGACAAAGATGTACATTTATAGTACAATGGTGTGACTCTTGGTTTCATATTCCAAGGTCACTTGGAATCCATTGTGACTTTTCATATTCCACACCTACCCATGTAGGATTAGGTGTTCCAACACAAAGATCACTTATATATTTGTAAGAATTCCCAACTAAAACAAAATATTCTTTTTGAATTGCACACTTCTCCTTTAGGAGGACACTCAGGATTTTTAAAAACTTACCACAGGGTGAAGAAATAATTTTTCTTGGGATGGCCTTAAATCTGATATTCAAAATTTTGTGGCGGAATGTTTGGTTTGCCAGAAAAATAAAGTTGAGACAATTAAGACCCCGGGTGTTGATATCTCTTTTCTTCTGTTTTTGGAGTTGGTTTCACAACAGAAACAAAGTTCTATTGCCTTATCCACAACAGAAGAAAAATATGTGGTTGTCACATCATGTTGCACACAATTTCTTTGGATGATGTAGACATTACAAGATATTCAAATCAAATTTCCACCTCCCATATCCATCCTATGTGATAATAGAAGTTCCATCAACATCTCAAAGAATGTTGTTATGAATTCCAAGACCAAGCACATTCCTATCAAGTACCACTTCTTACGAGAACAAGTTATTGAATAAAAGGTCAAATTAGAGTATTTTCTCTCCAAAGAAAAAGTTTCTAATATATTTACTAAACCTCTTCCTAGGGAAGCTTTTAAATATCTCAGACAGAGGTTGGGAGTTGTTTCTGCCTCTATTATCAAATTTGATTAATATCAGAAGATTAAATTCGGTATGTTGGTTGCATAAAGGCGAATCACATATATACGCTAGTTTCTGTGCATAAAACCCCCTATGGGTTTTGCTAATACAATATATATGGGTCAGCTTCTAGAACAGTCTGTGGTATTGTTGGGTAAACTCTATTTTTTTGGTATTCATCTTATAGTACTTTTCTTTGATATTTATCACCTTGGTGAAGATGCTTTGATGAATTGGTTGTTGAAGGTGTTCAAGATGCATAGGTTTAGGGGGAGAATTTGCCTTGTTGAAGAGGCTGCATTGTTGGCATTATGATTGGTTGATGTGTTATGATCTCCTGTTTGAGATTCTTTGGTCTTGTTTATACAAATACATATATGTTATTTGATGAGAAAGGTCATGTTGAGACCTATGATGTAAATTTTTATATTCAGCCATGTAAGGACTTGTTCATATTTGTAAACCCACTTGGTTGGGTAGTTGAGTCACATATGCAATTCCACTTGGTTGGATCATTAATGTAAGTATGAGTCCTTGGTGATAGGAAATATCATACTCGGTTGAGCTATAGAGTCATGTACTTCATTGAAAAATCTATCTAAAGATTCAACATGAACTTAGGGGGAGCATGGTCAATACAGTGCACATCAGATATGGAGAGATCTTCTTTCTACAAGGAAAGAGAAACCTTGTTTTGGTATTGATGCACCTTTGCCCCTGATGTCAAAGGGGGATAGTATCTTGCTGTTTTAATAATGTTTATGATTCATGTATCTATCTCTTGTAGTGATCAAACACCATCATGGTTGCCATCAAGTCCAAAGGGAGAGATTATTGGTATTATGATGTAAAATTTTGTCCTTGATGGAAACCTACTTGATAAAGTTGTCCTTGATGGAAACATACTCGATGAGTTTTGATAGCAACCCAGTTGTTAAAGATGTAAAAATGATGTTTCTACAGGTAGTTCAGATGAGATAGAGAAAGGAATTCCAATAAGTGCCAGAGAAATGAGAAAGGTAATATTTCACAGTATATACACAGTTGTTATGAAGAGAAGTTGTTTATACACGCAGGTACAAAGAAGCCAAGTCGTCTATGCCTTTTGCACTCTAAAATTATGATTCTAGGGGGCATTACCATGGTTTTAACCCACAATATTGAGCACGGTATCATATATTTGATTCCGTTCAAGAATAACATCAACACTTGTATCGTTTTGGCTCATGGTATTGATAAAGGATAATTCTATATAAGGAGAAGAAGATCATAGTGAAAATGGGGTGCATGTGTAAGGGTTTTGAACTGAATACTTCTCTCTGAAGTATATCTGCATGAAATGGGTTTTGTTTATTGGTAAATTTGAAATTATGATGCACACTTGAATACAATAATGGATCAGGATCTCTAAACCTGAAATGAATATGTATTTGCTTGATCTGTTTATGAAATGTTTAGATCTGTGATCTGGAAAATGTTTGCTAAAGTAAAGGGTAAGATCTTACTTGATTATGTGTTCTGAAGAGTTGCGCAATCTTGTAATATTTGTAGATCTATACACAAGTTCGTCTCTATAAATGTGCATATATACACAAGTTTAGTTAAGCAAAAGTGCGTATGGGACCTAGGGTTTTGGTGAAGTATGCGGAAGGAAATTTCTGATCTATCTTGATATATTTCTTATGTCTGTCAATGAAGTCTTCATGGAGATCCAGATTGTTTGAATGATGTATATGTTGCTAAGTTGAATATTTACAAATCTAATAAATGAGTGATTAAATATGATTGACGATGCTGACTGAATAAGGTTTATGAAAACTAAAAAGATATATAACTAAAAGCCTTAGATCTGTTTCCGAGACTGATCAAATTCTGGAAGTTTAGTATTTACATATCTATACACATGTTGGTGTGAAGGAAAGCACGTATGCACGCATGTTTAGTAAAGTGAAGTAGCATATGCATTTAATTTAAATGAATAACCAGGATTTAAATTGATTCTAAATGTTGATTTTGAAATCTGGGTTTATTACTCTATTCTGGTTATAGTAATCCCACTGTCATGATTGAAGCTTGCGTTAAGTTTATTGGTGTTTATATTTATGATGAATTGTGTTGAAGTTGTTGGATCCAGTGTGAAAAATTATTAAACGTGGTCTGCAGTAGGTCCGAGAGTTAAAGCCTTCAATATGGAAGTAGAAGCTTCCTACCAGTAGAAGGTGGTGTTCTGATTAGGGGGTTGTAGCTCCCTTCCAGTAGAGGTTGGTAAAAGAGATCATGGGGTTGGAGCTCCCTTTCAGTAGTAGCTAGAGAACGAGAGAAGGTTGCAACCTTTTCCAAGTATATACCTACATACTGATATGAGTATGCATCAGTACAATATTGTAATAATTTTTCCATATAATAAATATTGAAGACAGAGATGATAGCAATGGTGCTTTTCTCTCGAATTGGCTTTCGACCTTAAATCTTGGTGTTCATGTGTGATGCTCTTGTTATTACTGCATTTATTTTCTGCTTAACTATCTGAAGCATAATTGATGGTCTAGGTTAAAGATTGTTTCCGAATGTTTACCTAAGCAATAAATATATATGTGTATATGCTAGTTTCTATTTGGAAATTCACGTACATACACTAGTTGTGCTAATAAAAGTCATCTATAGAAATTAGTAAAGGTAAGAAGAAAAAGATTGTGATTATTGCAAATACTGATTCACTGCCCCCCCCCCCCCCCCCAGTATTTTTCCCAACACACTACAAACTAACTATAACTACCAATGCTACACTACAAAGTAAAAAAAACACATAAACATTGATTGAATTGAGGGACATCTCAACTGATGTCACAGTGTCTGGATAAATAATACACTATGATAAAATCATGCATGAGTGGTCTTTGAACACTAGAATCAACCACTTACTTAGAGACGAAGTTCATTAATAAATAATCATTCTATATATCCCATTGATCTATTAATATAACAAACTTCAAATGATTACAAAGATGATATATATAATCACCAATTCTACTACATTATTTTTCACATTGTCTTATATAGTTTTTACATAGTGAAAAATGACACACAAGTTGACATTATTGAATCCCTTGTTTCACATGTTGGAAACATTGAGTATATATACCTATGGGAAAAAGAGGGTATTCCAGTGAATTATTTAACAAAATTATACCATGATTTAGTCGTATAGTGTGAGATTAACATGGATTATTGTATCTCAATCTTCTTTGATGGGCATCATGTCATTCATGGAAAAAATTGACCATAAGTTTGATTGATGAACAATGCATGCTCTATTTTTTCTAGAAAAACTCTAATGAACATGGAATAATATTGAGGCATCCAAGAGGAAAAATCATGTCTTTGGTTTCCCTTTAGAGCCATGTAAACATGCCAAACAACAAGGTGGGACAACAAATCCTTATGTATGTTACAACACCTAAATTGGTTAAACCATCATTAGTAGTAAATATAGCTTTAATCCCTATAATTCATCAAAAATAATGGAAAATCCATTAACTAAAAAACACAATTACAGTGTATCATTTGAAAAGTCTCTTCCATTGAAATAATGAAAAAAAGAATGTAATGGAGTAAAAATAAGGGGGTTTATTGATAAAAAAGGGGCAGATGGTAGTGAACATGACATCAAATTAGAGCCTTGACATCTCCCCCACACTTGATAATTTTTTTGTCCTCATGTCAACAATATTTGTGGATAGTGACTTGATATAAAGACAATTCAAAACTGAGCAAAAACTCGATTATTTCTCCAACTATATTAATGGATACTAATTAAGATATTCACATTAGCCCCTTTTATCCTCTTATCTTCCTCTCTTTCTCTGTCTAGAAATATGGCTGCAATTAGAGCCTTGACATCACACCCACACTTGATACCTTTTTTGTCCTCATGTAAACAATATTTGTGGCTAGTGTCTTGATATAAAGACAATTCAAAACTGAGAAAAAACTCTATTACTGATTCAACTATATTAATGGCTACTAATTAAGATATTCACATTGCACCCTTTTATCCTCTTATCTTCCTCTCTTTCTATGTCTAGAAATATGGTTGTAGGTGCAAATAAGTAATGCATGTGGGTTGTGGGTTGTTACAATGCACATTTCCTCTTAGTTTTCTCTACCTCCTATATCTCATGCCTATCTTTTCTCAGCTATGGAACAAAATCTCTATCGAAAGAATGGAATGCCTCTTCCTGCTAGTGGCCTCATTATAACACAACCTGATAACCTACTAGTAGTTAATTTTGATTACACAAATCTTAACTAGAGTTGCAATATAGAATCTTCTAGAGCCATTTACAAAAAAAATATGTGGCTTTCCCCTTTTCCATGAATAATGGGGGTTGACGCGACATCCTCCTGAACTATAGGTGTGAAAATAGGAAGGTCAGCCTCTTATTGGAATAACTTTTGCATACATACTCTGATTGACATGCGTCTTGCGTCGTTGGAAATATATTTTTTTGTAGAATAACATGAAAAGTTGTTGCATTAAGGAGACAATTTTTTAATCCTAAAAACTATGTTTGATGCCTCAAATGATCTTATAAGGTTTCAGACCCTGTTTCACCAAACTGGGTCTTGCCGGTAAAAATGGTCCCATGAGCTAATTCCTCCATTTTTTTCATTTTGAATGCATAGAGATGGAGGAAAACAAATATAACGATCCAATTTGGATCAACCAAGTTGTCTTCCCGAGAAATTTAGCCATCAAACCCTTGTGAAAATTATCTAGTAATAAATTTATTGTTCCCATCAAATTTCCTATAATGACCATGTTTCCTTTCTGATTGTGCTATATTTCCCCATGACATTGCAATTCTCTATGAGGTATTTGTAGATTCTCTTCTCTTAATAATTTGTCACTACTAGAGAGGGAATTAGGGTTTTTTTTGAAATATATAGGTTATAGAATCGTTTAAAGTATATGGGTCATTTGAGATGAAAGGAATCATGATGATGGGTTTTCTAAGGACATGAATGCATGAAAATCACTAGAGTTTTCATGATTTTTCATGCCTTTCAATGGTATGTTTTGTACGGTGGAGAATGGACAAGAAATTAAAATGAAAAGCATGAGTGGATGTATAATAGTTGTAGAGTAAGGGTGTAAAATGAGATGATAAATGTAAGAGGTGGAGTAGGGGTATAGGAAAAACCATATAATTATATTCTAATAAGCTTACAGATCTATTATCTCATATATTTCCATGTTTGTAATCAACTGGAAAAAAAACAAAGTTAATTCCTTACCTCAACATATTAATGCATGTTGAACTTGTTCTGAATGATAATGAGGAGAAAATGAACATGAAACCTTTGTATTGCTGAGTTGAACCAAAAATGTTGAGGTTGACCAAAATTTTATGTTGAGGTTGATCATCTACAAAATCATCATCCTTGGAACACTAAAGAATTGTTAAGAGTAAGGAGAGCTAAAACATTGGATTTTGAGAGAATTCATACTGAATTCTCATGCTAAGGAATGAAGAATCTACAATTTTTACTTTGACTTAGTACTAGAATTAAACAAAATACAAATGCTAATCTCGATAATGATTTTTAGGAAAATAAAAATTTTATTTTTTTGTGTACATAGTGGTGTTGAATACGTGTTCTTCTAAAAGATGTTGATGCAAGGAAATTAATTCCAGTGGAGATGGATGCCAATTTCGGTGGCAAGAATAACATGAGTGGTCATCTTAATCTCTATAATGAGAATAGTTTTCATAGATCTAATTCATATAATACTTTAAAAAATTGTTAGAAAACAAACTCATATACTACTTGATAAGACTTTTAGGAAAAAAACCAACTTCTTTTTCTTATAGTTAACAATCTCCCTTTTTGTTTAAAAATTGGTGAATATTTGTCTGCTAGTTACTTATTTTTTAAGTAGAAATATTATTTAATTGTGCTAAATGATTGGTTTTCACAATTGAATGTTATTTTTATCTTTAATTTTTTTTATGACCTTTTCTATTCTTTTTTAAATATTTCTCATATATATAATATTTTAAGAATATAATGAATTAAAGTAAGGTTGCAGCAGGTCCAGGATCCTCCCTACCCACTATCTCCATTTTGAATTGTTGTAGAACATGTTCAATGAATTCCTCTTGATTGATAGGATATTGATACAATATTAACCTATTCATAATTTGGAAATGTTCATCCAAAGAAAAAAGTATTATTGGTAGTATGCAAATTAAATAAAGGAGTGGATATTCTTATAAAGTTTTCTATGAATTATTGAACCCCACAATTGGTCCTTTTTTATACCCTTTTTCACCCCATATTTTTTCTTTTTTATCTTCATAAACAACATATTGGGCATCAAGTTATAGGACTTATGACATGGAAGGTATACAATTGTCTCTTATTTCATAAGATGATTGTTTAGTCAATTTATTTATCTTAAATTTCTATCATAAATTGTCGACCAGAGTTGGTAATATTGTGAAGTGAAAGTGCACCATTTATGCTAGAAGCCTTTTCTTACTTCATTTATTTTGGTGATTTTATATATGAAGGTTGTTTTTGAAAATGTTTTTATTTCAAATGAATTTAAGAGACTAAATTATGAAAAGTAAACTAAATCCAACTTTAACTAAGTCCTAGAAATTGAAATGACAAATCTTGTTAGTAGCTAAGGATTAATTTTGAGAAGAACTAAAATTCTAAAACCAAAAATAAATTCTAATTATTATATTTTGTGAATTAAACTTAACCTAAAGAATTACTAAAAACTATTTATGCTTAGAAAAGAAATCATTGTTTTATGAAGTGAAGTTATTTAAGCTCACAAGACAAAATTGATTTAAAACCTAGAAAAAAAATATTCTATTACTACTTCAAATATGTCTCACAATAACTAATATATGGTAAGCTTATACTACATAAAACAAAAGTAATCTAATCTTTGAAAAACTTAATTGATGATAAATTGATCTATGCTAAGCTCTTATGGTAAATTATCTTTGTGTTTTAACCTTCTAGGAAATGAATCTATTTAAATGAGAAAAATTGAGCATCTACTATAACATAATGACATTCCTGAAATGATGATAACAAGTAGGTGAAATAACGATGATAATCTGAACATCAACATTATTAAAATCTAGAAATAATTGTGATGAAAATGAGAATTAAAGCAAAGCATGTATCTACAATACGACACACTGTAAACACATATTAATTAAGCTATGAAATAAAATTTTAATGCAATAATAAAAATGAAATGAAACCTCCTCTGTTGCAGGGGCCCTCCACAACAGATGGCTTGAATCTACTATTTATTAACTTCGCATGAGAACTCCAGAACACTTCTTCATTCGATTAGGGAATAAAAACAAAGTTTTAAAGATATCACAGTCTTGCAATAATTTGTACTCTTTACATAATTACTTAACCTGATATTTATATAATCATGTCATTAAATGTTTTGAGGCTTTTACACCTTCTAGGACTAAGAAAATTATATCTGAAATTATAAACATAAATGATAATTTCGTTGCTTCATGATTTTCTACGTGGTAGAGAAAATCATGAAGCCTTAGACTTCCTCGCTCGCTTGCTCCAACTTTTGGTTGACCGTTCCTTCGACCGCATTTCTGGCAATTTCTTGCTTGATTCTGGATGGATGGATAGGATAAGATCCATGACCAGATCATTTGTCAACTTCCCATATGTTTTTATTCTTCATTAATTCCTTATAACTCGTCGAACCATGGTGTGGATATAAAAATAGAGTTTAGCTACAAACTTTTATTAATTCCGTAGCTAAATAAAAATTTCATTCTAATAAAAAGGAACAATTGAAAATATGAAAAATAGATCATTAGGATACCTCACCAAGTAAAAATGTGCATTTCAACACTTGTTTGATCTTATGCTATTGTCAAAAAAAAGGAAAGATAATGAAAAGGAGTTTCAAAATTGAGGCAGTCTTGTGGCTCTACATTCCCCCACGAGGCGACTGTTGCATGTCCTCATGCAAAAACAAAAAATCGTAAGTCTTATCATGTTATTGCATCTGCCTTGAGACCTCTGTTAAAACACTTAATTTCATCTTCTTTGTCTTCCTTGTGGTTACAACTACCCTTGGATTTCTCATTAGAAGTTTATATTTTAGGTTTATGACCTGCCCGTTTAGGTGTTTATTCTCCTTTTTAAACTTTTTGTTCTTCTTGAACCATAAACCCATATGTAGAAGAGTATTGTCATTTATGGTTTTCTCAATTTAGTTCTGCAACTTCAAGGGTTCATGTTCCTGTTTAATATGCATGTTTAGTGTCTATAGTTCAAATATCACTTGTTTTAGAGTATTCACAACTAGAGGTTCTTATGGACTATGAGGCTGGTCTTCAAAAAATGATGTCTTTCCTACATCTCTCTTCTCTAAAGACTCAATACAATCATAAATTTCTTGCTACACTAGGTCAATCTCTGGATTTATTTGACCTGGACTCTAAGTGGGTGAAAAAGAAGTGGGTGATGGAACCCTAGGATCCTCTTCTAAATCAAAAAATATTGTTTCTTTTGAAGGTGGGTCCTTTGCTGTCTTTTTGAGTCTATTGCGTCTTTTTACTGGTTGAGGAGGATTTTTGATTTTGGCCTTTCTTTTCCCTATCTTAAGCTCTTTTGCATTTGTGGATTTATCCTTTCCATACAATAAATCCCAACTGTATGATAAGTTGCCCTAGCGTAGTTTATTGGTACGTGCATAGGGTTTATCAGTTTGATTCTTAAATTTTCCCAAACATTTTGCAATTGGGATTTCATCCTCTGATAGTTCTTGGAGTGGTTTTTCATTTTCAACTTTTTTTTCTTCCTCTTTTTGCCTTGCTACAACTAGGTTGTTCTTTGTCTCCTCTTGGAAATGGTTCTGAATTAGGAAATTTTCTATAGTGTCCCCTAGGATTTTAAGATGAAATTCAATGAGAAATTTTATTAACCCATGATGATAAATTATATTGTTTATAAATAAAGTTTTCTTCTGAACAGTTCCTACCATTTTCTTCAAGCTTTGCAATAAAAAGAATGGAAGGTTTATTTCACTATCTTCAAGACAATTCATTAACAACATAGCATGGTAAAAGAACATGCATCTGAACCTTCCCTCACAAGTAATTAATTTCAGGATTATCAATAACAAATTCCTTCATTTTCCTTTAAGATTTGTGCTAGGAATCCCCTTTTTAAAGATGCTAGTCTCGATTCTTGCATTTTTTTGAAAGATTTTCCATCCTTCACCTTCAATTCCTCTATTTTGAAACCATCTTTCTCCTATATTTGGTAGTCTGGTGGCTTCAACTATGAAATACTATGTTATTACAAACTTGATATCTTCTATTTTGACCTCCACTCCATCAAACACACTGGAAAAAAATTTAGTAACTTCCTTATGAAACCCTTCAAAATTTTCCACAAAACTGAGCCACTATAATATTTGTAACATTTCCTTTATCTGCGGATAACCTTCCATAAATTTTCTCCCTTCAGGTTCTGTCCTCATAATTACTCCCATGGATTCCAAGAAGCTTTACCTTAAGACTACCCCTTTGACATGGTAGACTGAGGTTTTTAGTATGAGCTAGGAGCGTGAATGAATTATGTTGCAAAATGAATGATATGTATGGGTGAATGAATGAATGAGTAAGGCTTCGGATTTATCGAGACTGTGAATGAGGTTTAATGAAAAATGACTATTCAAGTACGAGTTGGATTATTTCACCAACAAGGTTGGGATTTGATGTTGGAGAGGTCATGTAAATGATGAGGGTTCAGTGGCAAAGTGTGAGATTTGATTTTGATTTGGCATGATCAACTCTTTTAATAATATTTTTGAGTTGGTGGTATAAAATGGTCATCTAATTCATATGTCAATGTTTTCATTATTATTATTAAATAAATTTTTCATTTTCATAACTTAAATTTTGATGTTGCTAACCTTCAACTATTTCTCTTTGACTTATCTTCAGGTATTCTTTAGGGTTTTCTTCAACTGATTCAGTTAAAAAGGTATTCTCATATCTGAGCTGTAGAATTTCAATAATTCTATAGCTATGTTCTTATTTTCTGAAAAATAAAAGGGGATGGAAAGATTTTGGATTTTTAGAACATGAAATAAAGAAAATGTAAGGTTCCAAAAATAGATCTTTTGGTTTTCACCCTATATTTTTTGTATAAGTATACCAATCAATGATTGGTTTTCATATATATATATATATATATATATATATATATTGATCAGAACTCGATCAAGGAGCTAAGGATTAGCTAAAAATTCAAATTTACAAGATTGGGTTGAAAATAAGATGGTCGCGTAGATATCGTCTTCCTGATTCTAGCACTGTGAAGGGTTCAAAAAATGGACACCGTATTAAGAATTTATTGCACTTTGAATGCCAAGTGGGTTCGGCGGAGTGTGGAGGGGCCAACCCTCCTCCCATGGAACCTCATCACATGACCAATGTGGGAGCTTAATGTTAAGCACGCTTAAGGAGCCTAATACATGGTTTAATATTTAATTAAACTTCAGTTAAGTGAAGTTTAATATGGAGGAGATTCTGTAGGTGCTCCCAAATTTAGGAGGACTTCCACTTTTAGTGGATTTAACTGGCAGTAGCCCCACATTTAGTGGAGGAAATTGGGGCAAAGTTTTTTTGGTCATAACTCACTCAATTTTCGACCATTTTGGGAGTGTGAATAGTCAATTTCAACTATATTGGACATTCTAGAGTTGTTGGAGTAGTTTTAAGAGCCATCAGGGAAATTTTGAGTAGTTTTTCTCTTTTGTGAAGTTTTAGGGGCCACAAGGACCACCATGGGCCAACAGTAGTTTTGAGGCCTAGGCAGGGGAGCTAGAGGCCTTATTCAAAAATCCAATAGTAAATTTTGGATATTTCAGATTTTATGGAGCTAAAGGTGTGGTTTTAAGAGCCTATAGAGGATTTTTGAAGGCCTAGATTCTTTAGTGGAGTTCCAGAGCCCATTAGTGCCATCTTTTTCCAGCAGGAGTTTGGGGTCTAGCCAAGGCAGCTAGAGGCCTCATGTAGCAAACCAATAGTTATTTATAACTTTAATGAGCATTATAAACCCATTGATGGATGTTTAGGAATATTTTGAGGACTTATAGAGGTCAAGAAACTATCAGAGAAATGTTCAATGACCCTGGTGCCAAGGGGTGCCGACAGGTGTTGGAGGCAAAACCGGAGCAACCAGAGGCCATTTTTAGTGAAACAATAGTATATCCTGATTGTTTGTGGAATTATAAATCCAATGAAGGTATTTTTGGAGCCATTTGATGACTTCTAGAGCTTCATAAACTAAAGGGATGTTTTGGGCAGCACCGGGCAAACCGTGGAGGATGGCCTATATTGAGGGTGCAATGCTCATTTTGAGAGAATTATCAGTTGATATTTTGTTTTTGATTTGTGATAGAGGAATTAGGTTTTGTTTCAGGGATAGAGATAGAATTATGAAGGAGTTAGTGCCAATGAGAAGCTCAGTGTAGCTCAGTGCACCGACAGAAGGAATCGAGTTTAAAGGAGCCTAAATTTGTTTGCAGAGTGATGAAAACCATGATAGGGATATAGATGGTATTTGAAGCCCTTTGGATCAGTTCAATATCCATTGGAGTTAAGTGTGGAACTTGTAAAAGAAACCTTACCATAATCCCAAAGAGCCAAGTCAAGATGACAAAGCTCAAGGACATGTAGCCCATGATATTCGGGTGAACTCCTAGATTAATTTTGTTTTTATGTGTAGATTTTTTATTGATGCATTATGTTTCTGTTATACATGTTAAATTTTAGCAAGAAAAAATGGACTTAATACACTTAAAAATTTAAAAATCATACACCTCTTTCAAGCATAATTTCCGAAAATTGTCAAGTATAAGCTAGATCATTTATTTGTTTCACTGAGTGGGAGGTTCTTGAAAAACATAAAAAGTCATCCAACCCATTTTTAGATCATGTTGGTATCAGAGCACTTGGTTTCTTGATTGACAGAGAAATATTTTTCTTGTTGACTTGAAGGTGTTTGCACTGTTTAAAATATTGACTATTTCATTGTTTGCGAACTGACTATTGTTTGAGTTTGTTGGAGGTGAAGGGAGAGCTAATGATAGCTAAGTCTAGGTGAGGACAAGAAGGAAGAAAGGGATGAAGGAATCTTCCTTACCCAAAGGAATTTAATTCCACCCTTGAAGAAAAACCCTTTTGTCGATTGTTTGTTTGCAAAGGGCTACTTGAATAAGAGTTTGTCTCTACAACCATTTTGTTCAAAAACTTGTCAATTATTGTTTTGAAATATTTGTGAATATTTTTTGAAGTTATTTTTTTCATATTAATGATGAAAAATTCTTCAAGTCAGGTTTCAAAATCCTCCTCCTTCATAAGATTCTTCTATGAATACATGAAGCATAACTTCTACATCTTGAAGGACATGGTGTAGATTCTATTTGAAAATAGAGGAGAAAGCACTCAAATTTGTGAGAAATTATTAACTATGAAGGAAGAGAAGGAATAAATTCTTCAAAGATTGCATGATATGGAGATGCAGTTCCATCAAGCCCAAGAGGCTTTGACCAAGAACATGTGTGAAGAAGAGGTAATTAAGTCTAATTTTTCTTAAGTTTCCTCATCAGATAGATGTGTTGGTTCATTTGAAAAACACACTAGAGTTATAGGGTCCAAGTTAATGTTTAAAATGGGTTATGAAGGCAAGGGTTTAGGAAAGCATGCACAAGGCATGATTGATCCTATTTTGGTTGAGGAACAACCTAAGAATTTTGGTCTTGGGTATGTGCAATCTAATGGCGAAGACTCCAAAGCCATGAAGGCATGTGAAGCAACTTCAAAGAGAACTTTTGTTCTAAGTTCTAAATCAAAAACATGTCAAGTTTGTTTTCAAGTTGATTTCCATTAATTTAATCCTTTTTTGCAGCAAGAATATTTTAAACATGCAAAATATGGCGAGCATGCGA